>CM033453.1:8144000-8212162 GCA_019425755.1 Amaranthus cruentus
AATTGGGTGATTAATTAATATTTTTTGTTTTTTTGTATTTGTAGTTTGTAGGAAGTGGATTCTATGTGGTGAACAGAGAGATAATTGATTTGGTGTGATTTGATTTAATATCCAATCACAGATTATTCACAGTAAAGTTGAAAGTTGAAGCTTCTTTCAGCTTGGAATATTGCGAAAGAACTTGTTCTAATTCGATTTCCTGTAATTCGGTATATTTTGATTGTTAGGTTGAAACTATGGTTGCCCACCTAAACTCTTGAACACCCACTTGATACTTTCATTTTTAGAGCAGATTTTGGATACTAGGGTATATGAAAATTGCAACTTCCTGAACAAGATTTACATGATTACAAAAATCTAAAAAACAAAGAACATAAAAAACCCCCTAATCAAAATCTTAATTCTTAATGATAATTACAAGAATTAAAAGACCAACAATAATCATAATCTTCATCATCATCTGCAGCTGCTTGATTTGCTTACTTTGAACCAGTAACTCTGTTTCCATTTGGGTAGACATTTCAACTCCATAATTATCACAAACCATATGTCTTCCATGTCTGGTCAACTCTTCTTCCTTCACCCAGCTAAAAAAGGAACAAGTTTGGAAGAAATTTTAGAGTGTGTAGATGATGAAGACATTTTGTGATACTTCTTCAAGCTTGGCAACAATGGCATTCAAGGCAAAGAGGCGTGAAACCAAGAAGAAGAAGACCCTACTATTTAAGAAATAAAACAAGGGTAAATAAGTAATTTCATAATTTAACGGTACTTTAACGTTTTTGCCCTAATATAGCTACAGTAGATGTATTTGCAATAGTTGAGTGCTATTTGGTAGAATTGCAAACAAGAATAGCTAGTTTGTGGATTTCACTATACCTGGTGCTTACTAGGTAGAATATCCCTTGATTTAAAAGGGTGATTTGATAAATGAGGTTTCAAATGGATATTCTTGAGATATTTACTTAGAGAATTTGTGTTCATAAATAAAATAAATAATGTATGTTTGACTATATGATTTTGTGCTCATGACTAATTTAAAACAACGTTTCTAATAATATAGCCACCCACCATAGCCATGGGTCTTATATTCCAACCTAGCTGGTTCCCTAAGAGTATTAGAGGTCCAAGAGGCCCTATGCTAAACCTCTAATGATTTGGGCAGCACAGGACCCGCTGGGGTGTAGTAGGGGGAAGGCGGTAGAGTCTTATACACCCATTCTGGACCATTTACACTCTCTTCTTCACCTTGAAACGAATAATTATCCTCTAAATCATCGTGATTCATTTTTCAAAACATAATGAGTTCTTCTGCCATAGTATCAAATGTGTAACTCTAAGGAATGTTCTTCCACCAATCAGTCGTTTTCTCCCAGTTTAACTTTATGAAATTATCATCGATTTTATCATAAAAATAATTTATGACCTCATCCCAAAGCTCAGTTTTTGGCAGACTCTCCAAAAGAATAATGGCTTGGTAAGAAGGTTGTGCAAAGATTTCATCCCCATGATTCCCATAAAACCTCAAATAATCTCTTAAGAAGTTTATGTGATCCTTGATCGATGTGTCTTGATTCATCTTGAATTTAAGTGGGCTTAGGACCGAATAAAGAGGAGATATTTCACAACTCATCTACATTTAGAACAACACACATAAATTTCACGAATAAACAAATAACATTCTCGTCCAGTCCCCGTCCTATGCACGCGTAATATCATTCTTATTATTATTATTATTATTATTATTATTATTATTATTATTATTATTATTATTATTATTATTATTATTATTATTGTTGTTTTAATGTCGTAGATTATTTGACTGTAAAAAGTTTTGGCTCTGATACCAGTTGTAACACCCCTAAATTTCTGATAGTTATAAAATATTATTTATGAAAAACGTAAATGTTATTAAGTAGCAGCGAAAAGTAAATTCGAGGTGTTCGCCACACTCGAGGAGTGTAAGGCGTCAAAACTTCAACTTTAAATGTTTAATCTAACATAATTAATATATTTTATTCTTATATGAAATAAAAGTAATATGTCTTATTGTTTCCGCTAGATCTACAACGCCCACCCATCATGCATTAGATACATCAAAAGGCTCGCCTTTACCTATGGAAAACAAAACATTAAATATGAGCCACAACTCAATGAATCGTTACTCTAACGTGTGAAACTAGTTATTTTTGAAAAAAAACGTTTGACTTTAAAATATATATAATTTTGTCATTTTCGAAATCCATAAAAACGTAAAGTATTCATATATTTTGTATAAATCCAAATACACTTACATAGTATAAAACACTTGAATTGTCACACTTAAAGTAATACACATAGTATAAAACACACCGTAAACTTTATTCACAATATACTTTTATATAATTTCACAGAATAACACATCCCTTTCATGGACTCCTCCCAAAGGCCGATCCAACCGACACCTTGGGGAGGTAACTTGCTCTTGGCAATATAAACACATGTTACGTTTAGGTGTACCAAGGGTTGACCTACCCTACACAGTCCGGGGCATAAACGTTTAACACTATAAAATTTATTCGTAATAAAACACACGTTTTGTAAAGAAAACTTATATTCTTTATTCAACCCAGCATAAGTTCAAAACATAATATCTTAAAAATACTATTTTACTAAACATAGCAATCAGTGATAATTACATGTAGTTGCCCATCCAAATGCATCCAGTAAACTTCAAAGTACTTCAAAATAAAAAAATAAAAAAATAAATAAATGGCATATTAGCAATTTAAGAAAAGTAAAGATAGCTTATGTTTTCCCTTAACACCAAACTTAAAAGTCAACTTTTTTTTTATTTAAGATAAAAAAACTAAAAAAAATGCATATAAAACACCATTGAAACGAAATCGAGAGCTTAACAACATATCGCACTTGAAATTTTACTTGAAAAGGGTTACACATAACTACTCACATTGTATAAGAACGAGATCGGACGGAAAAATAGAATATATATAGTAAGCTTCCGGATCAACGTTAGCTTGACGTCGAGACCGACCACCGCTACCGTATAATCTACTGATTATTATTACTAATTTTCTTTTTAGAGAAAGTAAGATTGGTATATGATGATAGTAGTCTTGCAATGATATGAGTATTTATTGGAGGAGAAGGGGAAGATAATAGGTCTACTCTTTGATGAAGGAAGATGGAGCAGCAAAGGTTAAGTCATTCTTGTTTGCAAAGTTAATTGGGCCGTTTCATATTGGTAGACTATTATTATTATCGTTGATGAAGTTAATTTGGCCGTTTGCAAAGTTAATTTGGCCGTCTTTCTTTCTTTTATTTTTTTTACTATTATTATTATTATTATCATTTATCATTACTATTATTCTCGTACTGTTATTATACATTATTGTTTCTAAATATTCAATTATTACTATTCATGATTCTCAAAATAGTTTTCCAATTTAGTCAAACTCAAATCACTACTTGCTTAGACTTATTAAATAAGTTCATTTCAAAAAGGCAAGTCGATATGGAATTTAGTCTATGCTTATTAGATATCAATAGGTCATTAAACATATAAAATATTATTATATAATATATGCACATATAATAAACATAAAGAAATTTAATTGTAAAATAACAGGGTATCACACTATATATTTTTAAAAAAAAAATTTTCATTTCGTTTTATACTAATTGCAAGAACAAATACTAATTGTAAATGATGCAAGAACAAATTAAGAACATTAAGAACGTATACATATAAATTAAATCAAACATAAAGAAATCGATAAGGTTTGATTTAAAATATAAAATACAAAAAACGAAATGTAGATCTAAAATACAAAATACAAAAAACAGCATTGATCTTCAATTTAACAAAATACAAAAAACGAAATATAACAAAACTGGAGATCTAAACAATAAAATAAACAAAATATAACAAAATATAAAGAAATCGATCTTCAATTCAACAAAATACAAATTCACCAGCATTATTCTCCAATTTCAACAGCATTTTACTAGATCTAAAAAATAAACAAAATAAACAAAAAACGAAATCTAGATCTAAAAATTAACAAAAATAAACCTGGAATTTAATGTCTCCAGTTCACAAAAATAAAAAATAACAAAAATAAACCCGGAATCTAAAAAATAACAAAAATAAAAATAACAAAAAACGAATTTGGTGAACTTTACTTCTGTTGAATTGGGTAGAAATGATTTCAGTGGCCCTATTCCGTCTGAAATTGGCCAACTTTCAGAGTTGGTGGCCTTTAATATCTCGTCCAACTGTAAAGAAGAAGAACTGAAGAACAAACCCATAAGAACAAACTCATCAACTGATTTCTCGAAAAAATCTCCATAGCCAAGACTAAGAACAACCGATTTCACGTGTTCTAATGGCGAAAAAAGAAAAGAGGAGGTTGGAGGAGAGAGAAAGAGGAATGTCGGTTGAGATTGAAGGAGAGGGATAACTCAGAAAAGTGATGGGAAAGTTGAGATTGATGGAGAGGGAGAGACGGGTAGCTTAGGGTTTTTCTGATAACGGTTAAAGAGGCAAAATTTTTTTTTCCTTATTTTTTTAGGTTATATGCTGTGGTCCTATTGATAACCGCAGCCTTTGATCAATTTTTACATTATTTGCGGCGGTCTTAGCCCAAAACCGCAGCCTTTTATAATTTTTTTTGCGTAATTTTTTTATTGCCCATATAAGCTGCGTTTATCTAAAACCGCAGCAAATGAGTCGCGGCAAATATGTTTTTTTCCACTAGTGATTAGAAAAAAGTTGAAGACTAAATCCTAACTTTTGAGCATAGGAGTGACTTAGTATAACCTATGCCCATTTTGTGGCTCTGTCCCTAAAACTGTTAAGCGTCTCATGTTTAAGTGCATTTATAGTGATAATTGTCTCCTCTTACGTCAGGAGTAACTTCATATCAAGATCCCTATGAGAAGCATCTAGAAATGTAGAAGTTGGAATGTTTATAAGATAAATAAAAAAAGTCATTATTGTGTTTTATCTAGTCTTGCATTCAACATCTTGAAAGGTTTACAATGAAGCGGATTATATTAACAAAGTTCATTCTATTTCTCACACTTTGCAGAGTGTCAAAAAGGAAATAGAAAATAGTCTTTAAGTCCTTCAACTTAAGGAAACTACAATGGATGCACATTGGATCCATAGTTTATGAGTTTTCTACATTGTATTTTTTCTGTTTTTGACCTTACGTAAGTTTCTGTTTTGACTGTAATTCTTGGGCTCCTTCCTATTTTTACGCACATGTTGAAGATGAGAGCAAAGAACAAAAACAAGCTATTAGTGAAAACAGAATGTAAAGCTTGATGAACTGTGTATCAAATGCACTTTCTATATTGATATTCTGAGAGGGATTTACAAGTTATATACAGTGCTAGGATTACAAGATAATGATAGACTAACTATAGTACATCAATCTTAACTACAGTACATAACGGACTGACTATAGTTAAATACAACAATATATAATCCTAACTAACTACTTATATGACACGTGCTGTGAAGCATGTTATGACAGCAATATGAGGTGCCCTGATCTACAGCTGCGAGTGTCACTTGCATTCTAGTGCTTGCCTTAGTCTTCTGATCTTGCAGCCTTAAGCTTCCTTAACCATGCTCAACTTCTTCATTATTCTCAACACCCCCCCCTCAAACTGGAATGGCCAAAGGTCATTCCAAGTTTGCATAACAAATCTGTAACACCCCTGAATTTCCGACCCTCTGAACGGAACCAAAACCGAAAGAGAACGGAGGAAATTCGGGTGTTACATTTAAAATAAAATAAAATAAGGATAAAGTTTGATTAAAGAGGTTTTAGAAAAACTTTCAAACAAAATTCTACGGAAATTTCGGCAGCATCTGCCTTAAATGTTAACGCCCCAAAAGAATTAAACAAACATTAACCCATCATGAAGAAGAGGCATTAATAGTCTTGTAACAAATCGCGGCGGAAAGATCATCGCCAAAACCTCTGTCGACATGCTAAGCATGGATCGTGGTTCCCATGTAAACACTTGGGTTTTCCAAAAACATAACCGGCTATACAAGCCATTCAAGATACTTTAACTAAATATAAAACGAAATAAATATTTGCAGCGGAACAAATTACATCAAAAGGAGGGCACGCCTCAAACCAAAACATACTAAATTACAATTCAAAACACATGAAGCGTCAAAAAAAGGTTAGAACATGGCACGTGTCGAGATTCTCACTCAATTCCCCCCGTATGCAACGCAAATAAACTCCAAAAAAAAAACCTGCAAGTGCTATCTATGATACCCCCTACTGCTCAACGTAAAGTCATAGACCAACGTGTCATAGCAGGGCCATCAAAGACAAGCCATCAACAAGGAAACAAATAGTACACGTCAGTAACTAACAATAAATTATGCATACGTAACCAATAAACGATCTCGACAAAGCAAGGTGAGGAAGGTATCCAAACGTGTAAACCTTTACTCCATCTATTTCTCGATTCAATATACTTCTCAATTTCTTCACCGTCTTCTATCTCTTCAATTGCTCTTATATATCTTCTTATGTGACTAGAGGCCACCATATTGGGGTTTGCAAGACCCACATGGCAACACCTCAGCCAAGGACGGTGACGGCCATGCCGGCGCCCAATGGCAAAGTATGATCATACCCCCGTACAGCGACCATATATAGACGGTCCATGCCTCCGGGAACTAATCCAGCTGGGGTACCAATCCAGTGGAGTCACAGTAAATATCCAACTTAATGTCTCTTTAAATAAGGGGACTTATTCCCATTCCAATCTCATACAATCCAACCTTCTAGTCTTGCGATATCAGAACTCATTCTCTACTATGTCTACGGCTGATTCCCACTTGTAGAACTAACTTAATAATATTTAATAGTAATTCATATCTAACATAGCTCATATAATATTGCTACGCAGAGAAAACACATTCAAGATACAAGAATTAGCTACTGCGTGTACTTACCTGCAACTGCAAGATAATAAGTCGCAAAAGTCACTTCGAAGGAGGTTCTTAAGCCCCTCTTATGAACCGGGCACCTATACACGTTAACAGTAAGACTAATAAGCCTACTTCACATCATTTAGGAAGCACTGAGTTCATACAAGTACACAATCAGTCAAACAAGTTTCGATTCAAGTTAATACGCATTCTAAACGCACTTATGCAATAGATTCAACCCATGTTCACACATGAACCATGCCATCAATCTCAATCGAACTATAACATCATATTCTAGTCAAGTTTATTTCAAGATATGTTCAAGTGAAAGGGGCACAACCATACGCTTGTGCGTTATAGTCAAACTATTCATCGGAAAGTTTAAGAACACGTAATGTATGACATTACACTTAATAACCATCATATCACTTATGGTAGTAGCGATTTATTATATTTCCAAGGATTTTAGAGTAAAACGATTAAGAGTAAATTAAATTAGTAACTTGACGAATTAATAACGATTCGTATAACTTGGTTCAAAGTCACAAAACTTAGCAACACAATTGAACATCTCAATATAACAATCAAGCTCAAACCTAACCGCCTCATCAAACAACTATAACCATGACAATACTTTCATTAATGACAATCACGACCTTAATTTTTCTTAGTAATTATTATTATCGTTTACTCTACAACAATGGGTATCAACAATACTAGTCATACCACCATGAGTAAAGTCATATAAACAATAACTAGCCACCATCCATCAACCATGTCACATAAACAAGGCTTACACAAGATTTTAAATCAATAAAACACCATCCAAACCACAAAAGTAGTACAAACTACTTCTAATTCATCCAATCCTAACTAATTCAAGTTCAAATTACACTTTCTAATATCTACTCACTTTAAATTCTATCAAGATATTACTTAATCTAAACTAAGATTCATGAATTTACCCAAATATTACATTTAAATTCATTATAATATAAACCCTAAAACAACCATAACTTATTTATGTTCAATTTCAAACTCTTAACTTCTTACCAAGTCAATTTAAAGCATAAAACAACCATTAAAATTAAGAATAACATCAACAATCATATAACAATTAAAAATTACAAGATGAGAAAATAACATTAAGGAGAAGAGTTTAAATAGCTCACAAAATAAGAAGAACATATGTCTTACAATGGAAAAATAAGAGAAGAGGGAGAAGTAGGTGAATGGTGGTAGAGGAGACAGCACGGGCTGCTGTTGGACGCCCAAAAACGCAGCTTATGGCTGCTTGCGGGTGGCGCGAAGGTGCTGCCAGGAGGAGGGAAGGGCTGTCGGCTGCTGCCCAGGGAAGGGTGGTGCGACTCCTAGCTGCTGCCGCCTCTGAGTGGTGGCAGCCATTGGTGAGAGAGAGTGAGAGGGAGAGGAGAAGATAAGAGGGAAGAAGAGTGGGAGTGTGACGGCTAGGCTTTTAGTGAGTTTAGGGTTTGAAGCTTTTAACCATTATTCTTATTCTTATGTCTACTCATCTATTTATTTATTTATCTAGGTTTATTTTCTTGGAAGACCCAACTAAGAGACTCATCTACATGTGCTCCCACATTTATAAAATAATTATTATTTTGACTAGAAACTCTTTATTTTATGAAATTTTATTTTTAATATAAACATGTTAATATTTAAATTCGTATATAAAAGAAATTATTTAAACTACTTCAAAATTAATTTAATATAATTATAAAATTCCCCAAAGGTTATTAAATTATTAACTAATGAGGTCCGAAAAATCTCGGGGTGTTACAAAATCCATAAAAGGTCTTGATGGTAAGACCTTAGTTAGTACATCAACCAACTGATGTCTGGTGGGTAAGTAAGTGAGCTGTATGAGCCCTTCTAATACCTTCTCCCTAGTGAAATGACAATCTATTTCTATGTGTTTTGTCCTATCCTGAAAGACTGGATTTTTTGCAATGTATATGGCTGATTGATTATCACAATTGAGAGTTATAGGGGTAATGTTCTTGACTTCCAGATCATCTAGTAGTCTAACCTTCCATGTTACTTCAGCTACTGCAGCAACCATAGCTCTATACTCAGCCTCAGAGCTTGACCTAGACACAGTGCTTTGTTTTTTCGACTTCCATGATATAGGAGAAGTGTCTAAAAGAAGTATGTAGCCTGTGACTGTGATGGACCTTCTAGAGTCAGGACAGGAGGCCCAATCACTATCAGAAAAGGCTTGAAGAGTGATCTTGTCTGATTAAGACAAGGATATCCGTTGGCCACAAGTAGAATGTACATAGTTCAGAGTATATTTGAGAGCTTTTAAGTGAGACTCCCTAGGATTTTGCATATACTGGCTTAGTGTTTGTACTGTGTAAGCCAAGTCAGGTCTTGTGTTGGTTAGGAAATTGAGCTTTCCTACTAAACTGCTATATGGAGTAGGATCTTGAAGCAAAGCTCCTTCAGAGGCAGAGAGTTTTAGCTGGGCAGCGAGGGGTGTAACAACCCTTTTAAAATTGTGAAAACCACTTTCAGTTAAAAGCTCCTTTGTGAATTTATGTTGATGAAGAACTAGACCATCTGTTGTGTATTTCACTTCCATGCCTAAGAAAAAATTTAGCTTTCCTAAGTCTTTGATACTGAATACAGTATTGAGGTTTTGTTTCGACCTTTGAATTTCATGATGATCATTTCCCCTTAGGATAATGTCATCTACATAAATGGCTATAAAGGTCATTTGTTTGTTCTTTTTCTTAAACAATAGGGAGTAGTCATTCTTTGATTGAGTATAACCTTGACTAAGAAGTTCTTGTGCTAATTTGGAGAACCATTGTCTACTTGCCTGTTTTAGACCATACAACGATTTGTGTAGCCTACAAACATGATTAGAAGGGTTAGGATATCCAGGTGGGAATTGCATATAAACTTCTTCTTGAAGGTCACCATGCAGAAAAGCGTTATTGACGTCTAATTGATTTAGGCTCCATTTTCTACTTGTTGCCACTGCTATTAGACATCTAATGGTTGACATTTTTACCACAGGGCTAAAAGTTTCTTCATAGTCGATCCCATATTTTTGGTTATATCCTTTGGCAACCAGCCTTGCCTTGTATCTCTCAAGGGAACCATCGGATTTGTATTTTGTTTTAAACACCCATTTTGATCCTATGGCCTTTTTGCCATGAGGTAAAGGTACTATTGACCAAGTGTTGTTTCTTTCCAGTGCTTCAAACTCATTATCCATGGCTTCCTTCCACATAGGATTTTGTAGTGCCTTTTGATAAGTCTTAGGCTTAGATTGGGTGAAACTTTGTTTATCATGGATGTTTAAATCTTTGTGACTGACTATGCCACACCAATGTTCTGTCACTGTGTTGCAGTAGTAGTCTTGTAGATATGTAGGAATTTTATTAGTCCTATGTGACCTTCTAGATGCCTTATTAGGACTTTGTTCATTGTTGCAATTCCTACTGTTTTGAGATACAGTAGGCATATTGTCATTGTTCTCATTATTAGTTTCTTGTTCAGGTAGGATTTGATCACTGTTGTGTGCAACTTGTGTTGGCAGCAGCTCTTCTTGCCACTTTCTGTGACTTGTGAAGAGTCAACTTCTAGACTATGCTCAGTTACTTCTTGTGAGTTTGTGTTTAAATCTTCTTGTTCAGTGTCTAAATCATAGAGCTGAGCCTCCTCTGAATTGACAGGGAGGAAATTTTTTTTTGTTTTATTAGCATCATCTTCTTGATGATATGGAAAATGATGTTCAAAAAATACAACATCTTTGGATACAATTACTTGTTTAGTTTCAAGATTGTAAACCTTGTAGCCTTTTTGGCCTAAAGAGTATCCAATAAACACACTCTTGTGTGCCCTAGGCATAAACTTATGCCTGTTAGGCTTAAGTGTACTCACAAAACATAAACAACCAAATACTTTGAGAAGTGAATAATCTGGCTTCTTGCCAAATTGGACCTCAAAAGGACTTTTTTCTTTGAGGACAGTTAGTGGCATTGTATTAATGATGTGAACTGCACACTGAACACAGTCACCCCAAAAACTCATGGGTAATTTTGATTGGAAGAAAAGTGTTCTTGCTGTTTCAAGAATGTGCTTTTGCTTCCTTTCAACTACCCCATTCTGTTGGGGTGTGTCCCTACAACTAGACTCATGCCTAATGCCATGACTAGCATAAAACTCTTTTGCTTCACCCTGAATGAGTTCTTTTGCATTGTCTGTTCTAACACATTTCACATGTGTTCCCAACTGTTTTTCAATGAAATGCACAAACTGTTTGAATACTTTGACAATTTCAGATTTTTGTTTAATGAGAAATATCCAAGTCATTTTGCTAAAATCATCCACAATGGAAATGAACATGGAACAATGTAGTCTACTGAGGTACCTAAAAGGTCCCCAAATGTCAATGTGTAGAAGTTCTAATGGTTTAGATGATTTGCTAGTAGACTTAGGATATGTTGTCCTAGTCTGTCTTCCAAGTGGACATGCAGTGCATATGATGTTAGATCTTACAGAATTCTCATTAATATCTGGAAAAACAAGTTGCAATTTGTGAAAAGGCAAATGCCCTAGTCTTAAGTGACAGAGTTTGGCCTTATTTAGTAAGGTATTACAAGTTGAGGTTTTACTATACAGCAAGGTTGTTTGATGCTTTTCAGAACATGCTTCTTTTTGCACAGATTGTGGAGCAAGTTTCTTGTAGCTTGTAGCTTTGAAGTCATCTTTAAGCACATATAATCCTGATGTGTGCTTACCAAGAAGCCAATGCTTCTTCATCAAATTTTCCTGAATATAGCATCCATTATAATCAAAAGTGAGTTTACATTTCAGATTTGCAAGAAGCTTGTTAACTGAAATCAAGTTAAACCTAAAATGTGGCACTTATAATACATCCTGCAAGACTATTCCATTGTTCAGCCTCACATTCCCAATGTATCTCACACTGATTTTTCTTCCATCAGGCACAGTAATTAAGTGTCCTATCTCACTAATGGATTTATAAAAGCAAAATTTATCAAGATTGTAGCATATGTGGTCTGAGGCACCACTATCTATAATCCAATCATCATTATTAAGTAGGGATAAACATGTTATACCTGAAACACCCCTTCCTAGAAGCTAGGCTCCTCTTTCCATGTCGATACACCTTGTAACACCCCTAATTTATATATATATAAAATAGTATATACAATATGACACTCATAATATCTTATAACAGTGGAAAGTTAAAACAGGATGTCCGCCACACTAAAAAAAGTCTAAGGTGTCAAAATAAACATTTAAAACTAATAAAGTTTAAGGAAAATAGATGTTCTTACACTAATTTAATGAAATACACTCATTACGTATGATCTATGTCACTTAACCCTCTTGCATTAAACACGCCAAAGAACTTGAAAATATTTGACTTTAAAAAAAAATTTCTCGTGTTATTAGAAATCCACAAAACTATGAAGTATGTATAAATATAGTATAAATCAAAAACCTTGAATTGTTACACCTGTAATTTAATTCATAATATACATTTTATAATGTCACAAAAAAAGACATTCTTTTTCATGGACTCTTCAAAAAAAGTCGATACACCATAAACTTAGGGAGGCGATTTTGTCTTTGGCAATAATAAACACATGTCACGTTTAGGTGCAAAAAGGGTTAGACTTATCCTACACATTCCAAGGCAAAAACTTTTTTTATTACTACTTATAATAAACGCAACAAGTTATGAAAATACACTTATATAATATTTCAATAGAATAGTAGTAGACTAGCTTGAATCCCGTGCCAAGCACGGATAATTTAAAAAAATTATAATAATAATGTAAACATAAAAAAATTTGTTTAAATTATCATGATATTAATTTGTTATTTGTTAACTATGATAAATCTATTGAAAATAATATTTAATGTGTAAGAAAAATTAAACGTATCAATTTACATTTTCTTATGCAAGTAATAATCCAGCATTTATAATAATTATTAATTACAATATAATCTTTTGAATATATACTTCTATGTGTATTTTTGTATATATAATACTACCTCCTTTTCTCAGCGTCGTTCTCTTTGTATGAATAATAAGCAATCTTGGTGGAAGGAACGCCTATCTCTACTGGAAGTACGACTTCAGAGCCTTATACTAGAGAAAATGGTTTGTACCCTGTTGCATCCTTGAGAGTTGTGCGCATGGCCCATAGGATCCCAGGTATTTTTTCATCCCAAGACCCTTTGGCACCTTCTATCTTCTTCTTAATGGTAGATAAGATTATTTTATTTGCAGATTCAACCTGGCCGTTTGTTTGAGGCCTTGACGCAGAACTAAATCTTATCTGAATGTTAAACTTATCACAATATTCAAGAGTGTTTTTGCTTATGAATTGTCGTCCATTATCAGTAATTATCACTCTAGGAATGCCATACCTTGTAATAATGTTACGCCAAATGAATTCTCATACATGTTTGTTAGTCATGGTGCTCAACAGTTCAGCCTCAACATATTTTAGGAAATAGTCCACAACTACAATGATGAACTTCCTCTGGCCTTTCGCGGGGGGAAAGGGTCACAGAAGATCAAGACCCCATTCGTCAAAGGGTAGCATAGCTTGGATTGTAGTGAGGTAATTGGAAGGCTTTCTAGGAACTTCTGCAAATATTGGCATTTCTCACATGTTCTGACCAGTGGCGAAGCCAGGATTTTATAATAGGGGGGGCCAATAATAATACAATACTTATAAATATATTAAATTAAGTTAAAGTTCTTACATGGATATTTAATTGAATCGCACTCTTCGGGATTTCATTAGAGCAAAATCATCAATAATAGAGTCTACGTCAAACAGATCAACTAATTCCCTTTCAATAGATATTACAAGAACATCTCTTAGAAAATCATCTTCCATTTTTGCCCTTAGATTAGTCTTAACAATGTTCATTGCGGAAAATGCACGCTCACATGTTGCTGTAGAAACGGGGATAGTTAGAACAAGTCGGATCAACCTATCAACCAGTGGAAACTTTGTTGATTTTCCTGTTTCCGTCAATTTTTGACACAATAATGCTAAGGTTGTGGGCTTTTCAAATTGCATATGTTGACAAACATCAAAGTGAAAATGTTGCAATTCATACCGAAGTTGAAGTTTTTCTTGATCAGAGAAGTCTTCAGTATAGTATTTGTTTGCCAAATTGCATATTTTGTCAATATCAAAAGACGTGAAAGAATCTTTAGGATCTAAAGATGCACTAAGAATTAGAAGATCAATCATGTTTTCATCAAATCTATGATCAAGTTCTTGTAGTAGTGCATCTGTTGCCGCAATAAATAAGTCAACTCGAAAATGATGCTCCATTGTTATATTGCCCCCTTGACGAGAACGACCTTTACCCGCTTTATGAGGAGAAGTCATATCTGGAATTTCAACATTATGCTTCTCACAAAAAGACTTGGTTTTAATAAACAACTCATCCCAACCATTTGCTCTAAACATTTGAACCAAGACTTTAGTAGACGACACTAAACCCATCGCGTTAACTATGTCTTGACCACGACGTTGTAAAGCTTGACACAAATTATCAGTCAACCCCAAAAGTTCTCCCATCAAATGCAAAATAAATACAAACTCAAAAGACATCAAGCAATCATAAGCAGCATCAGCACTTGCACGCTTTTCTGAATTTCCTTCCTTTATAACAATTTTAAGAACCTTACCAGTTGCACTAAATGTTCTCATCAAACTAGTAATGGAATTCAAATGAGATGACCATCGTGTGTCAATAGCTCTTTGTAAATTTCCAATTTGATTCAACCCTCTTCCAGTTTTGGTCCCTTCATAGGCAATATTGTGAGCTATTTCAGATTGTTGATTAGCCCGTAGTTCATCATGTCTTTTAGAAGAGCCATCAACTATGTTAACAATAATGGCTAATTTTGTAAAAAATTGTTGTATGGAAATCACTTCTTTTGTTGCTCCAATCAATGCTAATTGAAGCCTATGAGCAAGACAATGAACATAATATGCATAAGGAGAGTCCTTCAATATCAAAGCTTTTAAGCCATTAAACTCTCCTCGCATATTGGAAGCACCATCGTACCCTTGACCTCGGACATTTTTAATATTCAAGTTGTGGTAAGACAAAACTTGATATAATTCTTCTTTTAAAGTCAATGATGCAGTGTTTTTAACATGGACGAGATCAAAAAATCGCTCCTTAAGAGTACCAAACTTATCAACAAACCTTAACTCAATTGCCATTTGCTCTCTTTCAGCTCTGTCTTGTGATTCATCTAGAATGATACAAAATTTTGCCTCTCCAATCTCCTTTCTTATTTCTTCTTGTACTTTGCTAGCAAAGATATGCAAAATCTCCTTTTGTATCGTTGATGATGTATACGAAGCATTTCCTAAAATTTAATTTATCAATAATTAATTCAATGAATTATAATAAGTAAAAAGAATAATTGTATTTTAATGAAAATGAATATAACTTACCAGGTGCATTTTCCAACACTACTTTCTTCACTTCATCGTTGTACAATGATGCATATTTGATAAGTTCTAGAAAGTTTCCTCTATTTCTAGAACTGATACTTTCATCGTGTCCTCTAAATGCGCAATTTTGGCAAGCTAACCAACGAACTGCGTTGATTGAAGCCTTCAATCGCAATCTGTTCTTCTTTATTTCTTCTTCTGATTGACTTATAAGAGCTGCCTCAATATGTTGATTGGTGTTCTCCAATTCTTCAAGTGATTTTTGATTAATGTTGTGTAGTGAGTTAGGTGTGTTTCCCATATGATTTAAAAATGGACAATCCTTCCCACTATTAACTTTTTTCCAATTCTTAAAACCAACATGTGTAAAACATCCAAAAGACTTTTTTGTGAAGAGAAAACAAGGAAAGCAAAAGACAACATCCTTTGTTGGTGAATATTCTATCCAAGGAAATTTTTGAAACCAAGTGGACTGAAATGAGCGCAAATGGTTGTCTCGTCCGGATAGTGGATATGTGTCAAGAATGGGTTGAAATGGTTTCAATTTAACATACTCCCTCATTACTTTTTCACGATCATTGGGATGATATTCGTTGATTTGTTTACGTAATCCAGGATCACGTTCAACAACAAAATGGTTAACATTATCACCTAACTCAACTCTTACAAATTTATGTGGACGATTATTGTTATTAGTTGGAATTTCATTTCTTTTTCTTCCTTCTGGATTTTGTTGTTGCTCACGAGTTTCATTTTGAACACTTGGAATTGAAGCTTGCCCACCATTGGACTTTTTGAAAAAAAAATCTAGTGTTCTTGACTTCATAGCTCATACAATTATATATTAATGGATTCACCTAATCATAACAATTTTCCAACTTTAAAATAAAGAAACACAATGATATAATTTATTAATTTATGAATATAAATTAGTCAATTACACAATTAGTCAATTACACAAATAAAACACAAATTTTCCCATTTACAAATAAAAACACAAAATTTCCAATTACAAATAAAAAATACAAAATTATCAATTACAAATAAAAAAAACACAAAATTCTCAATTATAAAATTTCACAATTTTTGTTTGTTTATTAGATATAAAAACAACAATGATCCATTGATTTACAAATTACAAACCAATAAATTATTCAAACAAAAATGATTTATTATAAGTAATGAATAAAAATTAGAAATAATTTACCTTTAAGGCTTTGAGAAACTTCTTGAGTAATAATCCAACTAAGAATTAGAGTGCAATACTACTAAAATTTTGATTTTGGAAGAATTCCTTGAGCAATAAGAAAAGGAGTAATTAAGGGTAATTTTGTTGGGTTTCTAAAAAAAAAGAATTTGAATAAGTTGGATGTAAATTGGGTAATTAGTACCGGAGGATTGAGAATTAGCTAATTAGGCCCAATGATACGCCTATACAATAGGCTGCAGTACAGCAGTGCCAGCCGTCATTTACTATTAAAAAAAATAAAGAAAGTTGCTGCTCTTTGGAATCGAACCCGTGCACCTAAGGTTAGAAGTTAGGCATTCTATCCACTGAAGCACTCTAATTTCCTTGATAGATATTAGACTATCTTATACATATACTATAAAATATTAAAGGGGGCCGAACCAAAATTACAAAGGAACATATATTTAAGCCGGGGGGGCCGGGCCTCCGCCGGCCCCCCCCCTAGCTTCGCCCCTGGTTCTGACCAGCTTTTTAGCATCTTCCTTCATTGTTGGCCAATAATAACCACTTCTCCGAACTTTGTTGATGATGGTTCTGACTCCTTGATGGATGCCACATCCTCCTTCGTGTATTTCTCGGAGGATGTAATTCTCATCTTCCGGAGTTACACATTTTAGCAGAGGATGTGTGTGACTCTTTTTGTAGAGTGTGACTTCGTGACATTCAAACCATTTCACCTTCTTCAAGAATAAGGGAACATGTGCTAGATCCTCAGGTAGTGTTTCATTCTAGAAGTATTGGAGTAAGGGATCCATCCAAATATCACTTCTATCTACCGTTGCTATTGTTTGATTGATACTGGGGTTAGGCAAGACTTCCAAGATGATGTTGTGGGCTATTGGCCCGTCTGGTGAGGTAGCCAATTTGGCTAGGGAGTCTGCCTGGGCGTTCGCAGATCTGGGAATGTGACTGATGTTGAATTGCAAGGGTGGAATCAGGGATTTGACCCTTTGCAAGTACATTCTCATGCTGTCATCCTTAGCTTCAAATTCTCCGTCGATTTGCCCGACAATCAGTTGGGAATCTGAGTATGTTGATAACTGAATTGCGACATATGTTGATTCCCAGGATTAATGCTTCATATTCTGCCTCATTATTGGAGGCTGTGAACTGGAAGTGGACTGCATGCTCCAATTCTACTCCTGCTGATGAGATGATGAAGATTCCAGCTCCACTGAAAGTTCTGGTGGAAGACCCATCTACATAAAGCTTCCATTCCTGGTTGGGATCTTGTTGTCGCGGCTATGAAGTCAGCAAGGGCTTGAGCTTTAATGGTTGGATCGATTTCAATTCCAAAATCCGTTAATTGGTTAGACCAATCATCAACTCTTGAAGACTAGTTCCTTCCTTCTAGGATCTTTTCAAGGGCTGGCTTATACGGACCTGGATTTGGTGTGACTAGAAGTAGGGTTTCCATTTCCGACTAGCCATCACCACTGCATACACCACTTTTTTGATTTCGCTATAATGGGCCTCTGATCCCCTATAGGCATGACTTATGTAGTACATGGGGAGTTACTTTCCTTCCCTTTCTGCCACAAGCACGGCACTAAGAGAGTAATCAGATATAGCTACATAAAGGAATAACACTTCACCTTCTATTGGAGAGACAATTTTAGGGAGATCAGGCAAATACTTCTTGAGGTCGTTGAAGGCTTATTCTGCTTCAGGGCTGCCACACAGCCGGCTAGTTTTTGCACCTCCTTTACAGATTTCGGAGATTGCATGTTGAGGATAGCTTGGATTTTGTTTGAATTAGCCTCGATTCCTCTTTTGATCTACAAGGAACCCTAGACATTTCCTTCCTTTTACACCAAAAAGAAACTTTTCAGGGTTTAGACGCATGACATGGTTTTTGAGGGTGTGGAAATCAGCATGGCGCTTCGCCTCTTTGCTCTTCGCGATCATATCATCAACGTACACCTCCAAGTTTTTTCCAATTTGGGTGTTGAACACTTTATTGACCATTCTTTGGTAGGTTGCTCCAGCATTTTTCAATTCGAAGAGCAATAGATGCCAGCGTGTGTGATGAGGGCGGTGTGTGGTTGGTCTTCCTCTGCCAAGGGGATTTGATGATATCCCACGTTGGCATCCATGAAACTTAGGAGGGCGTGTCCCGCTGTATAATCGACTAGGCGATTTATATTTGGCAGCGGGTAGTCATCCTTAGGACATGTTTTGTTCAAGTCAGTGAAGTCCACACATATTCTCCACTTGCCATTGGGCTTCTTCACTGGTACAACGTTTGAAAGCCAATCAGAATATTGGCATTCTCGGATAAAGTTAGCTTTGAGTAGCTTCTGGACTTCGGCTTAGGCCGCTTCTACTCTCTCTTTGCCTTGATATCTCAGCTTTTCTTTCACAGGTTTATATCCGGGTTGGATGTCGAGCTTGTGACACATGACTTCTTTTGGGATGCCGGGCATTTCTGAGACATTGAAAGCAAAGATGTCTCGGAACTCTATGATGACGTTCAGCGACTCTTATCTTATATCGGCGTTCAAATTGCCCCCAATCTTGATAATCTCCACCTTCCCCCACACATCGACCTCTTTATGCTTGTCGGATGCAACTGGCCTTTGGGGAGGAGCCTGGATATTAAGGATAGCGGTCTCTTCTAGTTTCCTCTTTTGCCCACTTTGTCGAGATGATTTATCGCTTTTCAATGAATTAATGAGGCATTCTCGTGTGGATTTTCGGTCGCCTCTCAGGATTCCTACATAATCATCGTCTTTCTCGTATTGCAGGAGCAGTTGGTGGGTGGATATCACCGCTTTAATTTTGTTGATCATGGGAAGACCCATGATAGCTGTAACACCCCGATATTTTGAAACGATAAATTCCGGTATATTTAATAAAAATTTCTAGTATATCATGTTTTATTAGTAGCTTATGATTGGAAATGGGCCTTGGACATGCATTGTACAACTTTTAAAACCTTAAACCCTTTGGGCCAAAACACCTTAAACTCTCTTAATTCAAATTAATAATAAAAAAAAAAAACTAGAGAAGGCCAAGAGGGCCATAGGGGGATCTTCATGGGATTTGAAACTCCCATGATTATTGTGGGAATAATTGTCATTATTCCTTAATTATTCAATTTCCTATTCATTTCTATTCAATTTCCTATTCAATTCCTTAAGCATTCTAATTATTCTAATTTCCTAAAACCTAGAATTCTTTCTAACTCTCAATATTCCTAGAACATCAAACTCTCAAACCCTAGTTAAGCCACAAGTCTTTTTGGTTTCCTACACTTGGATTTTTGATGTTTTCCATCTCAATTGTAAGTATTTCTATGTGTAATCTTTTATTAAAATTTAAGTATAATTATATAGAGTATGTAATGTTTGGGTTGAATGAATTTTAACGATTTAATAGGAAATGTGGAAATTAGGATTTATATGAATTTTGAACAAAAAGTGACAAAATCCCGTAGGATTGAAAAATCATGAAAAAATGGTGTTTTTGGAGCATTTTGGCTTTGAAATTAGGTTAAAAATATCTATACTATGTTATAAATTATGAAAATTGGTACCCGGGGGTTTTGATGCCTTCCGGACGCAACGGTGAAGTCGGATTTTCATTTTGACAGTGCTGAGACAGTTTTCTGGACAGATTTAGTTGTTGTCTGTTTTTAGTGTTTAATGTGTTTAGGGTTGTGGTATATGTCTCGTGATATGTGTATGCATTTTATGTGTCATGGTAGTTGTTTGGATGTGATGTGGTTTGCCTTGAGGATGATGTGAATGTGTTCTTATTTTCGAATACGGTTAAAACTTGTAGGAAGCCGATTCGTGACCGGAAATAGATTAGGACCTTGTGCTTTGTTTGCTTGATCAAGGTACGAACACGCAGCATAGAATTGTAGTATATGTTACGTACCATATGTTATGGTAACAAAGGTAAAGTATGGGCATGTAATGTGATTATTGATACGCTTCCGAATAATTTATTATATTATAACTCTTAATAAGCAGAGGTAGTATGACCTCACTAACTTGAAAGTGGACGTAGTATGACGTCAATTGGTGGAATGAATTACTCGCGGCCTTTGGAGCCTATGAGCCACCGCGGGGGTATGCATACTTAACCATAGGCATCGAAGTAGGACGTGTGTCTATGGTAGAGACTTGCTTAGGGGTTAGCTCCCCCTAATGTATTGTCTCGCCTATGGAGTTTGAAGTGGTACCAGCAGTATGGCTGGAATAGATACAGCAGTATGGCTGAAAAAGATACAGCAGTATGGCTGACTAACTGAAACAAGAAATTATTAAAGTTAATATCTTTAAATTTATCGTACTTGAATTAATTGAATTATGAGTTCTTGCTGACGTGTACTTTTTGGTCTTAACGATCCTGCGATGATGTCGTTTCCTCCTTGGATAATGACTAGCAGTAAGTTAATTGCAGGCATGGGGAGTGAGGATTACTCTGGGAGAAATAAACTGTTAGAATCAGTAGTTGCTATGAACTTAAACTTCATACTTTCAAATGTTTGGTTTTTATGAGGCGATGACGCTCTCAAGTTGTAATACGTAGAACTACCCTTTCAAACTTATCCGCTGCTTAATCTCTATTTATGTTTGGTAGAATATAATAGCACTGTTAGAACTCGGTCCGCAAGTTTTGTTTCGTATGCATCCGTTTTAACTACCCGTTTAACGCCCTGGTTTGACTCGAACTGTATTTGGTTCTTCAAAAAGTCTTTTTTTCTCTTTTAAAACGATACGAGTTAAACTACGGGATGTTACAATAGCATTATAGGAGAACTTGAGATGCACGATCGTGAAACGGACTGCGAGGCTTCGGCCATTGTTCTTTTCGCCAACCCGACGGGAAGAACTATCGTTCCAAGAGGGAAGACTCTTCCACCCCCAAACCCCATTAGAGGTCTGTCCATGGGTTGGAGGTGTTTTTCTTCATACTTCATTTGGCGAAGATAGTCCATAGTGATCAAATCAGCGGTGCTTCCCGTGTCTACTTGGACACGGCAAACTTTCATTTGGCTGATCTTCAAAGTGACAACCACTGGATCAGAGTGTGGTTGTTGCAGGGGGACGCTCAGTTTTTTATCAAATTTCATCTCAAGGCAAGATGGTTGTTCCTTCGAAGGGCCCTTGACCAGGGCATGAATACTGTCCCTTGCGGATCTAATTGTAGGAAATTCTTCAGAGCAACCTCCTACGATCATGTTGATCACCCCGTCAGTAGCAGTGGAGGTGTTTTTTGAGTGCAGGGAAGCCAGTCTTTCCATCTCTTTTTGGTATTCCATACTTTCCGAGTTGTACTTCTTTCTTGTGTGATCATGGTTAAGGAAACGGTTCAGCTTTCTTTCTTCTGCATATCGATCGGGGATTTTCTTAAGTTCCCGGCAGTTAGGAAGCGTATGACCGTGTCCCTTGTGATATTCACACCACAAGTCCATGTTTCTCCGGTATTTTGGTGTGAGAATCGCAGCAGGAGTGGGTAGCTAGTCTCGTATGGCGTAGAAGCTATATTTTCTATTGCGGTTAAATCATGCCTCAAAGCCATCGTCTTTGAGATCTCGGGGAGGATACTTTTTGTCTCGTTCAGATCTGTTGGGTCCTTTTCTAGGACCTTGATCTTCATTGCGCGTTTTGTCCCTTGTGTTTGCCATATTGTCGCTTTTTCTTTTTCTGGAAGTAGGGTCTAATTGAAGGCAAATGTGAGAAGCAGTGACAAAACTCCTGGCTTGTTTCATTGCCTCTACATAGGACTTAACTTGGTTCTCCAGAAGTTGGAACTTCAGTTTGTGAGTTCTCATGCAATTGATCAGGGTTGAGACAACGATTAATTCTTCAAAATCGGTAACCGCCAGGACTCCATCGTGGAATCGCTGAAGGTAGGCAGAAAGGGGTTCTCCTTCCTGTTGTGTAATACTCAGGAGGTGGAAGTTAGATTTCTCCTGTGTCCTGGACGTCGTGAAGTGACTGAGGAACTTGGCCTCGAGTTCAGCGAAACTGTTGATGCTTCGATTGGGAAGTGAAGTATACCATGTCAAGGCTAGGTCTGTGAGAGTGATTGGGAAGAACTTGCACAGGAGCGAGGGATCCGTTGCATACAGGACCATGAGATTTTTATAAGCTATCATGTGTTCTTCAGGATATTGAGTGCTTGAGAACGGGAGAATGGCCGATACTCTTATCTTGGACGGATTCGGGGAGGCCAGAATTTCCGCTGACAAGGGAGAATTCAGCAGCATAGGCGCTTCCTTTTCACGGGAGGTACCTTGATTAGTTGGGGATTCTGCGATCTGATCAGGGCTACAATGGTCTCTGTTTTCCCGAGATCTTAGGCTTCTTCTCCTGTCCATAAAGCTTTGGACATCATTGCTTCTTTCCCGTCGAAGGTGATTGAGATAATATCTCATGTCCCTTCCTTCAGTTCTACGAGAAACGTTCGTATGTGCAGTCTCTCTCCTTGAGGGCGTCCTTTGCCTTCCGAGCGAAGTTCTTGCTCAGGAGTGGGCAGGAGGACTTTCTTCTGCCTCACGACGGCCCTGTTCAGAAGGGACTCTATTCTGCTCCGTGAACATGGTTCGAAGATCTTGGATCTGTTGTGTCATCGCCGCTAAGGTCGCATTGAGATCAAGATTATTGAGAGGTTCTTGGCGGTGACATTGCGTAACTGCTCAGCAAATGTTCGCGACAGGTTTTTGGTAAGAGTGTCAAGATCCTGCCTTGTCACCGCTTGATGTTCACGTTGGGAAACGAAAGTGTCAGTGCTACGAGCCATAAACGCTTCCTTAGTGTTTGTTTTTCGGGGTGCCATTCTAGTGTTTTGGGTAGAGTTTCAGGTGTTTTTTAAGGATAATATTTCTCGTGTCCCCACAGACGACACTATTTCTGCTAAGAAACTGTCGAATTAGTAAAAGGGGACTTTAGGAAGGAAGTACCTTGGTTTGTAGGAAGCGAGATGATCTAATCGCCGCGAGTGGTGGACCTACAACCACAAAGAAAGACTATACCAGGGGCTGATATCCCGGAAAAGCCCTCCGATGCCTAAGTCAGATCAAGGAGGAAGTAGTATGAATAAGTATGTTTCGGGAAAAATATTGCGTAACCTTAACTAGGTAGAAGAACGTGGTATTTGTAAGAATCTTTGGACATGAAGTTGTAAATGCATGGAAGTTACTCTTGAACTAGTAACTCCTGATGAGCATAATGGTGGAAGTGATATTATAGGGGGCGGTTATCCGGGATAATGGGCAGTTATCTGAGGAATTGCCTTTATCAAGGGCAAACTAATTAACTGCAATTCGATTGCTGTTCACCTTTGTTTGATCGTGTTCAACAATGTTGACCTTTACTTGTATATTTGACCTTTGACCCGTCGACCAAGTCTATTATGGTAAGTTCAAGCATGTGGGATTTATAATCCCCAACAAAAACAAATGTAATATTAGTTTAGACATTGTTGTTAAATTAATACAAATGTTATTTTGAATAATTATATCTACAAAATTTTAACATAACCAAAAAATATCAACTAACTATACTACAAAATATCTTCAATTTGTGTTAAGTTTATCAAATAACCTAATATTAGTATTTTTAATCAAAAATATATACTAACCCTTGAAAGGAAGTGATATTCAAAACAAAAGCTACTCATATGCTTATTAAATGACATTCATAAGTACACAACATGTCAACATGAAAATAAATTTAACATCATCTTCATCAATATCTTCCTTCTCTTTTCCATTTCATCTCCACTAGAGTTGTTCATGGGCGGGCTTGGGCGGGTAGCGGACCGGGTAACACCTAAAAATTCTACCCGCGGGCCTAGATATTCAAAAGACCGCTCGCGAATGCAGCCATATTTTTTTGTCGCTACCCGCCCATTTTTAAAGCGGGCGGGACCCGCGGGTAGGGGGGTATTTTTATATAAAAATTAAAAACATAAATTATATTATAAAGTTAAGTTTATATAAGAACAAACAAAATATAATACATTATCTAAAATACTCTAAATATATAATAAGTCTCAAAATACTCAAACTACATGAATATTGAATATAGACGGTGGAGTCGGATATTTGTTCGAACTTTGATAGTCGACTGCTTGAGTGCTTTGAGGGTTAAAAATATCAAATGTAGATAGTAGAATTGGAAATTTTATTAAAGTCTAAAAGAAGTAAACCTGGCTAGTAGAAGAGTAATAAACTAAAGTTGGGTATGGGTCATGTAGTAGTATAGTTTAATAATTAATAGAATTAATTATTTAATAAATCATATATTAAATTAAGTGGGCGGGCGGGTATACCCGCGAGTATTTTTTTGGTGTCGCTACCCGCCCGTTTATCTTGTAATACCCGCCCAAATTTTAATTTTTTTTGAAAAACGTTGTCCATGCCCGCCCGTTTTTCGAGCTGGATAGGCCAGGCCTGGCGGGTAGCCTGCCCATGAACAACTCTAATCTCCACTTAACTCTTTAAAATTATCTCAATTTATAAAATTTATTTTATCACATATCTATACCCATAAAATTTCTGAGATAAATTGCATATTCACATAGCAACAAAACAAAAACTCATATATTTCTCCAGTTTTATCTCAATTTTCGTATTAATTGAAAAAATAATAAACTCAACTCTTAAAACATCATCTAAAATGAACACTTGGAACTTCAATCATATAAATTAGCCAAACTATTTATGCATTACTAACAAAAATATTAAAATTTGTCTTTTCATCTTCAGTATAATTTAGTTTTGAAGACAAAAAGTTTTATTTTATAGCATATGATACAAAAAAAAGATGAATCAAATTGATGAAGACTAAGAGTTTCAATATACAAAGAGTTTTATTTTATAGCATATGATACATAAAAAGTTGAATTAAATGGATGAAGACTAAGAGTTTCATTATAACTAAATTGATATTTAAGAGTTTCATTGCAAAAAAGACATAACATTTATCATTCTTAAAAAGATATTCATTAGATCATATATATATGGATCTTTTGTGAATTACAGCCTCAAAGTTTTTTCGTTTTATGAATTATAGCCGTAAAGTTTTTTTTATGAATTACAACCACGAACTTTTTAAATTGACCACCATTACGGCCAAGTGACTGGTTGAGACCGTTGACCAGCCTTTTTACTGTTGACTTTCCCTTCTTCCCTTTTTCTAACCAAGGCTGGTTACCATTTAACCAAGCAAAGTAAAACCCCCATAACCCACCAGCATTTGAAACTCCACATTGAATTTCTTACTGTAATTGCATTAAATTTTTCCGCTTTAAATTACTGTCACTGTCATCATCGCCATTTACTTTCCCTTTTTAGAACCAACCTTCTTCCATTGGAATCCGCCATTGATACGCAGTGAGATTGGATAAAGGTAACTTCTTCTCACTTCCTTCTTGCTTTAGTAAGTAAATTATGCGTCTTTTTTGTGATTTGGGTTCAATTTCGACAATTAGGGTTTGTATTTGCTCGATAATGACGTTTAGAATTCTTCTGTGATATATTTTTAGGGTTTAATTACGTTTTTTTGTGGTTTATGTATTTGCTCTATAATGTTGTATGTTTATTGAAATTCTCTTTGATTATACTTTTACAGATGACAATCTCAAATGAATTTGTACAATTAATGGTATATCATGGGGGTAATTTTTATATACAAGATGATGGTGTTTATTGTCTTGGTGGTTCTGTTAAAACTGGCATGGTTGTACCTATAGTTGATTATTGCTTTGAGTTTGTGTATGGGATTGTGAGAAGAAGACTGAGTTTGCAAACTCCTTTTAAACTGTATTACAAAGAGGAGGGTAAAAGCATGAAGGAGGGAATTAGATTGATAATAGATGACTCTGAGGCTCTTTGTTGCGTGGGTACTTTAGATGCTAATACAGGATTACTTTGTACTTTGTGATGGATGAAGGGAGCCCACCTAAGGGGACCACCAAAAAAGAGAATCTTACTAGGAGAAGCCCAAGAAATTTGTTCCCATCCACTAGTAATAACCCAATTCCTGATATTGAGGTCTTAGAGGTATTAAACATTCCCCCACTTGCTGTCTCTCAACCACCACCTTCAAGTAAACCTAAATCAAAACCAAATCCCCCACCGTCCATCTATAGGTCAAAGCTCCCCATTAGAAAAAACAAATCTGGAATACCTCTATCCACACCATCACCCCCTCCACAAAGACAAGCCAAATCTACTCCAAGAGTCAAACATGTTGCAAGGAGAAGTGTTACTCCAAGAGTCAAAAAACCCTTTAGTCAACCAACTATAGATCCAGAAGAACCAATTGTAGATCCAGCACCTCCACCACCTAAATTACCAATTAAAAAACCTGTTAATAAACCCAAGAAATCCAAGGGTAAGTAAAAGATCAAGGCAAAGCCCAAACCCAAGCCAATGCCCAAAGCTAGAAAGTTAGTCTTTGAGGATGATTCAAGTGATGATTCTGACATAGATCTTGAAGATTATGATTTTGATAATAGTGAAGAAGCAGATTTGTTCTCCGAAAAGGTTGGTGAAACTATTATAGATGACATAAACAAGGCTGCATCAAAGGGTTGGTTTGGTAAACTAGAGAAGGGCAAGAGTGTTTCTGATGATGAGGAGCAAGATTATGCTTCAGAGGAGTTATTGTCAGAGGATTTAGAGGAAGGAGGAAGAAGGTATCCAGTCTTTAACCCTGAGACTGATTTTAGAAGGAAAATTAATTTGAAAGTTGGTTAGATTTTTCCCAATGTTGAGGTTCTTAGGACAACAGTTCAACAGCATGTTGTAGAAAACAAAGATGATTTCATTTCTCTTCATAACAATAAAAACAGATTTGATGCAATTTGTGTTGATAGATGTGAGAAGTGTCAATGGAATAAGAAGCGTTCTGTGAGAAGTAAGTGTACATGTTACAAGAGAAATTGTAGTTTTTTTTATTCATGCTAGCAAATTAAAACAAGAAGAGACAATGCAAATTAAGACTTGTAGGTTGGATCATCAATGTTGGAGTAAGCACCAAACTAGGAAGGTCACTAGCAAATTTTTAGCAATTAGGTATCTTGAAGTATGGAGAAGGTACTTAGAGTGGGATCTAGTGAAGGGCCTTTAAAGTAAAGTTAAGGAAGATTATGGCATTGTGGTTAGTTACACCAAATGCTGGTATGCAAGGGCTAGAGCCAAGATTATGCTATATGGTGATCGTGCAGAGCAGTACAAGAAGGTCCATGACTATGCAACAACTGTTCTGAAATATTATCCAGGTAGCACAGCCGTAGTTAGTGTAATGACAGGGCTTGAGAGGCCTGTGTTTCAAAAGTTTTTTATGTGTTTGAAGCCTGTGTTGGATAGATTCTTAGCTGGTTGTAGACCGATTGTAGGGCTAGATGGTTGTCATTTGACTGGTGCTCACCCTGGCATATGTCTAACAGATGTGGGTAAGGATGTAAATAACAATATATACCCACTAGCATGGGCTATAGTTGATGTTGAGGAGTATCAAAGTTGGGCCTGGTTCTTGACACATTTGAAGGATGCTTTGGGATCCAACACAGGGAATGGGTACACATTCATGTCAGACAGACAAAAGGGTCTCATCAAGACTTTGGAGGACATTGTACCATAAGCTTCATCAAGGTATTGTTGGAGACATCTTTGGAGCAATTTCAAGCAGAGATGGAATGGAGAGGCTTACAAGTTTGTTTTATGGGCTGCAGCAAAGGCAACAACACAGGTGAATTTGTTTGCTTTAAGTACATGCTACATTTCTAATACCTACATCTGTATGAATTATTTAGAATATATTCAAAGAAAAAATGAATGAGTTGAAGGAATTAAATAATGAAGCACATGACTACATGGCATCCATATTCTCGATGCATGGAGCAGACATGCTTTTGACACTAATTGCAAATCAAACATGCTTATAAACAACATGTAAAAGTCATTTAATGCTGTTATGAAGCCTGCAAGGGATAAGCCAATCTTCACACACATGGAATGGATGCGAAGGTATATTATGTAGAGGCATCACAGCAAGAGGGAATGTGTTTTGGCAATGGAGGGTGGATTGTTGCCCTATGTAATGAAGCAATTTGATTGGGCCAAAGAGGCTTACAAAGGCTGTGTAGTAAGGGTTTCTAGCAGCACCCTTTTTGAGGTGGACTAAAAAGATCAGATATGCCTAGTTGACTTGGTTGAGAGGACTTGCACCTGTTACAGGTAGCAATTAACTGGACTTCCTTGTCATCATGCCTATGCAACAATCATGGAGAGTAGGGGTAATCCTAAGTAGTTTGTTCATAATTATTACAACAAAGCTACATATGCAAAGGCTTATTCCCCTATTATTAAGCCCATGCCTGGACCATCTGATTGGGAGACAACACAACACACTCAACCTGACCAACCACCATTTAAGAGGCTACCTGGCTGACCCTCAAAGAAGAAAAAAAGACTTGAGCCTGATGAAAAGAGATAAAAAAAGAAGAAGAGAATTGGGGGTGAAAAGGTAGGGAGGGAGGTTGGAAAAAAGAGTAGATGCTCTGTGTGTAAACAATTGGGTCACAACAAGAGAAAATGCACATCAAATCAGCCAAGTCAAGTCCCTGAATCCAAGGGAAAAGGGGGGAGGCCATTGCAAGAGGACCTTTTTGTTGAATTATATAGGGCTAAAAGGCTTAAGTCTCAAACTTCTACACAGGTAATGTTGCTTTATGTTCATGAATTGTGACTTATAAGTAAATGGGTTTTCAATTTCGAATATGCTTATGTCTTTGTGTAGGGAAGCATCAATCTTTCACAAGCATCAGCTGCAAACTTGTCTCAAGCATCAACAGTTGTGAATGATGCTGAGTATCCAGACAGCCCTGCTCCTGTTTGTGTTTAGACTCCAATTTGGAAGAATTTTGAAGTAGGATTGTAACAGGGCCGATAAAATCAATAGGTAATTAATGTTAATGAAAATTTAATTTTGCAAAATAATGCGGAAGTGTGAAAATGTCGATTTGCTAAAAACCTTTAAAATTAATAAAAATGTTTATTAGAAATGATAAATATTACATAAAAATTAGAACATTAAAAGACATATCGTTTGTTTCAAAAATACATAATTAAAATTAAGTACATCAAGATCATGAAACAAAATGCAGCTAAGTCCTCGATAGCAAAAATAATTTGTAGCTGCGGCCTGGATTGGAACCTGAACTAATTCCTGCAAATACTGCCATCCATAACACCGATGACAGCCGGTTGAACCGGTCAGCGCTTAACGCCGAGCACAACTCCCTATCCAGCTCAAAATATGGAATAATACACTACATTTACTAAATTATAATTAGAGTACGAACTTATCATTAATTGACACCACTATATACTTTTACCATATTTTTTTACTGTTCCGTACTTTTAAGTCATTAAGATACCATTCTCAACTTTGGCAGAAGTACGTTACTGCCACTTATACAATTCGGTAATCTTAATACTTAAGCAAGTTCAGTTGATTGATACTCATAACCGTACTATGCCTCATAGCATCAACAGTAATCAAGTTCATCATTGATCAACAAGCACAAACAATATGACACCTGATATATGTAAGGGTCTGGCTAGATTAGGGCCAAAGCGTTATATCTTACTGTGGTGGGAGTCGTCACCCTGCCAATGTTTATGCTCGAGCTTCTACAGGATAGGTAGCGAACCCCCTGTCTAACACCACATTTTACGTGCCGGCCAACACGGGCGCCGGGATTTTACATGCCGGTCCATGGTTCGACATTTACTTACTATCAGGGTCATTCAATCAATACATAGATAATTCACACAAGCACATCACATTTTTACTACTATAAGTTGACTTTGAATTTGACCAACTTAGATGTTAAATTTTTTATTTAATAATATTTTACGTATATGTCTTTATAAGCTCACAAAATCAATACTTGTAATAAAAGCAGTAAAACTTATATATTCACACAAATCCATAACTCTTGTTATAAAACAAGTAAAAATTTTATTCTTTTAATATTTCCATAAAATCGAAATTTCACACAAAATTTAAAATAAATATATATATATAAAAATATACCTTTACATCAATTCAAATAAATTTAGTCTAATAGTCAACTAAAGATATATTTTGTACTAACTAGCTATTTAATATCCCAAAAGTTACTTTTTGGTATAAAATCTCAGGTATTTAAGAAAACACTTCTATATAAATAACTTACAAAAATTTTATTTTTCCGAATATATCTTTTTATTAACTTGATATTTTTATATTATGATAGTAAATTTTAATTTTATAAAAATTAAAATCTTTTACACAATAACTTAAATATTTAACATAACTTTAAGGATAAGCTTTAATATAAAAGATAAAGTATAATAAGAACATCCTAAGCATAACCATACTAAAAAAATATGTTCATGAAATAATACACAACTTTATAAACTAATATATTTAAGGCTTACATATAAATATTACCTATAATATTACCATAAACATTCTTAATATAATAACATTCCTAAATAATTCACAAACATAGTAACACTAGTTTATAACATAGATAGTACTTAATATAGCTAGTCCACTCAACTTTCTAAACATGTCCAAATCTTATTAATTAACATACTAAAAATATTTTTGGCACAACTAAACTAAATTTAATATTAATCATAATTTTCTTAAACTAACTTCCTACTTAACATACTCAATATATATCATACTTTGCATATTATAAAGTAAATATAATGTAAAATGCCACATAAAGAGTAGGGTAAGAAGTTATACGAACATATTAACACCATGGATTAGTATTAAGTACTAATGAAGATGATTAGGAAATAAGATCCCTCAATGAATACTCCAAGCTCTAAGCTCCAAACTCCAAATGCTAGTACTTCTAAGCTCCCAAAGTAAGTATTCAACTCCATCTTTTTGAATATATTCAACTAATTAATATTAGAGTTTTTATTTTATTTATTTATTTATTTTTTAGTAATGTTATTAATAGAAATATAGGAAGAAATTGAAGAAAGATAAATGGCTTATAGGTTCTTGAAACCCACGGTAGGAATGGAGGATTTGTGCTAGATAATTTTGACTCCACTTGCATTTTTCATACTAGCACATAAGCTAGTCTATAAATAGAAGTTTTAGAGACAAAGAGGTAAGGTGTAGGATGAAAAGCATTGCATCAATATGGCCCAAATCTTACCTCCATATCTACTAGATTGATGATGTATGATTTGTCTTGCCTAAATTGCATAACTTGTGTAAGTAGAAAAAAAATATAAAATATTTGAGTAGGTATGACCACTACTACATAATTGGCTTTAGGTAACACCCAAAAAGTATTACATAAAGTACTATAAGTGTTACTATAGGCCTAAGGTAACACTTTTTTGGGTGCTACATCTGCCTGTGTTATTCTCTTAGGTAACACTTTTACATGCCTATGGTAACACTTTTGCAAGTGTTACTTTAAATAATTTTAGGTAACACATTTTTTTGATATGTATCACTTTTATAGTGTTACTTATTATATTTTTTGTAACACTTTTTTATCATTAGGTATCACTTTTTAATCTCATCAAGTAAGCTAATGTAACACTTTGCAATAATGTATCACTTTGGACTACTTTATGTAACACTTTGTTGAAGATTATGTAACATTTTTGTTGATATTAGGTAACACTTTTTCATTTAATCAATTTAGTTAATGTAACACTTTATGATTATGTATCACTTATAATAATAATAATAATAATAATAATAATAATAATAATATGATCGTAAGAACTTGATTATACAACTAAAATAATCAAAATATATCTATATATGTTCGAAAGAACTTGATTACTCCACTAAAATATACAAAATATATGTATATATGTTCGTAAGAACTTGATTATACAACTAAAATACAAAACATAATGTAAAACTAATAATCTCTTATTGCTCTTTCTCATTGTGATCTATGTGTGCTTCTTGCTCGCATACAGCTTCATCATCACTGATATGATTTGTTTCCATTCCCCCCTCTTGAACCTGTAGCATATTATTGAAATTAAAGACCATATCAAAAAAAGTTATAAGATGAACCCCTATAAATGACAGAAAACACCGCTCGATGACATTTAATAAACAAAAATAAAACCAAACCAAATAAGCCTACAAAACAAACAATCCACAAAACAAAAAAAAACTATCTAAAGCACCAACTAAGTTTCATTATAAATTTACAGAAATTTTGGCAGCACCTCCTTTGTATTTTGAACTATATCCACATTTTAAAAATAAAACTTCCATCACAGAATCACAACCAGCTATATGACATTTCATCCATTAGTTGCTGTCAAAGAATATTAATACATTATTAAGGCCAACAATCTTTTGTAATACCCTAACTCATGATTAGTATCATAAAAAATACGTAATGAGTTGAATAGATAAAATGATTAAAAATTCAATTACCAATTCATATTCCTTTCTTGCAAAGCTCTTTGGACACATAGTGTGTCTATCAATCTGATTCATACCACTTTCCTTCTTTCTTCGAATTTGCTCCTATATGTTATTCACAAAATAAAATTGATAAACGGTATTAAAAATTTTAGATTGAGAATTAAAAAGAGATACCTGGATTTCATTCAAATTCCGATATTCAATTAAATCCTTAAAATGTGCTTCTGGAATTGAATCAGGTGCATTTGCCAACCTATCATTATCGTTGGCGTATGTTGTAAAATGTTTTTTCTTCACAAAGCATTTATGTCTTCGCCAAAGCATTCCAACTGATTGTAACACGGAATCTTTACCTTCATTGGAGATAATGTATTTTTTTCTCATCAAGCATTACATCACTTAGACTAAAATAATATCATATCACAATACATAAAAAAGAATGGTACTTACCTTTACCTAACTCCAAATATTGTCCTTGTTTTCAACACGATGCCAATTAAGCATGTTTAATGGTGCAAGAGCAGAATTAAGTGCTAAAGTCCTTAAAAACCGTGTAAACTTATTTACCGTATGATCATTAGGACCAATAGGCTTCCCTACTTCATTAAGAATGATAGGCCTATGATAATTGTGATCCACCATTATGTTTTTCTCTAAGTTGTTTCTCTCTCATTCTTGCTTGCATTTGCATATAAGCACTAATTGAGCCGGGAGAAACCAATGATTTAACTTGACTCGTCATTGTTTCAATACCTTGTTTCTCTCTTACTTGAACCTCACATTGCGTTTGACCTTGTGGTGGAGCTCTCCCTTGTGAAACTAGCTTTGAGAGTCGTTTTTTAGTGCTTTGGTGACTCGCCTTTTCTAGAACGCTTTTCTCATATTCATTACTAGACTGTAAGAACTTGGTCCAACTACTCATTTTGGCTCCTAAGTTAACCTTTCAAAACAAATGCTCGGTCTAAATAATCTAGAGAGCCCTTTGGGATTGAAATGTGGATGTTACACAAACCCTCCTCATACCTAGTGGTGGATATTCCACTTTAAATATGGGGTGGTTGAGATTCAAACTTGTGACCTGTTGTCACATTGGCTTTTGATCCCAATGTCAAGAAATCAACTCAACCAAAAATTTAAGCTAATGGTCGAAGCCCCAACATATGTTATATACTCAAATAATATCAACCAAACTCAATAACATCCCCTTAAAATCTGCTATAATCATACTACATATTATTAAGAGAGTAAAGATGGGGGTTATTATATACATTATTACAAGAATAGTACTTATCTAGAGATAATATTGTACAGAATAATAATAACCATTAATACACACAACATAATATAATACCAAAGTCTTACACATATATCTTCCTAGACGAGGCAAAACGTACACAAAGACATGGTTAATTCATCAGTGTCGCCTGTTGGTCTCAAGAGTCAAGATGATGATAGAAACCAAATTCCTTGAGCAAATTCACAATCAAAGTGGAAAATTAAGAAACATTATATCAATTCTTGAATGGAATAAGTCAATTTTACCATAAAAATGGAATATTAAGAAAATATTATATTGAAAAAGAAATTTTCATACATGGAAGTTCAGGGGATAGATGGAGGATGCGGTAAATGGTGATCCGTTGCTGTGCCGGTGAGCGGAGACGGTAACTGTCTGATGGGTCTTCGAGAGAAAGGAAGGAGGCAATTGATCTAGAGAAGGGAATTCGATTATGATAGTGTTCAACTGTTCATCAAAACCGCTAGGTGATGAATTGTAGATTGGATTGGATTTTGAGAATTTAGAGTCGGTTAAGAAGAATTTTTTTTTCCTTTCCTTATTAATTACTTTTTTTTCTTTTGAAATATTTATTTACTTTTGTTTCATGTGCAAAAAAAAAAGTATCTGTGAAGAATGGTAGAATATCACACTTAATTATTTTACAGGCAGTCTCCTAAGAGATCGTTTTTCTGAGAGATGTCTCTCTGGCCCAATCCATTAAAGCTTATTGTTTATATTTATTCTACATTTTTCCTAATGGGCTAACCCAATTAAAGATGGTCTCTCAAAGAGATTGTCTCTCACAAGAATTTGTGATTATTTTATCTTTACATTTATTTTAATTTATCTCGAGAATTTAGATTTTAATTATTTTTTCCTCTTCTTTTAATTACCATAAGTGATCACAAATTGTTGTGAAATGTAGTCTCTACGAGACGCATTAAATATATGGGCTAAATAGCCAATTACTATAAATTAATGAAAAAATAAGGATGTGAGCTTCTTGTTTTTAGGTCGTCTTTTTGAGAGATGGTCTCTCACAAGGATAGCTGGTAAGTAATATATTCAAACTAAATTCTTTAAATTCCTATATCCCTCTATTTTCGATAGATGGTGAAGTTTTTAAAAAATAATTAGATTAGATAATTTTTTAAAAAAAGTTAGTTTAGGTAACAAAAAAAGTCAACCAAATATTGTGTCAATTTTAATTTTTAGATTAGAAAACAAAATTTAAATTAAGTAGAAAAGTGTTACAAATATGTTACTAGTATATAAATGCAATTTAAAAGTGTTACCACGTTTTTAAGTGTTACACAATAATATCACCAAATTTTAAAGTGTTACATATTAGTGTTACCAACATTCAAAGTGTTACATATTAGTGTTACTAAATTTTAAAGTGTTACAGATTAGTGTTACTGATTGCAAAAGTGTTACATGTAAGTGTTACCAAATTTAAAAGTGTTACCTATTGGTGTTACCTATCAAAAAAGTGTTACATAGTTGTGTTACTTAAAGATAAAGTGCTACATAAGTGTTACCTAATATTTTCAAAAAGCTAAATATCAAAAAGTGTTACCAATTCGTGTTACCTAAAGTCATTTTTGTACTAGTGGACTAAGGTTAACTTAAGTAATTAAGATTAGTTTAGTTGCAAAAACAAGCTAAAAAAAATTATTTAAAGTTTATAATAAACATAAATATATCAAAAAAATACAAGTGTAGAATAGTTTAATTAAAAGTATTAAAGTTGTTAAAATAATTGTTAACGAAATTAATTAAGAAGATAAGAATTTTTAAACGTAAAGTTTTTGTAAACCAAAAGTTAATTAAATGATTTTGAATTTATTATTTTTTTATCTAACAGAAAATAATTATTGAAACTTTTGGGCTAAAAAAAAATTATTTAGAAATAATAAAAATTTAAAGTTTCATATTCGGAGTAGTTTAAGAAAACGAGCAAGTATTAGGAATTTAAAGAAAATTAAATAATTAAAGAACTTGAAAATCGAACTGGAAATTAAATAAGAAATTAAATCAATAATATATAATTAGTTGGAATATAAGATTTTAGAAATTAGATATATGAGCGTAATAATCAAGGATTAGAAATTAAATTGAATGAATTAAAAATTAGTCGACAATGATTAAGATTAGAAATTTTGAGTCTGTTACAAGGATTATGTATTGTTTTGTTGTATGAACATTAAGTAGCTGGTTTGTAGTTGTAATTTTGAATGAACAATGGGTGTAATTTTTGGGCAACTGTTGAACAAACAGGTATGCTTAGTCATTTCCACAGTTGAATATAAGGGATAAGTATGATTATGGAAGAATCATTCTAAGGTTTGCATTCCAATTAGAAAAGTTTGAATTACAAAACACCATACATTAGCCATATTTGATTACAAAACAGAGCATAACTTAGATTCCTACACAAGGTAACTAAGAATCAAAATCACAGCAAGAACTACAACTAGACAATTCATTATCAATCCACAACTCCAAACGGGTAAAGCATCTTCATCATAATTCTATCAGTTGTTGTCTTTTGAATCTTCTTGTTAGCTAGTTGTAACTTTCTTTGAAAAAATTCAACATCCCTTTGCAGCCTGGTCCTTTCTTCCATTAACTTCAAGATTATATCTTTCTGCCAATCAGTTTGTTCATTGTCCACCCACTGGAAGAAATTGCAACCTCTTGAATTATTGTGAACATCATAGTCAAGGCAAGCAACAAACCTTCGACCTGGGTTTTTTGTAGTCCATCCACGTTGAACGGTAACGTCATACCCACAGTAGCATTCCTTTCGTTTGTCATTGCTGAGGAAATTGAAAGGCATCTGTAATAAAAAAATTAGGGTTCGAATTTATTTTAGGGTTCGAATTGTAAAATTAGGGTTTCGAACATACCAAACAAAGAATAATAATGAACTGAACAAAGAAAAGGGAGGTTTTTTTTACCTTCTTCAGCAATGGAGCTCGAAAAAAATGGAGGTGCTTCAGGAGGGAGGGAAAGGAACTAGGTCAAGGAAGAAGAAGAAGAAGAAGAAGGGGGATTTTTAAAAGGAGTTGGTTGGGTAGTTAGCCTTGGTTAGAAGAAGGGAGAAAGGGAAAGTCAACGGTAAAAAGGCTGGTCAATGGTCTCAACCGGTCACTTGGCCGTAATGGTGGTCAATTTAAAAAGTTCGTGGCTGTAATTCATAAAAAAAACTTTGCGGCTGTAATTCATAAAACGAAAAAACTTTGAGGCTGTAATTCACAAAATATCCTATATATATTAAAATTAAATAATATTTGTATTGATATTAAAATTTAATATATAGCTAATTAAACTATAAGAATGAAGACTTATAATACATACCACATAAATAAGACATATCATAAGTTTGTGATAAAATATCAGAAAATGGGACAAATTTCATCACATATGGTGGAATCTCCACATCGTCACAAACTTTGACATTGGTAAATCTTGTAAAAACGATCCTTTTTTGTGGAATGTTGCTTTATAGTCTCTGCTGTTTTCATAAAGCATAAAACGTCCAAGTGTATAAATTTTTCCCAATGACAGCTTTGATGAATGAACCATATAAGTTATAAGTATCTTTAAATATAGAAGCTTTGATAGTACTTGACTGTAAAAGATATGTTTAAAGTTAGTATTTTTAAAAAGCAAATCTTATACAATACAATTACATTCAAAGTTGATTACCTTTTCGTCCATTAATATCAGATGAATTGAATTTCTCTTTTGATCATTTTCATTCTGTCTCTACATGTAGACAACTTGACACTTTATTTTCAGAAATTTGGTATTATCTGTTGTAGCTAATTCATCGAGTAAATTGTTCTGATTAGTCATCGTTGTTTGTTTGAATGAGTAAATAAAATATTGTGTGCTTTATATATGATAAAGAGTTAAAGTGTATTTAGAGTTTTAACTTATAAATAAATAAATTTTATGTATAGGAACATTAAATTGTATTAAGAGATATACTAACTTTAAAGATTAGGTAAATCTACAATCACAATTATTATTATTGAGGTCCGCGGCTAATTGGTTTACTATTCTTTATGAATGAATTCGGTAATATTAACAAATATACTTTATTATTAGGCAAGTTGTAAAGGTTTAGTTCTCATAAATTACAATTATATTATTATTATTAAGAATGACTTTACAATTCTGTAACTTATCATTATTAAAATCGTACTTAAGGAGTAGTAGTCATAAATTAGGAGTAGTTAAAAGAATGACTTTACGATTCGGCAACTTATTATTATTAAAATCGTATTTAAGGAGTAGTAGTCATAAATTAAGAGTAGTCATCATCATCATCATCATCCTACCCAGTATATCCCGCTCATAGAAGACTATGGGCAGGGTTTGGGGAGGGAAGGACGGCGGCAACTCATACCCGTAAAGGAGAGCACGGCCAAAAAAGAGTCCCCCGGCTCGAAGAAGATGAAGATACGTACCTGCCATGAGAAATAAATTAAGAGTAGTCATAAATGAAAAATGATTCATAGGCTGACACATGGCATAGATTAGCCTGTATTATAATACAACAACTAGTATAGAAACCCATTCAATGTACGAATTTTTCTTAATATAAGTTAATATAAAATTATTAATTTTAATTAATGATTTAATTATATAGTGTCTTTATTATATTTATGAGTCTCCATTCAAATATAATTAACATTATAATAATATTATAATAACTACATAATAAAGCATTAGATATGAATATTTATGTGAATCATACATACTTAATTTCTGAAAAAAACTATAAGATAACAAAAGTAATATTGTATATGAATATTTATGTGAATCATATATACTGGACATTGTACAACATTGCAAATAATTTCCATAAATAGATTGCCGATCCCCAAAAGCTTGCTTTGGTAATTCCATCGATGTATTCCTTATCGTCGTCAAGTAGGCCCATAGAATAGCAAGCATCCTTAAATGTAGGATAAAGAACTCCATCAACAGTTCTGATAAGTTCTGATATCTTCATATGATGTTGGGCCCTTGACAAAGTTAAGTAGTGTTCTTAGATAATAACGTTCGCCACAGCCCGGTGCCACGTGATACAATCTTCCTATTGAGAATCCTCTTTTGCGCGGAGTCCACATTTTTTCATTTCTCTGCCGTACTTAACTTCCTGGGAACTCACTATATAGAAGATTTTGAGCATCATCATATCGTTTGTTACACTTCATCCAAGCTATGAACATTGATCTCTCATTCAGCGGCCTTGACATCACATCATCGATTGTGTCATCATCATTGAACACAATAGTATGTTCACCCTGCAAATGAAAACTAAGCCTTTCTACTGATGGAATCCGATGATGAATCTCAAATCCTAAGATACGCCAAGAAGCTTCACTTGCGCACACATATCTACAATTATAGTATTCATGAATTTCATCAACGCTTTCATCATCCTCATTTTCTTTGCTGGCTCTAGATAAACCTGATGTTATTCTATCTTGTCCCTTGTTAATGTACTTGAACATGTATTTGATTGCGCGAGATTGATTAGACCATTCTACATTTATATGTGCATTGTATTTCAAAAGTAAAGATGGATTGTATGGGACAACATATATGTTGCCCACTTTAGTTCCATTCTTGACTACAGTTACACAATTGTCCAACCTCCTGTAACATGGATAACCATCTCGATCGACAAATGTTTCTTCATTAAACCTTTTAGGAAAGTGTTTCGAACACTGTCCATCGTGCATGCACGGCGAATTTGGGTTTGACGATCCACACGGACCATGAATCATTTAATCTGTCACCAAGGCATACAATGAAGGGTTCTCCTCCTTGCTAGTCTTCTCGGTAGAGATAAACTTGTCAATATCAACTGGATTAGATATCTTATCATCTCAGTGCAAGAACAATACTATATGTGCATGTGGAAGTCCTCTTTTTTGGAATTCAATACTATATACCACTGGAAAATAAATGAATAAAAAATCAAATACATTAACAATTAAATAGAAAAATTTAGACGGATTAATTTGGATTATAACTTACATGCAATTACTCTTCCGAACTAATGTTCTTTCTTCAGATCTTTAACCAAACTGTCTAACTTCATTTTAAAAACTCGAGACAATATGTTTGGCCGATCTTCTGGACGTAAAGATCTAGAGTTGACAAAATGGGTAATCTCAGGCCACTTTGAATTGCATGTAAATGTAATAAATACATTTGGATATCCATATGTCTTGCATATACCCATTGCTTCGTGATATATTTCAGTCATAAATCGCACTCCCGGGATATGTAGATGGTAAAATAATCCGTCTACCAGCTATGGTAGAAGGACCATTAGAAATTGAGACATCACCTTGAAGATTCACATATTTTTCAGCTCTAAGAACATTTTGGTTCGTTCGTATGAATAAAAGCCTTTCAGACTCAATCATTGTCCATCCATCGACCAAAAATTGATGAAATAATTTACCAGAACGTAAAATAGTATCAGCTTTATCCTTTCTATCCATTATTCGATAAGAAAACCACTCTCTCATTGTTAACTTTACTCGCTTCTTTACAGTTGTCGGTATAAGTTCAGTAGTTAGGCCACGTGCGTCCAACTCAACCCCTTTATGAGATATATCTAATCTGTAACCATCCTCCCCTCGGGGGAACAAAAAGGGGTATTGAAGAACAATATATATCATGGATGAAGCTCACTTATGCGTTGTAGTCTTCCATCACGACCTTCAACAATTATGTCACGTTCTTCAGCGACACTTCCTATGTCTCCTACAACAGTACAACTAATGCGACAACTTCAGATGCAGAAGGCAGATTATGAGTTCTTCCATCAAGTGTTCTCTTATTGATAAGCTTCAACTGAATTTCAGCACTTCCTGAATGACGTATGTTGTCACGTGCCATTCTCCATGTTTGCACATATGGATTTGTGGAATCTAATAGATTCTTCAAATCTTCGACAATCGTATCATCAAAGTCGTCTTGATTGCCAGAGCTGAAAAAATAAAGGAAACACGTAATTAAAATTTCAACTGTAAACCTAACATCAATTAAATGATTTGATCACAAAGAAATACTATTAAAATCATATCTTATATACCTAATTAACGACATTTTTTCTATTTGATTTGATATCTCTTTTTCAATGTCAACAATGTATGATTGTTGAAATTTTGCTGAAGTTGTCCTGTTTGGAAGCAAGCTACCAATTCTATGACATGTTTGCCCTCGAACTCGAAATACATATGCTCCACGACCCTTATTCAAGGTTTTATCTATTTGACCACCTATAGAAGTAAACGCAAACATCATATTATATCCTCTAATGCGTTCCATGAAGTGGTTACTTCATAAATCATGACCATGCATAAGAGATGAGAGTAAATGTGGTGGTTCTTGTAGATTTGGAAGTGCAATCTTCCCCTTTCGACAACACAATTGAAAAGTGGTTGCATTGTTTTTTTGTCTTTTATCCATTCGTTCAAGGCTCCACATGGTTGCACCACACTCTTCACACAAAAATGTTTGATCTCCAATATCCACATACTTGGTTTTATAATTATTATGTGATCTTTATTTATAATTAATTTTTTTTAAAAAAAAATCAACCTTTACCTTCAATATAGTTTAGTTGATCAAAATGTATGTCCAAAAAAAATTGAATCAGACACAACTTAAATATCATTCGTTTCCAGCAAAGGTAAACTAATGATTTCTTATGATAAAATAATTGTATACCTGCTATATCTTCTACTATGACACCGCCATTTTGGGAAGTTTTATTCATATCTAAAATTTTTATTACAAAGAGAATGTTAAATTGGATGTATTAGTCACACACATAAAACAATAAACTATTTTTTAATATAAAAAAAAGGGAATTTAGGAAAGGATTGAAAAGTATTGAGTATTAATTTTTGGATTTGTAGATGTTAAACCCAAAATTGAAGACCAAAATTGAGAATCCCGAGAAGCAAATTTTATGTTTGGCGCTAAGTCACTATTATATAAAGATTTTTAAAATAACAAATTTACAAAATTGATCATTCTTGAAAGAAATACAAACCATTTGTGAGGTCACTAAATGGTACTCGTGTTACATCACTTGTGCTCGCATCATTATGTAACAATGTCTGATCTAAAATATTAATTAAATATGAACATGAGATATTTATTTACATTATATAATATATTAAAATTAATTAATAATTTTAGGACATTCTTTAAAAGTACTAATTAAGAATGACTAACCAACTGTTGTTGACATAATTGATTTACTTAAGCGTTTACTTTTACGATCTCGCTGTCTTTGAGTTGTTCAAATAATTCTCAACGCTTATAACTGAATTCGCACGACATAAAAGAAATTAAATGCATCATTTATTAAACTTGAATATAAAATTAATGCTCATTAAAATATATATATATATATATATAAAGTACCTGTATTTGGACTTAACTCAGTTGATATCTTGTTTTTGCAAGGTCTTCCTCTGGGATGGTATAAAACTGAAAAAAATTATTAAGCTACATCCTTAAACTGATAAACATAATCAGAATTACGGGTGTTCAAAACCGGGTACCGGGTCGACCCGGTTCCGAAAATCCGGGTACCCGCTTTTTCGGGTACCTAAAATTGTGATCCGGGTACCCGGAATCCGGATACCCGGTTTAAACCGGGTCGGAAACCGGATACCCGATTTTGTTAAAATGTTTATTTTATTTTATTTTTTTTTGTCGTTTTGTCGTTCAACCATATGTTTGTTTATCTCTATTTTTACTTAAAATATTTTTTTATATAAAATTCAAATACAAACTCTCTAAAAATCTTTAACTTAATTAAAAATAAAAGATTAATTGAAAAAATGAAAGAATAATATTAATATTCATGGGTTTAAGTATGAAAAATTATAAAATTCAAATACTAACTCTCTAAAAATATTCAATCTAAGGTTAGCTTAAGAGATATCATGATCTTTTTATTTACGAAAAAAATAAAAAAAAATAATAATTAAAGAAAACCGGATACCGGGTACCCGGTTTCCAAAAAGTCGTGACCCGTATCCGGATCCGGTATCCGGTTTTAAAACCGGGTACCCGACCCGAATTATCCGGTTTGCGAAAACCGGGTAAATTACCCGGTTTTCTAAACCGGATACCGGATAATTCGGGTCGGAATTTCCAGAGCGGGTTATTACGAACACCCCTAATCAGAATATGAAAATATATTTAAAATAAATTTTTTACGAAATTGAACATAGAGAATTATCAAATAAAATCGTTTGTGAGGTCACTAAAAGGTGTTTGCGAAGAACCACTTGTACTCGCATCATTATTTAATGATCTTTGATCCGTAATAATAAAATTATCTAAGTATGTAAGAATGATATTATAAACTGTATTAATTTAATCAATTAGTATGTTCATTGAATATACTAATATAGAATTACTAACCATAAATTGTTGGCACATTTGATTTCTTAAACTGATCCGTTTTAATTATATTCATTCTATTAGATCTCGGTGCCTTTGAGTTTTCTGAAGAATCATCAACAGTTGTAACTAAATTCTCAGGCACTATATTAAAAACATTATAATATTGTAATAAACTTTAATATAATAATCAATGTTATTAAACAATTCTAAAATTTACCTGTAGTTAGACTCAACTCAGTTGAAATGTTGTTTTTGCAAGATCTTCCTTTACGGCGTTTAGGTGGATTTAGATCTTCCATACCGAATCTAATGTAAATAACAATTTGCTTTATAATGTCAGATATCAAAGTTAAAGTATTCTAAAAATAGTATACATAATTATTGAACATCTATAATACATAATATGAAATAGAAATAATGCAAATTAAGTAGAGCGGACTAAAATGCAAAATGCTGTAAATTAAATGGGACGGAGGGAGTAGGATGTTTCAGCTCTATCACGCTATTATCATTATAAGGCACTACTCTTATTATTACGGAGCAATTAATTAAAATGCATTGAAAGTTGAGACTTTATCCAAGTGGAGAAATAAACTTACGCTACTATCCAAGTGGAGCAGTAACCACAATTAATTCCTACTTCTACTTCTACTTTTATTTAGTTAACTTTCTTTTATAGATAACTATTATTAAAGATGATTTGTTAGTAAATACCACTATTATTTATTAGGAGTCTTTGACAATGTATTGATGTTTTGAGAGTAAAAATTATGGTTACCGACACTATTAATTATTCAAGCTTATTTTACATATTGCGGCTAATTATAAGAAAAATTTATTAATTAGATACTTGTTTGAATTTTCTAATCTCATAATAAGTATGAGTTTTTAATAACTTTTACATGTGTATAATTCGATTTAACAATTATCAAATAACACATTAAATTACGCTAATGTTGCAAGTATATTGAAATGGAGGAAATACTATTTCTAGATGTGTACTTTACCCATGTATCAATGCTAAATACAATATTACGGTGGGTGTCAAATAAATGAAATAGCTAATATTTTAATCGTCCTTTTTTATTTAGTTTGTCTTATTTATTTTGCACTTTTTTGTTTTTTAATCACCTATTTTTATCACTCGCTTATTTTTTATCTTATTTTAAAATCTATTTCTATCAAAGAACATTTATTAGTTTTTGAATTTCAAAAAAAAGATTAATCAAATATTTTTAACTTTGAACAGTTAGTAGCCATATGAATTAAAAAAAAACTATAATCTACCTATGTCTAAAAGCCTCCTAGCTCTTAATTTGCTTAATGTACACCTATTGAACGCTCAATAGCTTTATAAAAAAATACTTCAACTCTACCTATGTCAACCTATGTCTAGAAGCCTATTAAAGTAGTGTCATTAGCTTTATAAAATATGTTGCCTAAAGAGTTTGCCTAACAGTACACATACTGTGATTACTTTATAAAGCTTTTGACATTATAAAGCTTTGGACAGTTCAATACTTAAATTGACGGTTCGGTTTTTTAATAGACAAACTATTAAATGCAATAAGAAATGTCTTATTTGCCTATATATTTTATTATATAATAAAAAAAGAAAAAGAGTAAGAAATGTTCTCTTATTTAATAGGGGTATACAATGCATTGATGTTATTTTACTTTTTCAACAATCCATATCATATACTTCACTCAACAATCAACATCATTTTCTCTCTCCAAAAAAACCCATGGAATTCTTCATCTAATCTTCACTTTTTCATTCATCTAAACAAATTATACAATCCAACTCTACATTTCTTCATGAATCAACTTTATCAACAAATTATAAACTTCGTTTCAAAAAACTTATTTATCCGATACATCAATTTAAAAAAAATAAAAAATATACTTTCCACCATTGATGATTGTTCGAGAAATTTGAGGTTTGGTTTATTTTGAGACATAGTTTTTTTCCTCTAGAGGCATAATAAAAATGTAATGTTTTATGAATAGTATGTATTTTTTTATCTTTATTAATTTTTTTTTGATATTAAAAATGAGTTGTATATATAGTTGTATAATTACTTTTTTCTTGATATTTAAAATGATTTATATGTAGTTGTATAATATCGATATATATTTTCTTGTTCGGTAGATCTTATGACTCAAATAAAGGATCAAAGAAAATGAAGATCAGTGGAATATGAGGTAATTTTTATTTCGTATAAAATATTGTCTTTATCTAATAATAAAAGACATTATTAACGTTTTTTAGGTATGAATTTTAGTTATTATGTATATTTATGTTTGTCATTTTTATTGCATGTTTTTATATTTGTTTCGGTAATGTCATTTGATTTAGAACTTTTAACTTTAAAAATATTTCTTACTCTTTTTCTGTTTTTAGTATATAATAGAATATTTTATTTATCTAATAATAACACATTTTATAACGATTTTTAGGTATGAATTTTAGTTATTATGTATATTTATGTTTATCATTTTTATTGCATGTTTTTATATTTGTTGTGGTAATGTCATTTCATATAGAATTTTTAAGTTTAAAAATATTTCTTACTCTTTTTCTTTTTTTAGTATATAATAAATATTTTCTTTATCTAATAATAAGACAATTTTTAATATTTTTTAGGTATGAATTTTAGTTATTATGTATGTTTATGTTTGTCTTTTCTATTGCATGTTTTTATATTTATTGTGGTAATGTCATTTCATGTAAAATTTTTAACTTTAAAAATATTTTTTTTACCGTTTTTCTTTTTTAGTATATAATAAAATATTTTCTTTATCTAATAATAAGACATTTTTAACGTTTTTTAGGTATGAATTTTAGTTATTATGTATATTTATGTTTGCCATTTTTATTGCATGTTTTCATATTTGTTATGGTAATGTCATTTCATATAGAATTTTTAACTACAAAAATATTTCTTACTCTTTTTATTTTTTTAATATATAATTGTATTATTATGTTTATTTATGTTTTACATGTTTACTTTAAAAAATTATGGTTCATAAGGTAAATGTGTATACATAAGATCTTACAAAACTTATGAGATAAGTTTTTTTTTTACTTTTTTTAATTAGTAGATCTGTTATTCAAATAATGTTTTTGAATAATTGTTAAATTAGCATATTGAATTTGTCGTTAATACAATTCATTTCAAATATGGTATGAATAAATAAATGATTCACTCAAAATGCCCTATAAATAGTTATATGCTAAATTGACGCGTTTCATGAAAATATGATAATATTTAATAAATAATCACATTTAACAATGCTTTGTCATTATTATATCACTTTTATATATGAAACAAATCAAATGGTTAATACCCGTTGGGATTCTCAATGTTAAAAGTTATGTAACAAATTCATGGCTAATATTCATTTGGCAATTTCAATGTTAAGATCTCTTATTTTCCTTTAGATGCCTAGCTTTCATTTTGTCATCATTGTGATTGATTTATTTTGTCTTTTGCTTATTTTATTTAATACTGTATATTTAGTTTCAATTTAGTATATCTTAAATTATAAGAGCACTTATTTGTTTTTTTTTATTTTTATAATTGCAGTATATAAAGTTTCTATGTGGAGTTGAGTTTGATTATGTAATTCTATTATAATTTTTTTAGATAGGAAATATGTAATTTGTAGTTTAGGATTTATGGTTTGTATTAATAGTAGTTATAGGTTTCCAAGCTTAATCTATTTCAGTATACATGGCAAGGTGGATAGTCTATATGAACTCAGGTATGAAACTCACTTCTCCTCTTTTAAATTACTTGATTATCAGTTATTGTATCTTAATATTTCTAGTATTGTTATTATATTGCATTAGAGCAAGCGTTATAACACATACACAAAAAATGATCAATATAAATATGACATTTATAGAATAATTACTCATGATTATTTACATAATAGTGATGTAAATAGAAGATGAACTAATAATACTTAAACTTGTGTATCATACAATTCTATAATTTTTGATGTAAGTTAGCAAATGGGAATTTAACATAATGTTGACATGTGTAATTTTTTTATTGGCTAAATACTTATTAGTAGAGATTTTGCATCGTTTGTAATTTATTTCCCAATATAGTTTCACAGATTGAAGGATGATTGACTATGATTTTTGCAATAAAAAACTTGCACTTTTAAAATTTTATTACCATTTGTATTTCATTTTTTTACTGATTGAGACAAATTTTTCTTAATTGTTTTGTTGATTGATATTTACTGCATGAGACAAATATGTATAAATGGATTGATAATTGATAAACACTTGCATTTATGAAAATCATTTTATTATTTTATTATATACTATACAACATAACAAACACAAAATAATTAGCTTAGAATCTTCAAAATAATTATAAATAAATAAACTACAACATAATAATATTATTAGCATATCAAAACACAAAAGCTTTGATATTTCAAACAAAATTTAAATTTTGAAGCATAAGTAAAGTTTTAATTTTGTAGCATAATTAAAATTTTATTTTTGTAGTATATTACTCTTTACATTCAAAATTTAAACTTAAGAGGTTAATACATATTTTCTCTATTGTTTTAAAAATCTAATTTTATTTTAGATGTTTATACTATAAAATTTGTACATTGCACGGGTTATATACTAGTATAGTATAATATAGACCATATTCATAAATGGATAGATCGATTGCGGTAAGGAAAAAAACTTAATTCAATATGTACTTAAATATTATGGCCCATAATATAGTATGGTTTTTACAACTAACTAGGAATATACCCGTGTCATGCACGGTGTAGGTTCACTTTGTTTTTTATAAATTGTTTTGATTAATAACATGTAGGACCTAATGCAAAATTTAACAAAGTCCTCATATAGATACTTTCACCACTGTCTGATAATGCATGATAATTATAAATTAAGCATTAGCAAATTTATACTTAAGTGTAATCATAATACATAATAGAAGTAATATACTTAACTAAACTAGTCATGATTTTTAATAAAAAAAGAAAATGAATTGTGTGGTTAAAATTGATGGATGAGATTAAAAGGAAGTGATGAGTCATAGTACAAAAATAAAAATGATGCAAATTAAGTGTGGCGAACAAAAATAGAAAATGGTGCAAATTAAATGGGATGGAGGGTGTATTCAATTTTTTTGTTGTGATTTTTTGAAATTTATTATTTATAGTTCTCTTTCTTAATTTTTTTAATCTCTTTGTAACGATTATATTATTTATGCATAATAATTTCTAAATGTCTAGTTACTTATTTACTACGAGGTACTTGATCAGATTCAGTTGGTAAAAATGTAAAGTAGCATATAAAGGGTTCTAACAAGGGGTTTCAAAATTAAATATCGAATTGCTTAGGATTTGGAAATTCGGATATTTTGTTTTTGCACATAGTGAAAACACTACAAAAAAATGCAAATTTCCGACTACCCAAAATAGTTGGAGTTTAGTCGGTATAGAGCTATACCGACTAAATTCCGACTTTTTACGGTTAGTCGGCTCAGATTGGTTGGTAAAGCATTTTAGTAGGAAAACAGTCGGAAATTTCCGACTAAAATCCGACTACCCATTTGGTCGGAAATTTCCGACTATATGGTTGCCAAGCACTATTTTAAGAATTCAACCCAAAGTGCCAAAAAAAATTTTCCAACCAAATTACTGACCATTTTGCGACCACCTGGTTGGCCGGAAAAAAAACTGAAATGTATGTGCCATGTCATACCCACGTGGCGACCACCGAGTACCCACCTGGCACCCACGTGGACACACCTCACAAGCTTGCACACACAAAATGTCGTTAGGAAGGATCGATCCCCTGACCTCGTGGATATGAGATCAATACTCCAACCAACAGACCAAGTGATGATTATTGATATTCTAAGCTATGTTATTGTATATATAACATAATAACACTCTTTTTTTTGAAAAGAAACTACAACTCATAATATATAAGAAAAAGCCAAAGATACAAGAGAACTAGGGAAGGGGTCCATAAAAACGGTTTCCCCTCAATTCCCCAACATCCACCGAGCCATTGAATGGGTAACAGTGTTACACTTCCTATGAATCAAGGAACATCTAAAACCGGAAAAAGACGTTTCAAGAATAAGGAAAAAAGGCGAAAAACCCCGCTGGCGCCTACGAATACCGTGGATGACAGACAAACAATCGCCCTCCAAAATAATATGGGAATAACCCAAACGCCTAGCCAACTCTAACCCATAGGCAGCCGCATAAAGCTCACTCAGCTCCGCATTCTAGTTAGCCTTAACGCTTCGCACCCCAGCCACAAGGAGTAGGCTATCTGCATTTCTAGCTACTACACCCAAGCCCCGCACGGCATTATCTACAACATTGGCGTCAAAATTAACCTTGACCTAGTCTACCTCCGGAGGAGACCATAGGGGAAGGAGAAGTTGCTGGCACCGGGCATTTAAACACCCGCTCAACATAAGTATTTTAACTCCGCACCAGCTTTGAGAAGTTCGTAACCAAGGTAGTAATATCCGAGCATTGGCCATTGAATACTCTCTGATTTCTAGCAGTCCACAGAACCCACAACATAGAAGTAATGGAGCAGATGGAACTACTCGTGCCATGATCAACCACCCACGCAAATAAGTCTTTAAAAGAGACTTTGGGAGCTTGCGACACCAAGGGGAAATCTGAATGGCAGGCCTAAACATCACGCACACAGCTGCATTCTACAAGAGCATGACAAATGGTCTCCGGGAAAAGACTGCACCCCTCACACAATGAAGACGGTGTGATATGACGGTGATAGCGAATACTATTAACCGTAAGACTATCATTGCACTCACGCCATAGAAATTGTCTAGCTTTGGGTGGGCACTCCACTGACCACACTTTGTCCCAAAGAAGGTCAAACCGATCAGGGGGAACCGGAGGGGAGTGATAACCAAGAACCAAAGTACCCATCCAATAACCTGAGCGAACCGAATAGCGCCCCATCCTTTGTGAAGATCCAAAAAGGAGTATCAACCGGCCACGACTTTGCAAGAGGCAGGCTACGAATAAGATCGCGAATATCAAAGGGAAGAATGCCTTCCCTACCCAAAAAATCCCGAAATTAGTTAGGTCAGCTACCCGCAACCCGTAGGAGTTAGAAACCAGAGGAGTCAAGTGGAGAACCTCCCTATCCTTAATAAGCCACGGGTCACTCCAAACATCAATTGATAACGCATTTGCCACCCTCCAACAGAGCCCATCTTTAAGAAGAAATTTAGCATCCCACAGCCCACGCCAAGAATAACTAGGATTGTGACCAAGGTTAGCATTTAGGGTATCCGAATGCTTGTAATAACAAGCCCTAAGAATAGCATCAACAAGTGGACACTTACCATTATGAATTCGCCAAACCTGCTTGGCAAAGACAGCTTTGTTAAAAATGCGGAGATCCCGAAATCCCAAGCCGCCTTTGCTCTTCGGAGTACACATATATTTCCAACTATGCCAATGCATTTTCGAACCCCTATTCTCCGAGCCCCACCAAAAACGAGCAATCATAGAATTAATATCTGGGCAACAACGGAGCACTCTTGAAGAGAAGCCCTAGCAAAGATGAGGCTATCATCAGTGAAAAACAGATGCGAGATAGACGGAGCTCCCCGGCAAACTCTAACGCCATAAATCTCGTTCATAGAAAACGCACGAGAAATAAGGGTAGAGAGGGCATCGACAAACAACAGAAACAGATACAGAGAGATGGGGTCACCCTGACGAAGCCCATGAGACGGAATTAAGTTGCCAAAAACATTACCATTCAGCTTGAAGGAGAAACAAACACTAGTTATACAACTCATGATCCGCTTTACCCAAGCATCACAAAACCCCATCTTGACCATCACTCTCTCAAGAAAGCTCAATTAAACACGGTCATACGCTTTACTCATGTCAAGCTTAAGCGCAAAGGAAGTAGACGAAGGCGAAGCACAACGCTTCATAGCATGGAAGACCTCAAAGGCAACAAGAGCATTATCAGTGATCAAGCGCTTCAGGATGAAAGCACTTTGATTCATGGAAACGATCTTACCCAAAAAAAGCTTAAGTTTATTGGCCATAACCTTCGAAACAATTTTGTAAACCACGTTACAAAAACTAATAGGGCGGAAATCAAACATCGATTTCGGATCATTGCATTTAGGAATCAGCGAAACACAAGTACCATTAATCCGATCTAGCCCAAAATCACCTCTCCACCAATGCTTAACCAGAGCAATGATATCAACCCCCTCGACGTCCCAAAATTTTTGGAAGAAAAGAGCATGCATGCCATCCGGGCCTGGAGCCTTTGTAGGGTGCATTTGGAACAAAGTTGATTTTATCTCTTCTCCGTTAGGCTCAACAATTAAAGACTCGTTCATCTCATCCGTATCAACACGATCAATACCAACTAGAGCATCATCCATATTAACCGGACCGCAAGAGGAAAAAAATTGTGAGAAATACTCGGAAATAATCCGCATGAGACCTTTTTTGTCCGTTTTCCAAACACGCTATGGTGGAGACCCCTAATGAAATTCCTTCGCCGACGAGAGCTAGCTTTGTGATGAAAATATTTTGTGTTTTCATCCCCATCCTTCAATTCATTCGCCCGGGCTTTCATAAACCAGTACGACTCGTCAAGCCGATGCAAATTATCAAGTTCCTCCGAAAGAACCTTACACATATTCACCATATGGGCGTCTGGGACACAACGTTGAGCTTTCGCGAGTTTCTTTTCGGTAGTTTGGATCTTCGATTGCATATCCTCGAAGTGCTTACTAGCCCAAGATCTCAAGTTCTTAGCACAGTGATCAATTTTGACGACTAAGTCCTCCCCAATATGAGAGTTCCAAGCCTCATCAATTACCTCCCTACAATCCTCCCTAGACAACCAATAAGACTCAAACTTAAAAGATTTTGCACCCGCCCTATCTGAAAAGGAGTGGTCGCCTGTAATCATGATAAGACAATGATCAGATCTGTATATAGGCAAATGTACAACACTATAACTGGGAAACTGCTCACACCAATCAGCAGACGCAAGAAAACGATCCAGCCATTCCAAAATAAGAGTCGTCTGAGTTTTACCTCTACGCCAAGTGAAGGTACTCCCACGGTAGCCCAAATCCCAAAGACAACAATCGAAGATACAATCACGAAAAGCCTTCATTTCTCTATCTCCACGACACGCTCCTCTATATTTTTCATTCGAACAAGTAATCTCATTAAAATCTCCAAAAAATAAGCACGACCCCTTAACCGATGACCTCAAAGAGCGTATAAGATCCCATGTTTGGAATTTCTGAGAACGATCCGCCCAACCATAAACCCCACACGCAAACCAAAATCTGGACTCATCCGCTTCTAGCACTTTCACCATAATGTGATGGTTAGAATAGGAGACAAGTCATATCTCCCTATCCCTCCACCAAAAACCCAAACCCCTTGAATTACCCACACTACTAAAACATAAACCCAAATCAAAACCGCATTGAGACATAACTGTCTCGAGCTTTTTATCTTCCACCATAGTCTCCACCAAGAACACCATATCCGGACGCTCTCGCCAGCACCAATTTTAAAGATCTTTTACTGTCAAGGGATTGGCTAACCCTTGACAGTTCCAGCTTAACAGCTTCATTGATGTTCACCGGGTTGATCGTAATCAACCGCCGCTACTGAAAGAGATGAAACTGCCTCCTCACATGTATCCATTTTGAATCGCTTGATGTCAAGAGAAGCATCAGTCATTATCACATCATCATGAGTACTTTTGCGGTTAGGGAGGCCATACCCACTGTCAAGACATACCGAAGATACCCCATCTTCTCCCCTTGGAGTTTGAACAACACTAACTCTCCTATGAACAACGATCCTCCTCTTAGCCTTTGAATTATGTTCGGATTGCTGTTGAGAAATTCCCATATTAAAAACCTTCAGACCATCATCATCAACATTATTGGGCGCCGTTACATTCTCATTAGAAATTTCCTTAGGAGTAGCATTCTCGTGATGATTAGTACCTACCAACATAGTACCCAAAGAATCCAGCCTATAGACTCCCTAGTCTAAGGCATGGCCATTTGCGCATCCCTCCACTCCATTCACGTATGGATCAGAAGCAACCCAATGGCTGGACTAGAAGTATTCCCACACAAAGAACCATCCTGACTTCGAGCCGAGTGTACCAAAACAGGAGGCAGTATCGGTTTAGCCGTAAACAACTTCTTGCCTCTTCCTCTCAATGCTTCAATTTCTTCCGTATTCTTGCTAAGCCCCTTACGTGGAGACGTTTTAATGTTTAGACTCCATTAATTGCCATTTTCCCGACCCTCCTCCGCAACGATACGACAGTCTTTGTCCGTATGACTCATAAGGCCGCACAGAAAACAAAAATGAGGTAGACGTTCGTATTTCAGCCGAATAAATACTACCTGACCCTCCTTTATGCGGACTTTTTGAGATTGTTTAAGAGGTTTAGCCACGTTTAACATAACTCGAACCCTGCGATACACTTCTATGTTAAGAAAATCTTCCTCAATCTCCAAAACCTCCCCTAAAGATGCCGCTATCGTCCTAATGCTATCATCAGAACGGAACCCAAAAGGCAAATTGTAAAACCGTACCCAAAAAGAAGAGAAAGCCAAGTTTACATCTGAAGGTTGCGTGAAATTTGAGATTTCTTGAAGCACAAGTAACCTTTGATCAAAACACCACGGGCAACCCGACATCACTTTCTCCTTATCTTGCCAATGAAAGAATTAAAAGATGAACATATTGACATCTATGGAACGAATGAGAACCCCCTCCCTTAGATTCCATACGTTCGTCATCGTTCGCTTTAGGGCATCGAAATTGATGGGTTTATCCGTGAGAAGTTTGCCCATAACACGCAGACCCAACGTTTCATCCACCGTCTCCAAACTGCTGCAACTAAGGTCTACCACATCCCTTTCCTCGCCATGCAGTTGTAATTGAGCATATTGCTTAGTGATTTCATCAGCCATGAATACCAATCCAAGAAAGACAGTAAAGAAAGTAAAAGAAAGAAGAAGAGGACCATAAAGGAAATGGGGGAAGAACACTAAAAGCTTAGGGAGAGAAAGCCTTACTCTTAGAGAGAAGGGAGAGATAAGTCGTGAGAATTTGTGGAAGATGAAATTTACATAAAAACACTCCTTCCACTTATTATTATTATTATTATTATTATTATTATTATTATTATTATTATTATTATTATTATTATTATTATTATTATTATTATTATTATTATTATTATTATTATTATTATTATTATTATTATTATTATTATTATTATTATTATTATTATTATATTATTATTATTATTATTATTATTATTATTATTATTATTATTATTATTATTATTATTATTATTATTATTATTATTATTATTATTATTATTATTATTATTATTATTATTATATTATTATTATTATTATTATTATTATTATTATTATTATTATTATTATTATTATTATTATTATTATTATTATTATTATTATTATTATTATTATTATTATTATTATTATTATTATTATTATTATTATATATTATTATTATTATTATTATTATTATTATTATTATTATTATTATTATTATTATTATTATTATTATTATTATTATTATTATTATTAATTATTATTATTATTATTATTATTATTATTATTATTATTATTATTATTATTATTATTATTATTATTATTATTATTATTATTATTATTATTATTATTATTATTATTATTATTATTATTATTATTATTATTATTATTATTATTATTATTATTATTATTATTATTATTATTATTATTATTATTATTATTATTATTATTATTATTATTATATTATTATTATTATTATTATTATTATTATTATTATTATTATTATTATTATTATTATTATTATTATTATTATTATTAATATTATTATTATTATTATTATTATTATTATTATTATTATTATTATTATTATTATTATTATTATTATTATTATTATTATTATTATTATTATTATTATTATTATTTTATTATTATTATTATTATTATTATTATTATTATTATTATTTTATTATTATTTATTATTATTATTATTATTATTATTATTATTATTATTATTATTATTATTATTATTATTATTATTATTATTATTATTATTATTATTATTATTATTATTATTATTATTATTATTATTATTATTTTATTATTATTATTATTATTATTATTATTATTATTATTATTATATTATTATTATTATTATTATTATTATATATTATTATTATTATTATTATTATTATTATTAATATTATTATTATTATTATTATTATTATTATATTATTTATTATTATTATTATTATTATTATTATTATATTATTATTATTATTATTATTATTATTATTATTATTATTATTATTATTATTATTATTATTATTATTATTATTATTATTATTATTATTACTATTATTACTATTATTACTATTATTACTATTATTACTATTATTACTATTATTATTATTATAAAAGTTGTTAAAATCGTGATTCTACTTAGAATCGTTTAGAGGGGTAAAATCGAATCGTAAAATCGTACGATTCTACAAATAAACTTAAAAATATAAAAAATATCTAGTTTCTTATCATTATCATCCATTTGAGAAGTTTAAATTTATGAATTAAAGTTTCTTTAACTTTATTTTTAAGAGTATAACAAAAACTTTTCAATAATTAGTTTAAATCTTCATACCGATTAATAAATTTGCTTTTTAAGAGTTTTCTTGATGGACAATTTGAAATTTATGTGTATATGTGAAACAGATTAGTAAAATATGGTACATAAGAAAAATAATAAATAATTCTTACTATATTAGTAGAATCGGATCGTCAAATCATAGAATCGTGTTATGATTCTACCTCTAAAAATCTTATTCCAACTAGAATCGTAAGATTCTACAACTTTAAGATTCTACTTGCGATTCAAATCGCTGGCTTGTTTTTGGATCGTAAAATCGTAGAATCATAGATTAGAATCGCGATTTTAACAACCATGACCAAGGTTGTTAGGATCGGGATTCTACGTAGGATCGTTAAGGGGGTAGGATCGAAATCGGTAGAATCGGATCGTAGGATCGCGTGATACTACAAATATGCATTAATATGCTTTACATAACTTATTTCCAATTGTATTTATACTTTTTTTTTAGTTTTAAGGTATAAATTAATACTTATTTGACTTCAATTATTAAGTTTTGTAAAAGAATACCTTTTAAAAACAATTTTAAAATGTGAATCAATAAAAACTTGAATTTTAGTCATATTGAAATAATTATTTAGATATATACATAAGATCGTAGAATCAATAAAAACTTATATAAGTAAAATCTGGATTATATTATTTTTTTTTTACAATTAAAACTACCCTTATAGGATCGGATCGTAAGATCGTAGAATCGCGTTATGATCCTACCACTTAAATCCTGGAGTTATTTACGATCGTACGGTTCTTCCTCATTAAGATTCTACCTCATTAAGATCCTACCAACGACCCGGATCGTTAGCCTAATCGAGATTATGATAACCATGAAAACACCATAAGTACATAAATTAATTATGGTCTAATTAATTATTCCTTAAATTATTTATGATATTCTAATAAATTATTCCTTAAATTAAGCAAGCATTAATGTAGATTGAAACGACAATGTATAAAAAGCAGTATTAATTGAAGAAAGAAATCTCTTAGTTTTTAACCAATAGAAAAATTACAAATGACACACCTTCTCTTATATTGACATTTGTCATTTTCCAAGAATTTTATTAGAATGTATGATTTGTCATTTTCCAAGAATTTTATTAGAATGTATGATTTGTCATTTTCCAAGAATTTTATTAGAATGTATGATTGTATGATCTGATAAATTATTATTATTATTATTATTATTATTATTATTATTACACTAGTGGAAAAAAGTTATTGGCTACGGTTGTTTTGCCCATATAGGCTGCTTTATTGACTCGCAACATTAGGAATAGCAGCAGATGACAAAATCTTATTGGTTGCGGTCCTATAAACCGCAGCCTATAAACCATTTTCACAACAAAAAAAGGGGATTATTGGCTGCGACCAATGCAAGAACCGCAGCCTATGAGGGCTTGTTTTTTAATTTTTTTTTGTTTTATACATTTAACAAAATACGAATTCCATAAATAATTTATTACAACATCAAACATATACAATGATCTAAACATCTATCGACAATAAAACGAAATAATAAAAATTTATTACAACCTCAAAATTTTATTACAACATCAAACATATACAATGATCTAAACATCTATAAACAATAAAACGAAATAAATAAAAATTTATTACAACATCAAAAATTTATTACAACATCAAACATATACAATGATCTAAACATATACAAAAAAATTTATTGCAAAAACCAACATTGATCTTCAATTACAATGATCTAAACATATACAATGATCTAAAAAAAATTATTGTAAAAAAAACATCTGTTAAATAATTTAAAACAATAACAAACATAAAAGAAATCTAGATCTAAGAAATCCTAGCCGAAATCTAGATCTAAGAAATCCTACCGTAGACCATTTTTCCAGCTAACAAGCTTACTCAAATTTCAATCAAAAAACAAAAAAAGAAGCCAATTTACCAGATTTATTGTCTTTGGAATCATCATTATCTCCAGAATTGAAGAAGAATCACTAGTGGAAAAAAGGACATTTGCTGCGGTTTTTTTGCCATAATAGGCTACGGTATTGACTCGCAGCCCTCGGAGTAGCAGCAAATGAGATATCTTATTGGCTGCGGTCCTAAAAACCGCAGCCTTTGTACCGTTCTAAAAACTAAAATAAACTTATTTGCTGCGGTCAAATTAGAACCGCAGCCAAACATGCACCTTTTTTTTTTGTTTATTTTTCATATCGTTTCATAAACAAAATCACAAAAAAACGAAATCACAAACGAAATCAAGATACAACATCAAGATACAACCCAGATCTTCATAAACAATATCAAAAAAAACGAAGAAAAGAGATCCAACCCAGATCTTCATAAACAATATTCACAAACAAAATCAAGATACAGAAACTTTATATGCATAAAGATACATAAACTTTACATCTAAAAAACGAAATCAAGATACAGAAACTTTATATTCATAAAACGAAACAAAACTCTATATTCATAAAAAAATCTTACATCTAAAAAACTTTACATCTAAAAAACGAACAAAAAAACGAAACATTACATCTAAAGATACAGAAACTTTACAACAAAATCAAGAATGGCGAATAGTTTGAAATGTTGAAGAAACAATGCAACGCATGGAGATCTTCCAAAATGAAGGCCAAATGGAGATCTTCATAAACAAACTTCACCTACGGTTCTTCATTTCGAAAATGAAGGCCAAATGGAGATCTTCCAAAATCGTATGAAGAAAACGCATGGGAGCAGATCTGGTGTTGAAGAAATCGATTTCCTATGAAGAAATCGAAGTCCTATGAAGAAATCGAAGTTTGGTGATGAAGAATTTAAGAAATCGAAGAAGGTTTAAGAACAGCAGCTTGTGAAGAAATCGATTCTCCATGGACTGTTGAGTTTAAGAAGAAATCGAAGGTTTTAATTAAATCGAAGGTTTTTTTTCACTGAAGAAATCGAAGAGAAGGGAGGAAGGAGGCGCAGCTTGTGAAAATGTTAGGGTTTATTGGCTGAGTCTTATTTGCTGGAGTATTAAAGGGAGAGAGAGGAGGAGGCCCATCTTTTAATTGGGTTTTTTTCACAATGGGCTGCGGACACAAACCAAAACCGCAACCAATGACTTTAATCCCTTTATTGGCTGCGGACGTTTAATAAAACCGCAGCCTATTCCAATTTTTTTTTTTAATTTTATATATTGGCTGCGCATACATTAAAACCGCAGTCAATTAGCAACAGCCAATAGCTTTTTTTCCACTAGTAAATATGTAGTAAGAGAAGGATGTTTTTTTGGTGGGTTTTGAAAACCCAGAAATGTTGGAAGAATACCCATTTGCATAATCTGATTTTAGAAAGAACGATTATGAGTATTTTAGAAAGAATACCCATTTGAAGAAGTGAAGAAGGATTATGAACATTTTGAGGCAAATCTGATTTTAGAAAGAAGGATTATGAATATTTTTGAAAGAATACCTATTTCAAGAATTGAAGAAGGATTATGAACATTTTGAGGCATAATATGATTTTACAAAGAAGGATTATGAATATTTGAAGAATTGAAGAAGGATTATGAACATTTTAGAAAGAATACCCATTTTAGAAAGAAGGAGGCACTTGTTAGATTTAGAAAGAAGAAGGGGAGTGAGGCGCCTCATCATTCTGATTTATTACCCATATAGGCACCTCAATTAGGGTTTTTTTTAATGATCATTGGCTGCGGTCAAAGAGATAAACTGCAACCTATATGTTTTTTTGGTATTTGTTGCGGTTTTTCTAAAAACCGCAACCTATGTATAATTTTTTTTTTCGCGATATTTTTCTTCTATTTTAAGCCGCGTCTTTGAACACCAACCATTTTTTATTATTATTATTATTATTATTATTATCATATTATTATTATTATTATTATTATTATTATTATTATTATTATTATTATTATTATTATTATTATTATTATTATTATTTTGTTTTTTTTTTTTGGCAAAGTAAGTATTATAAAATGCCAGAGAAAAATAGCCGAAGCTTACAAACGGTTCAAGAGACTGAGAAGTAAACCCAAGCTGAGCTCCTAAGGGACAGGCCCATCGTCATTCGCTCGGCTGGGGACACGACTCCAAAAGAAGAAAAGTAAGTCCTAGAAACCAAGGATGCTACGGCACCTAAGAGTAATACATATGGCACTGCCAAGTTAAACTAAGCATAACACTATACGTTACATACACAAATGTATAAGACAAAATAAGGCTATTCAACATGAGGACCAACACTATCAGAAGCTCGAAGCACCGTTTCAGCCTAAGCAGTACCATCTTTAATCTTAGCAACATAAGATCAGATACTGAGCATTGGTGATGTCAAAACAGCAGCAGGACCATAACCATGTCACCCATAGTCTTTGCCAATCAAGGGACAGCTCCAACTCTGGATACGACTTGAGCAGCTTGCCCCAGCCATCAATAAGCACGAGCCTCGCCATAACCGTTATGCTCTACATAAGACAAATCAAATACACCCAATTCTTCGCCCATTGAGGGGACATATACCAGTTGAGCTTTATCCAGCATATACAGCACATAAACAACCACTACAAAATATGTTGCATATAGCCACACTTAAAAATGCACGTAGCCACACATACATGTGTGCCTAAAATATTTCCCCACACTTAATTAAGTGTGGCTATGGATGTGTGGGGAAATATTAGCCACACTTAATAAGTGTGGTTAATTCATAGCTCGGTTACACTTATAAGTGTGGTAAAATCAGTGGCGAAGCCAGGATTTTATAATAGGGGGGGCCAATAATAATACAATACTTATAAATATATTAAATTAAGTTAAAGTTCTTACATGGATATTTAATTGAATCGCACTCTTCGGGATTTCATTAGAGCAAAATCATCAATAATAGAGTCTACGTCAAACAGATCAACTAATTCCCTTTCAATAGATATTACAAGAACATCTCTTAGAAAATCATCTTCCATTTTTGCCCTTAGATTAGTCTTAACAATGTTCATTGCGGAAAATGCACGCTCACATGTTGCTGTAGAAACGGGGATAGTTAGAACAAGTCGGATCAACCTATCAACCAGTGGAAACTTTGTTGATTTTCCTGTTTCCGTCAATTTTTGACACAATAATGCTAAGGTTGCGGGCTTTTCAAATTGCATATGTTGACAAACATCAAAGTGAAAATGTTGCAATTCATACCGAAGTTGAAGTTTTTCTTGATCAGAGAAGTCTTCAGTATAGTATTTGTTTGCCAAATTGCATATTTTGTCAATATCAAAAGACGTGAAAGAATCTTTAGGATCTAAAGATGCACTAAGAATTAGAAGATCAATCATGTTTTCATCAAATCTATGATCAAGTTCTTGTAGTAGTGCATCTGTTGCCGCAATAAATAAGTCAACTCGAAAATGATGCTCCATTGTTATATTGCCCCCTTGACGAGAACGACCTTTACCCGCTTTATGAGGAGAAGTCATATCTGGAATTTCAACATTATGCTTCTCACAAAAAGACTTGGTTTTAATAAACAACTCATCCCAACCATTTGCTCTAAACATTTGAACCAAGACTTTAGTAGACGACACTAAACCCATCGCGTTAACTATGTCTTGACCACGACGTTGTAAAGCTTGACACAAATTATCAGTCAACCCCAAAAGTTCTCCCATCAAATGCAAAATAAATACAAACTCAAAAGACATCAAGCAATCATAAGCAGCATCAGCACTTGCACGCTTTTCTGAATTTCCTTCCTTTATAACAATTTTAAGAACCTTACCAGTTGCACTAAATGTTCTCATCAAACTAGTAATGGAATTCAAATGAGATGACCATCGTGTGTCAATAGCTCTTTGTAAATTTCCAATTTGATTCAACCCTCTTCCAGTTTTGGTCCCTTCATAGGCAATATTGTGAGCTATTTCAGATTGTTGATTAGCCCGTAGTTCATCATGTCTTTTAGAAGAGCCATCAACTATGTTAACAATAATGGCTAATTTTGTAAAAAATTGTTGTATGGAAATCACTTCTTTTGTTGCTCCAATCAATGCTAATTGAAGCCTATGAGCAAGACAATGAACATAATATGCATAAGGAGAGTCCTTCAATATCAAAGCTTTTAAGCCATTAAACTCTCCTCGCATATTGGAAGCACCATCGTACCCTTGACCTCGGACATTTTTAATATTCAAGTTGTGGTAAGACAAAACTTGATATAATTCTTCTTTTAAAGTCAATGATGCAGTGTTTTTAACATGGACGAGATCAAAAAATCGCTCCTTAAGAGTACCAAACTTATCAACAAACCTTAACACAATTGCCATTTGCTCTCTTTCAGCTCTGTCTTGTGATTCATCTAGAATGATACAAAATTTTGCCTCTCCAATCTCCTTTCTTATTTCTTCTTGTACTTTGCTAGCAAAGATATGCAAAATCTCCTTTTGTATCGTTGATGATGTATACGAAGCATTTCCTAAAATTTAATTTATCAATAATTAATTCAATGAATTATAATAAGTAAAAAGAATAATTGTATTTTAATGAAAATGAATATAACTTACCAGGTGCATTTTCCAACACTACTTTCTTCACTTCATCGTTGTACAATGATGCATATTTGATAAGTTCTAGAAAGTTTCCTCTATTTCTAGAACTGATACTTTCATCGTGTCCTCTAAATGCGCAATTTTGGCAAGCTAACCAACGAACTGCGTTGATTGAAGCCTTCAATCGCAATCTGTTCTTCTTTATTTCTTCTTCTGATTGACTTATAAGAGCTGCCTCAATATGTTGATTGGTGTTCTCCAATTCTTCAAGTGATTTTTGATTAATGTTGTGTAGTGAGTTAGGTGTGTTTCCCATATGATTTAAAAATGGACAATCCTTCCCACTATTAACTTTTTTCCAATTCTTAAAACCAACATGTGTAAAACATCCAAAAGACTTTTTTGTGAAGAGAAAACAAGGAAAGCAAAAGACAGCATCCTTTGTTGGTGAATATTCTATCCAAGGAAATTTTTGAAACCAAGTGGACTGAAATGAGCGCAAATGGTTGTCTCGTCCAGATAGTGGATATGTGTCAAGAATGGGTTGAAATGGTTTCAATTTAACATACTCCCTCATTACTTTTTCACGATCATTGGGATGATATTCGTTGATTTGTTTACGTAATCCAGGATCGCGTTCAACAACAAAATGGTTAACATTATCACCTAACTCAACTCTTACAAATTTATGAGGACAGTTATTGTTATTAGTTGGAATTTCATTTCTTTTTCTTCCTTCTGGATTTTGTTGTTGCTCACGAGTTTCATTTTGAACACTTGGAATTGAAGCTTGCCCACCATTGGACTTTTTGAAAAAAAATCTAGTGTTCTTGACTTCATAGTTCATACAATTATATATTAATGGATTCACCTAATCATAACAATTTTCCAACTTTAAAATAAAGAAACACAATGATATAATTTATTAAGTTATGAATACAAATTAGTCAATTACACAATTAGTCAATTACACAAATAAAACACAAATTTTCCCAATTACAAATAAAAAACACAAAATTTCCAATTACAAATAAAAAACACAAAATTATCAATTACAAATAAAAAAAACACAAAATTCTCAATTATAAAATTTCCCAATTTTTGTTTGTTTATTAGATATAAAAACAACAATGATCCATTGATTTACAAATTACAAACCAATAAATTATTCAAATAAAAATGAATTATTATAAGTAATGAATAAAAATTAGAAATAAGTTACCTTAAAGGCTTTGAGAAACTTCTTGAGTAATAATCGAACTAAGTATTAGAGTGCAATACTACTAAAATTTTGATTTTGGAAGAATTCCTTGAGCAATAAGAAATGGAGTAATTAAAGGTAATTTTGTTTGAATTTCTAAAAAAAAAAAGAATTTGAATAGGTTGAATTTAAATTGGGTAATTACCGGAGGATTGAGAATTAGCCAATTAGGCGCAATAATACGCCTATACAATAGGCTGCAGTACAGCAGTAGGCTGGCCAGCCGTCATTCACTATTAAAAAAAAGAAAGAAAGTTGCTGCTCCTTGGAATTGATCCCGTGCACCTAAGGTTAGAAGCTAGGCAAACTATCCAGTGAAGCACTCTAATTTCCTTGATAGATATTAGACTATCTTATACATATACTATAAAATATTAAAGGGGGCCGAACCAAAATTACAAAGGAACATATATTTAAGTAGGAAGGGCTCGCCTCCCTAGCTTCACCGGTAAAATGCATGTCTAGTAACACTTATAAGTGTTGCTACATCTCCACACTTATAAGTAAGGGGAAGTTGGTACTAGTGATTTTTTTTTTCTATTATCGTTTCTACACATATAAGATAATTTAAAATTTATTATCATTAATAAAAAAAGAGTACCCAATAATAATGTTGCTATTCCAAAACAAAAACTAAAAACTATCATTGTCATGAAATTACAAACAATTAGCTCGATCGATATACTTTTAAAGAAATACAATCAATGCTAAAAAAGTAACATAAATCATGCAATGCCATCATATATTTGATTTTATGTGCTTGTGTTTAGAACTTGTTGCGGCCGTATATATTCCCTGCTAGCCACCTAATATAAAAAACATATAATAATGTCACTACAAAGAAGAGTAATCCGCCATTGGTCAAATTGTTCATGTCTTGCAGCAATAAATATACGAATGGAGACTTACTTGTGTTTCCATCTTCTGTAATCTAAACTTTAACATCTTGTCCAACATTTCTGCATTAGCTCTTTTTTTAGATTCATTCATTGCCTATAAATAGAAAATAATTAAGATTTTAGGAAATAAGTTCAAGTACTTGATTTAGGAAAAAATGCAAAAAGTGATAAGAAGCTCATTTACAATGCCAGCTAGAAAGCAAAGTGACATGTCCTTTCTAGTTTTGTCTCCACGAATGAATTTTCTAATCGGTTCAGGATTCTCCTTGAGTACTTTATCAATTACTTTCTCCAGTTCCGACCAAGTCAACTAAAAATTAAAAAATTAATAGTCACATATAAAAAAGAAACACAAATCAAATAATATTGTAAGTAGTTAGTCAGAATGGAATACTGATAGCATAAGCTTCAAGGAGTGGCAGTAGACTTAGTCTTGCGTTCATTAGTGGCCAAGGTAGGAAAATACATGAACTAGAAGACACCTTAAGGAGTGTTATGTCAAACTTAACATTCCTACAAAGTCCTTCAAAAGATTAGAGGATTTAGCTTATTAATATTGATGAAAGTATGTTCGAACAAGACTTGTCTTCATTTGGCTGAACTTACTGTAATTTTTACATTTTGTCAAAATAGAGTTATGAAATTCTTAAGCTGTAACTTCTGCATTAGTTGTAGATTCGGTTTCGCTGCGGAAACGGGACCATCACCACAAATTCTCAAATTAAATTTTAGTTTCTCCGGTTTTTCTACTTGAAAAGGGCATGCCGTCAAACAAGTTGGTAACACTGAATCTTTGGTGTGGTTCTTAGTAAACATTGATTTTACCAGATAAGTGGTAGAAACATTGTATCATCTACATGTTATACACTTCAAGACCTTTATCATCTAACATAATTCCCAGACCTTGATGCTTTCCAAAATGTAAGCAGAGCACATAATCAATAATAGACTGACAGATTTCTAGTTACTTTAGCTGTCATTTAGGAGCACAACATATAGCAAAATGTAGATATATTATCATGAGATAACTAAATCAGCCAAACAAAAAGCAGATTACCTCATTTTGCTTTAATCGCTTGGCCTGTCCTTGATCATGTGGTCCCATATTTTGAATAGGATTTGATTGAATCCTAGCAGCCTGAGCACCATGTGATGTATTTGTCTCAACATGAGATACAGAGCTTGCTTGTGGAACAGGATTTGATTGTACCCTAGCAACTTGAGCACGATGTGTCGTAGTTGTCTTAACACGTGATAAAGGGCTTGGCTGTGGAATAGGATTGGATTGAATTCTAGCAACTTGAGCAAGATTTGGAATAGTTGTACCAACAATGGATAGTAGTTGCTTGGACGGAAGTGGAGTACTTGTCTCATTAACTTGTGGATTTAGACCATGTTCAATAGGCATCCCTATAGATTAATGATATCAAACTTCTAAATAAGTACTATATTCTTTTGTATATTTGTAATAAAAGTAGTTGTACCTCAAATCGAACATATTAAACTATACCTGCATTGGAGACTGAGTTAGCATCCCCAAGTGTAGGTGACACACCATTCAGCCTCAAGCCTTCTGTGGAATTACAATTCTGCACAAAAACAACTCTACATATAAGAATATCATTTAGGAAGACTTAATTAGTAACTTATAAAATACATACTTACCGATCCATGTTGCGAAGCTTGTTCGTCAGCTTTTGCCTTCAATTTCACCACATCATTCTTCAAAGTATGAATTGTCTTCATAAGTTCTGTTACGAGTTTAGATTCATTCGGATAGTGCATGTTATTAAGGTCTTTAGCCGACACTCTAGAACCATACCCCGTAACCTTTCCCATGGTTGCTTCCCCCATCAGCTTCTTGTATGTCAAGTTCTCAACATTTGTTGTAGCTTTTGAAAAAACAACTTCTTCTTGTCCTGTCTTTTTTTTTACAATCTCCAACGCCGTGTCCTAATGTTGGAAAACATAAACAAAGCTAGCTTCAAGTTACCTATTTTTGGCTTCAATAACAAACATGATACATTATTGACCCTCTTTTACCCCATTCCCTTACCTCTTTTTTTTATGCCAAACAATATTTAATAATAACACTCAATAGTATTAGAGTAATATGAGAAATCCAAAAATATACGTATATATGACTATTTGACAAAATGTATTACCACAAACCGTTGGGTAATTGGTTCTAAGAACGTGCCATCTGTTTTCTCATGAGTGTCTATAAAAAATTCAATTGCTCCTGGATCTCGACCATGCTCCTTAAACTAAAATCAAAACACTATACTTATCAAAATGACACCATAACAATTATAATAATAATTTAATCAGTTTATAACAACTCACAAACATGTCACGGTTAATGGCATATGTTCTAGAGCCACTTGTTTGAGGATGTAACACCATTGCTCTTGCCATCTTTCCATTTTCAGAGAATTTCTATAAAAAAAAAGTTCAAAGAATCATTGTATAAACAACATTAATAAAAGTAAATCAAAACTATTACCTTGAACTTATCGGTAAAACATAAGTCAACAAACTCATGCCACATAGCGTCACCAATTCCTCTAGGGCGAGTGCGCTCATTTTCAAAACCACTTTCTGCCGATGGTAAATTGTATAATTCCTCCTTAGTAGTTTTATCGTTGATGTACGTCATTCTTAAAGTTCGTTTGTATTGTCTTAACTTTTCACCTACAGAACTCAACACTTTGTCATCAACTTTTTCAGAATTTAAGAGAAGGAAATTTGCCT
>CM033453.1:8212172-8331177 GCA_019425755.1 Amaranthus cruentus
AACTATCTTTGAAAAAAAGATAGAAAAAGAGGGGGTTTGGGGAAAGGGTTTAAAGAAATTTTTGGGAAAGGGAGAAGGCGTTTTAGCCCGGCGTCGGGCGTCAAGGACAATTTTGGGCCATCTAATGAAAGGGCCAAACAAAGGGGGTTTTTGGGCCCCATCAAAAAGGTGGGAAAGCGAGTTTGACTTGGCGTTAAAAAACTCAGGAAATGAAGGGAAAAGGAAGCCCTAAAAGATGGGAAGAAAAAGGAATCGCGGGGAGGAGGTGTTCCCCCGGGGCTTTTGAAGAAGTTTGATGCGTTTTGCTCACTATGACATCCCCTTTCCCTTTGGCCAACCCCCAAATTTTCCTTTTAAAGCCATCCCCGCTCCCTTCCGCGTTTCCCGCTTTCTGGGGTTCGTTCTTAAAATTTTTTCTATGGATGGTGGTTCTTCCCGCTGGGTGGTTACGGACCCCCTTTCCATCAAAAACTTTTTTGAAGGGGGGTGAGGCTTTCTTCATTTTTTTCAAAAATTGTATGATTTTTGAGGCTACGGCCTTCGAATTAATTGTCTTTGAACCGATTTATTTTGTTAATGTAATTTTACTTAGCTTTTATTCTTGCTCTTGGTATTGTGAATTGCTTGCTCTGTACAGGTTGAGTAGTTACACCTATTGATGGTGTCCGATCATGTCCTGCCGGCTAGACGAGTTAACGATTTTCATTCTAACTTGGATTATTAAGTGCTTTTGCAAAATTGTCCGAGTACTGTTCGCCGGCAAGGCAAGCTAAAATCAAATTTCATTAATTTCACTACAACTTAGATAAGCCGAATACATTGCAAATTTGAAAACTTGAAAAATGGCTGCCGAATACAATGCAAACTTTTGTAAATTGATATACATTCTGAACTTAGTTTTCAAAAACTAACATAATACCTATCCCCCCAGTTTGTGTTGGATTTGGCATATATAGACATAGAACTTCTTCAGGTGGTCCGAATTCCACAGCCTTTGTAAAGGCTTGCCGTTTTCTTCTAGCTCATATGTTCCTGGTCTGACGACACGAGTGACTTTGAAAGGTCCATCCCAATTCCTTTCGAGCTTCCCTTTTTCATTAATCTTACTCGTTGCCTCGACTTTTCTCAAGACCATATCTCCCACTTTAAATTGTCGTGGCTTTACCATCTTATTGAACTGTCTTGTCATCTTTTTCTTTTGGGCAATGGACTTTAGGAATGCATTCCCTCTGGTCTCTGGCAGCAAGTCAAGGTTGACGGGTTTATCTTCATCATTGTTGTATTGATCATAGTACGTGACCCTGGTGGAAGGCATTCCTACTTCGACGGGAAGAACAACTTCAGTGCCGAATACGAGGGAGAAAGGGGTATAGCCCGTTGACTCTTTTACTGTGGTTCGACTTGCCCATATTACTCCAGGTAACTCTTCCACCCAATTACCGCGACTCCCTTCAAACTTCTTCTTAATCCCATTCAAAATGATCTTGTTTTCAGACTCAACTTGTTCGTTGGTCTGGGGGCGAGAAACGGAGGAGAATCGTGTCTGAATGTTGAAGCGGCTGCAGTATTCTCTTGTGTAGGCGTTATTGAATTGTGTGCCGTTATCAGATGCTGTGACTTGAGGGACTCCGTACCGGGTAATGATGTTTCGCCAGAGGAATTAACAAACTTTCTTGTCCGTGATCGAGCTTAGGGCTTCTACCTCGACATACTTAGTGAAATAGTCGATAGCCACGATAACAAACTTGCGTTGTCCCCTGGCTACGGGGAAGGGGCCTAGGAGGTCAATCCCCCACCGGTCGAATGGCAGAACAACTTGCATTGGAGACAGATAGTTGGAGGGCCGGCGAGGCACTTCGCCAAAAAACTGACATTTTTCACATGTTTTCACGATCTTTTCTACGTCGACCTTTAGACTCGGCCAGTAATAGCCATTTCTCAAGGCCTTGCACACGAGAGTCTGAATTCCTTGATGAATCCCACATGCCCCTTCCTGGATCTCCCTTAAGATATAGTCCCCCTCAGTAGGGGTTACACATTTGAGAAGGGGGTGGGTATAAGACTTTTTGTATAGAGCCCCATCATACCACTCGAACTGCCCCCTCACTTGTCCAGCTATCAGCTGGGAGTCCGTGTATGCCACACTTTCTTAGCCCCTGAGGCTAAGAAAATACCCAACCCCAGCAGGAGGGCTTCATATTCGGCTTCGTTGTTAGTGGCCATGAAGCCAAATCGAACAGCATATTCCAATCTCGCTCCATGGGGTGATATGATTAGTAGCCCGGCCCCCGAATAGTCTCGTGTTGAGGATCTGTCGATATATAATTTCCAATTGTCCCCCGAAGGGACTTCTTCCAAGGATCCTTCATCTCAATGATGAAGTCCGCGAGTGCTTGAGCTTTGATAGTTGTCCTGGGTTCGAACTCGATTTCGTAGTCAGTTAGCTGATTGGCCCAATCGGCTACCCGAGACGATTGATTTTTTCTTTCCAACACTTTTCTCATGGGTTGGGAGGTGCGAATTATGATGGGGTGAGACTGCAAATACGGCTTCAACTTCCTACTTGCCACGACCAACGCGAATATTGACTTTTCAATTGTCGGATACCATGCTTCAGAGCCGCGGTATGCGTGGCTCATATAGTAAACGGGCAATTTTTGCCTTTCTTGTTCTGCTATCAGGACAACACTGGTCGAATATTCCGAGACGGACACATATAAATACAACGTTTCACCCGCCAAGGGTGTTACTAACTTCGGCATTTCCGCCAGGTGCCCCTTTAGGTTGAGGAATGCTTCCTCGGCTTCTTGATCCCACATGAACTTTTGTCACTTCAATACTTTAAAGAAAGAAGAACATCTATCCGCTGACTTAGACATGAAACGACTCAAGGCGGCAATGCAACAGATCAGGTGTTGTACCTCCTTGACTGTCCTTGGTGACTTCATTGACATAATAGCTTGAATCTTGTCGGGGTTAGCCTCGATTCCTCTTTCATTAAATAGGAAGCCCAGGCATTTGCCCCCTGTCACGTTAAATACACATTTCTCCGGGTTCAAATGCATCTGGTTCCTGCGTAAAGTTTTGAATGTTTCTCTTAAGTGTTCGGTGTGATCTTCATTTTTCTTACTTTTAAGCTATCATCTCTTCGACATATATGTAACCGCCCTGAATTATGAAGGCAAACACTAATTGGAATTTAGTATTAATCAAGCGGAAGCTTACTTTTGCCAGCACAATTAGGGGGTTACTTAGAGGTTAAACCAATATCCAAGTAAAATACTTGAACTAAACCAAAGCAATATGACGGAAGTCTTAACTGTCCAAAATATAGGAAAATTACAACCAAATCGAAATAAGTCCAAAGTTCAAATACATCCTTAAACTAGTCTAAACCTAAACAACCCAACTAATAGTCTCTCAAATACAATAAAGAGATCTAAACAAAAGGGGAGTCATACTCCAACTCGGGTTCATCTTCCGCTCGCATATCCATTCTTCGTCGAGGTGCCATAGGGGTTTACTCTGAAAACAAAACCATTGAAAAACATACAAAGCATAGTATCAGCAAAAAGGCTGAGTATAACACACTAGTGTCTGTCAAACAAGTTATTAAAACCTTTTTGATTTGAGTAAATTCATTTTGAAAGATGCTTTTTTCATTTGATAAATCATATTATCATTCAAACTTTATTCAATGGTTTTATAGTAATAATTCCAAGTTCTCATATTTCATCATAAACCATAAGATCTCAATGGATCCAAATCAATTTCAAACTCATATCATAACTTTTTACATGGGTACTCTGTGAGTCATCCTATGACTCGTTGGGTAGTCGGTCTACCGTCCGCGACATGTCCGGCAAGTGTAACACAATGGTATTGTGAACAATACGCGCTCAACATTGGTGAGCCGTTTAATCATGCACACAACATTTGCAATGGCATATGTACCCGCCATTTAGGCTAAAATATTTTTGTATATAATATATACCTTGTAATTTCAATAACATTTAAAAAGTCAAAAATATTAACTTTTTCCTTATGATAAACATCTTTTATTTGCAACATAGCAAAACATATTTTCTTTACAACATAGCAAAATCAAATCATAATTTTTCCCACATGGGTAAAACATGCATAGCATAATCATATCATCAAACATAACCTTTGTATTATATTGGGGCATCACTAGCATGTGTGAAAATGCTTCGTAACAAAACGTGATTAAAAATTCTATACGATTTTTCAAGGAAACCATTAAAATGTTTCATTTCAATCCTTCTTAAGGTAAATATAACTTAAAAGAGTTTTGAAATTCATTCAAAACAAATAGAATTTAATTCATAAGTCTATAAAATCTTTGTCATAGGAGATTTCATAAAACACTACTTTCTTAAATACGAGATAATTTTACCGGTAATAAAAATAGATAATTGATTTATGAAATACATATTAATTCTCCAACAAGGCCCACATTAATCAAGTCATTATAATAACTTAATTAAAATGAATTTAAGGTTATCCCATCGGATTATAATTGGTTATACAAATTTATAATGATTTTACGATTATTTCGACAATTTAGGTATTTACCGTTATTTAAATGATGTTTTAAATCTATAAAATTTATAAACCATCTAAGTAAAGCTTATTTATACTATGAGACAGTAGGTTACTAACAAAATTATATGTTTTTGATATAGGTCTATTTTTACTCAAATTTAATTAACAATATTACGCCTTTAAATAATTAAACAATATTTATGAATTTGATAAATTAGTAAATAATTAATTATTAGCTTAATAAATTTTTACCAAAGTTCTAAAAGTTATATAATATTGTTATAAGATCATTTAAACTTATAAATGTCATGTATGATATTTTATCTTTTTATATAGACATCTTATCGATAAATCAAATAAAATCGATTTAAAATTATTTAAGTCCGAATAAAATAATATAAAAATTTTATGATGTTCCAGAAACTATTTTAAGGAATATAAAATTTTAAATAACCTTAAAAAATCGTGTGGGGTATTTTTAATAATTAATATTGTTATTTTACCAATAAACCGAATAAAATTTATTTAAGTTCATATATGATCACAAAAATATTTATAAATTTTTCCTTATGTACCTACTGTTTATATAAGTGTCTCATAAAATTTTTATGCCCAAAAGACGCCATTTAGTATTTATTTTGTATTTTACCGTTTTCTAACTTACCGATTATTTTTTTTATGATCAAGAGTTTATGTCATACCATATTTCATAATAAGAGTATTTAACACCTTAAAACCCATTAAAATATCGATTTAAAGAATAAATTTCAACAAAAATATTCAAGAGATTATTTTAACATATAGCTACTGAAAATTTCTCTTAAAATGCATTTCAAATATTTTCTAAGTCCATAAAACCATTTTCATCACAATTACTTTCACAAAGTAGGGTAAATCATGCCTTTAAACATACAACAATTCTTAAAATGAACATGCATGATGCCCACAATAATAATACATGTAATAAATCATTGCATACTCAATATTGTCATTTTGATATCATTTTTCAAGATTTAAGAACTTCTTTTTGGGAATTTTTTTTTTTTTTTCAAAAAACAAGTTTATACAAAACTTTCCCAACTTGTTCTTAAACCCTTTAAAAATCACCCCATGTGACATACCTCGACTCCAAGCCTATATAAGTATTTTGTAAGCTCCTACGTAAGCTCCGATGCGTTCTTAGAAGTGTTTCCAACTTCGAGTCCTTGCCCTTCAAGCCTCAACTCCAACTCTTCAACTAAACATATTGCATTCATCCAAAAATCAATAATAATTTTGGATTTCTAACATGCACTTAACTATCCTTAGTTGGAGTTGTTAAACTAATACTTGTGATGATTTTAACATATTTGGAGTATACTTATTATGTTGAGCAACAAACTTAATCAAGTCTCATAATTTTACTTAAATTTTTAAAGTAAGAAAATATATAAGTTTGTGAAAAGAACATTTTTTTTTATTATAGAGATTTTATAAGTGATGATTTTTCTTAGTTTTAGAGACAAAATATCCATATTAAAATGATCTTAGTTTATAGAAAGATTTAAGTAAAAGTGTTCTACATGAACAAGTTTTACAAAAACTAGTGGAATAAGGAAATGAATGTAACTTACTCTATACTTGGTGGATTTCTTCAAGTTTGGTGTCTATGGAAAGCTCTTGAAATGAAGATTATTTTTATGGAATATTTGAGTTTATAAACATAAATTTTCAGAAGTTTAAGATGAGTTTTTGAAGAAGATTTGATGAGAAAAGAAGGTGTCTTAGTAGTTGAAAGTTTGGAGGATGCTAGTGGTTGTTCATGGATGAACTTGGGAGCAATATGTTGGAGATTTATGGCTGAATTCTTATTTAGAAATTAGAGTGTCTTTGCTTCAAATATTAGCCTCTTGCATGCTAGTAATGATGTCCATCATTGACTAGGACAAGAAGGGGTCTTGGGTAGAACATCTAGATAGTGTATGTAAGTGAACAAGGTGCATGCAATGGAGGAATATGGGGTAGCTATAGCTGGTTGGTTTTTGTTGTTGGGAGGTGGTTTTGTCCCTAATTTGATCTATTATAGTGTAGGAAATGTTTATCTAAGATAATTTAAAGTTTGGGTAAAAATTATTGTACATGTAACAAGTTATGTACCTTGTACTATATGTTTAAAAATCACTTGTATTTGTGCATGAAGTATTTAATTTACTCCCATCATGGTTAAATAATGTGATCGGGTAACAATTAAAATTTTCTCGAACTATTGTCGGTAGTTGCTCAACTTTAAGTTTTACCTCCAAATTTTACGTTACTTGTTACGATTCATAACCACGTTACGATTTAACAAGTTTCTAATCATCGTAGAAATTCTTCAAATTTCTACCATCACTAATTAAATTTTAATTAGTGAATGACAAATAATAAAGAAAAAAAAAATTAGGCGCTAAAAATGACTAATGAAATCTCATTAATAATGCGACTGTTTCAGTCTTCCCTTCTTACAAGAGTTTCGTCCTCGAAACTAACTCAAACTAATGGCTATAAATACATTACTCAAATAAGTAAGGGTATATCTAATTAACATGTCGTCCTCTTTTTCCCAAGTAGCATTGTCGTCATCCTGTCCACTCCATAACACTTTCACAAGTGGAATCGTGCGGCTACGGAGTTTTCTAACCTCTCGACCTAGGATCCTTACAGGCTTCTCCTCATACTGCAAGCTCTCAACAAGTTGAATCGGCTCATGCTGGAGAATGTGTGATGGATCAAATACATACCGGCGCAATTGTGATACATGGAACACATTGTGAACCTTAGTTAACTGTGGTGGTAGTGCTAACTCATAAGCTACTTCCCCAACTCTGTGTAAAATCTCATAGGGTCCAATGTACCGAGGATCAAGCTTTCCTTGCATTCCGAACCTCTTGACTCCCTTCGTTGGCGAGACTTTAAGGAACACCTTCTCACCGACTTGGAACTCAAGTTTCCTCCTCCTACGATCTGCGTAGGATTTCTGTCGATCTTGGGCAGCCTTCATCCGATCTCTAATGATTCTGACTTGTTCTGCAGTCTCTCTTATCATCTCTGGTCCAACGACCACGCCGGGCCTTCCGGTGTCCCAGCAAAGCGGTGTCCTACACCTTTGGCCATACAAGGCCTCATACGGAGCCATACCAATACTACTCTGGTAGCTATTGTTGTAAGAGCATTCTACCAAGGGTAAGACGTCCTCCCACGAACACTGGAAATCAAGGGCACATGCCCGAAGCATATCCTCTAGAGTCTGAATGGTCCTCTCTGTCTGCCCATCTGTAGCTGGGTGAAAAGCGGTGCTGTAATTAAGGGTTGTGCCGAATGCCCTTTGTAGCTCATTCCAAAAACGAGCCACAAATTTTGTATCTCGATCTGAAACTATTGTCTTCGGTACACCATGTAGTCTAAGTACTTCTTTCACATAAGCATCGGCTAATTGTTTTGCCTTCCAAGTTACTTTAGCAGGAACAAATCTGGCCGTCTTAGTGAGTCGATCAACAAGTACCCAAATAGAATCATTTCCTCTTCTCGAACGGGGCAATCGCACAATAAAGTCCATACTCACTGATTCCCACTTCCACTCAGGCACAGGAAGTGGTTGCAATTCCCCTGGAGTGCGCTGATGGTCAATCTTGACTTGCTGACATACTAGACATGGAGCTATGAAATCCTCGACATCCTTCTTCATGTTCATCCACCAAAAGTATTGTTTGAGATCTGCTAGCATCTTATCCCGTCCTGGGTGGACAGAATACATAGTCGAATGTGCCTCCTTGAGTATTTTCTTTATCAATTCAGGATCTCGGGGCACGCATAACCTTCCCTCTAGATGAATGCTCCCATCTTTAGCAATGCTGAAGTCTTTAACCGCACCCTTTTCAATACCAATTTTCAACTCGGACAAGAAGTCATCATACTGTTGTAGCTCACGTATCTCTTCATGTAGACTCGGCGTTGTACTCATAGTATTGAGAACACTGTCATATGATCCCTTCTTAACCACAATCAATTATAGCTCCTTCATCTCCTTATAGATCTCGTAGGGTACTGAAATTAGTCCATTTATGACCATTCTCGGTTTTCGGCTTAAGGCATCTGCTACACGATTTGCTTTTCCGGGATGATACTCCAAAGTGAGGTCATAATCTTTCATCAATTCTAGCCATCTTCTTTGCCTCATATTAAGTTCCTTCTTTGTAAACAGATAAGTCAAACTCTTGTGATCGGTATAGATCTTGCAAGTAGTGCCGTAGAGATAATGCCTCCAAATTTTTAAGGCAAATATAACTCCGGCTAATTCTAAATCGTGCACTGGGTAGTTCTTCTGATTTGGCCTCAATTGTCTCGATGCATAGGCAATCACCTTCCCCTCTTGCATGAGTACACAACCTAAGCCCTCTAAAGATGCATCACTGTATACCGTGAACTCTTTCCCATCCTTAGGCAATACTAGCACTGGAGTCGTTGTCAGCCTCTTCTTCAATTCTTGGAAAGCATCTTCGCACTTTTGTGACCACACAAACTTGGTATTCTTTCGGACCAAACTGGTGATCGGTAGTGCGATCTTAGAAAACCCATCAACATATCTTCGATAGTAACCTGCCAAACCCATAAAGCTTCGTACCTCAGTAACACTAGTCGGTGCTGGCCAATCAATGATAGTCTTTATCTTCTCGGGGTCCACCGTTATGCCATCTTTTGCGATCACATGACCTAAAAAGACAACTCGATCCAACAAAAAATTCACACTTGCTCAACTTCCCATAAAAGCTTCTTTCCCTCAATCGTGTCAATACCAATCTTAAGTGCTCCTCATGATCTTTCTCGTTCTTAGAGTACACCAAGATATCATCAATGAAAACCACTACAAACTTATCACGATAGTCGTGGAATGTTCGATTCATCAAGTCCATGAATGCTGCAGGGGCATTAGTTAACCTAAACGGCATCACTCTAAACTCATAGTGCCCATACCTAGTGCGAAAAGCAGTTTTAGGTATGTCTTCCTCCGCTATCCTCAACTGATGGTAACTAGATCTCATGTCAATTTTAGAGAAAACTCCGGCTCCCTTCAACTGGTCAAATAAATCATCAATTCTAGGAAGTGGGTAATTGTTCTTGATTGTGATTTTATTCAGCTCCCGAAAGTCAATACATAGCCTCGAACACCCATCTTTCTTCTTCACAAACAACACTGCAGCTCCCCATGGTGATACACTTGGTCTGATAAACCCTTTATCTTGTAACTCCTCGAGTTGTATTTTTAGTTCAACCAACTCAAGTGGTGCCATTCTATATGGTGCTTTTGAAATCGGGCTTGACCCTGGAACTAGGTCAATGTGAAAATCTATCTCTCTCTTTGGAGGTAACCCAGGTAGATCATCGGGGAATACGTCAGAAAATTCTCGCACTATCAAGATTTGGCTTAGGTCAACCTCCTTGTATGTTGACTCGCTCATGTGGTAGACATAGGCCTCCCCACTCCTCTTCGGAAATGTGGTAAGCCTCTCGATCATCTCTGGCTCAATATTAGGTATGGTCCCATCACTAAAAGCTACTTGATCCCCTAGATTGTTCCCAATCTTTACATTTCTCTCATAGCACTCAATCACTGCCCTGTATTTACCTAACCAGTCCATTCCCAGAATAACATCAAACCCTCCTAAGTCAAATACAATAAGGTCTATATAGAACTCCTTACCCTGGATCACTAATGGGCAATCAATCAACTTTGTATTACATGATACCGTTGTTCCATCAGGTAAGTCAACTCTATGCACTAGAGGGCATACATTAACAGAACAGTTCAAAGATCTCACGAATGACTTAGAAACATAAGACTTGTCGGCCCCAGAATCAAATAAGACTCGGGCGGACTTACCAAGTGATAACGGGTTTCTAACGCGTCGTTTTACGCTAAGAACCTTGGTTAATCAAACACATTTATATAACACCCTAAATACAACTATAGCTAGTATAGAGGTAAGTTGGGGATCGAACCACAAGGAACAAGGGTAAGAAAGATTAAGTGCTAAGTGTAAAGAATGATGTGTGTATGTAATTGGGGTGTTTTGAACTTAAGCTAAGGTAAGCAAATAAACAAGATTGGGAATAACAATAAGGTGCTAAGTGTAAAGAATGATGTGTGTATGTAATCGAGACACTCAAGATGATATGGGAAGTTGATGACATATAAGTCAATACGTAATCACTCCATAATCGCTCTATGTCTCACAAGGGAGTGGCAGACAAGATAGCATCGAATATCAATCAAACAAACCACAACAACCTCAACCCTAATCTAACATATGAGCAACATTTCACTCAAACCTAGGGTTTCACCAAACCAAAACCCCAAAGAAATCTACTCTAACATATTTAAAGCAACAACAAACCAAGAACAAAGAATGAAACATGGAAATGACATTAGGGCAAGAAGGAAATCAACAATAATGAAAGATGAACAATAACTCTAACTACCAACTACACTGAAAGCAATAACCAAAGTAAGAACAAGAAATGAAAGCACTGAACAAGATTCAAAGCAATAATCAAACTTAAGAAGAACAAAACATTAAATAGCATGAATGAAAGATAAACTAAGAGAGAAAACAATAAAGGAAAGTAAACTTACATAAACCAAAGTGCTTGAAAGGAAAGGAATTGAAATTACAAGACTTGAAATGTAAAGAAAAGCAATTGAAATCTAATCTAGGAAAAGAAATGAAAGAAAGCAATAAATTGATGTTTAATGTAAGTAGGGGTTTCTATCTACCAAAGCTATAGGCATTACATCTAAAAGTGGGTATTTATAGCCCCAAAAGATCGCGGCCCTAAAGCCCAAAAGACCCACGGAAATAAGTACGCGAGAAATAAGAGTCGCAGGATTCTACGACCATTCGACAAACCGATGTGGATTCGCCCGAAGCCGCATTCGACCGACTGGTCAATTGCCTCAATGGAAAAGTTCGCCTTCCGATCAGCAAAGGGTTAGCTTCGACCGACTTCGACCCGTTTCGACCTGCTTGACCTCAATCTCGACCAATCTAAGGCAATTCTCAATCAATTCTATTGATTCTTGGCTTCCGAGACTTTCGGCATTGAACTCGGTGCCACACTCCACACTGATCGAGAGCTAGATTCGACCGAATCTAGCTCATATTCCACTTTGAGCTTTAAACCTTCATTAAACGAGCTCCGATCTTCGTGATATCTTCGGGGAAGACCCGAAACACTTGTGAGAGCCCCGAAACGCGTGTCTTTTCTTCGACCTTGATGTCTAAGCCTCGAACTCAACCCGAATCACCTCGAAATCTCCCGAAAACACCTAAAATGATCTCTAAACACCATGGAGACAAGAACAAGGTAAAATCGAGTGTATGGAGCATAAAACCAATGTAAAACACCGAGATATGACATCAAAGTAGGGCTATAAATATGCTCTAAATCGAGCACATCAACACCCCCAAGCTTAATCTTTGCTAGTCCCTAGCAAAGAGACTAGGTAGGAACAACATGAAAGCACCGGGCATCCCAAAACAAACCAACTATGAAAGCAAAGCAAAACTAAACTACGAAAGCAATAAAGCCTAATACTCACTGTCGTAGGAATCACGATCGCACTTAGCACGTACGACAAGCCCTTTAAACCTCAAGGTCTCCCGAAGAGGACGAGTAAGGTCTCGTGAGGGTTTTCAGAAGGAGACCCACAAATCCAAAGCAAACAAACATGGTGAGCGGAGAACAAAACAATACAAGCATATGCATGAGCAAAACTCTTCCCTAGCCGTAGGTGTGCAAGTACAATGGTCTCAATAAAGCGCAATACCAAAGAGAACGACTAATCCCACAAGCTTGAGATCACTAGGGCAAGCAACAACACAGGCTATGCCACCCACTACCTAAAGAGGTCACGAGTCTACACTCCCCGGGTAGTTTCTCAAAAGATGTGAGAAATATGCAATTACGCTCATGTGTTTGATTTTGGTTCGTGTTTCGCTCATAATCTTCCGACTAAAGATGAGTCGGGAATCAAACACCTAAAAGGGGAGAATCATGGGGATTGTGTCATATCTAACTCCAGCATAGAACAAACTAATCGGACCAAGTCGAACAAGTTAGCACAAAGGGTTGTAACGTTGGCTTAGGGTTAAGGTGGGATACATTTGGGAATGTGGAGCTAAGTAGAGGATAGCAAGTGACCCTAAACAAAACACCCACAAACATCTCATGACAAACCAATGAAAACTATATCCAACAACCATCAAGAACCCAATAAACTCATATAAGCGCAATGATCTCTATCATAAAACACCAAAAACATGAAATCTCATAGGCACAAGTGTCTCCAAGCTCATTTCCCAATAAAACATCGACCTTCTCACTCACATGAATATGTATGTGTATAAAACCTCAATGAAAAACAAGAGAAAGGTCGCCTCAAACATAGAATATGTATGGATAAAACGATGAAAGCACTAGAGGAAATGGGAGAAGTAATAAGAGCTGGACATGAAATGGATAGAGTCATACAAACTAACAACCATAGTATCATAACCAAAAACCTACTCATCAATGTAGCACACAACAAACCCACCATCACAAAGCTATCCTCTAGGTAAAGAAGAGGGACAATTTGGCTCATGTGGAGGCTAAATAATGTGGTTACAAAAGAAAAGGAAAAGGCAAAAACTTGGCTCATCCTAAAGTCAATTTCGTTCAAGGTAGGCTATTTGGCTATGTAGCTTAACTCTAGCGAACGTGTTATCATCCTTGGTCTCAAGAAAAGCCGACTACGTTGGAGAAGAACCGACACAATACTTAGATCCCCTAACTAGCACACAAAATGAATGGAACTCACAAGGAGTCCAAGAAGGCTCAATACTCACAGGCTAGTCGAAATGTGCCTCTAAAGGTAGACAACCAAGCCACAAACCAAGCAAACCCCAATTCCCCCAAGCTATGTGGAAAACAGTCGAACTCTAGGTCCCAAAACAGGCACAAGGCTAAGGAAATACGAGTTTGCATAGGGACATGAAATGCGACAATGTAAGCTTTGCATGCTAGACTCACAACTCAACCATTTATTGAAAGCAAGGATAAAACACAACTATACAACCTAAACATGAAATTATACAAGCTAAACATAAACTATACAAGCTAAACAAAGAAAAACTAAACAAACTAAACATGTGAAAACTAAAAGAAAACAAAGCAATAGTTACAATAATGCAAATCTTCGATTTTGAAAGCTGTAAGATCCTCCCCAAGCTAGCCTCGAAAGCCGCCTCCCTACGATGGGAAGGCGAAAAGAAACCAAAAGAACAAAGATAGGCATTATTGAACTCATAGAGAACAAAGCAAACATCATGAAACAACAAACACCAGTTATCTCCCGCAGTACTTTGTTTAACGCCTAAGTTCACCTAGCTAACCCCACCAAACAACAAATGAAAAGCTAGGGAAAGAAATCATACCCGAAGCTAGGAGCGACTCACTCCTAGCATCACCATCGCCTCGCATATGGTGACTAAAACTCTCCACCCTCGCAAGCAGTGGCGAGGTGGGCAATGTAGAACCGGTCACCCTGGATGGAAAGTCAAATACGGGCTCCCCAAGCTTAGTGGAACCATCTTCTTCTTTTATGAAACATTTTTCTTTTTCTTTTTCTCACCGCTCTCTATGGGTTGCTTTCAATACCCTCAACTTCATCATCATTTTTGGAGTTCACAAGAACAAACTCCTTTCCTTCACCACATCATCAAACTTTTTCTTCTCCTCATCAATCTTCACCTCATCACAAGGCATCATCAAATCATCATGAATACGGGCATCAAGAACATCAAGCCTCCAACCTTATCACCTGAGAATCATCAACCACATCTAAAGAGAAAAGTTGCTCACCAGTGGCTCTTTTGAAGACTTAGCAAACCCAAAACGCTGCTCATCAGTACCCTTATAGTGATGGTTTTGGCCACAATCCATAAGGGCACCCAAGCTCTTCAATGCATCTTCCCAAGAATAGGGAGTGTAGGGGTCTTCCACCATATCAAGAATCCATCAAAATCACATGGGACAACAACGCCCCACTTGATGAAGATCCTCAAACTCCCCACATGGCACTTTGACGCCTCTGGCCTAGTTGATGGACTTCTTTGATGGCTTAAGCTCAAAAGCAAGGTGTTTGGCAATACTCATCGATGTAGGCTAATGAGGTCCCCAAATCCGCAAGTGCTCCTTTGGTTTGTTCCCAAGAGTAACGTGGAGCACAAACGCCCTTCAAATTTCTTCCTTCTAGCCCAAGTGCCTCGAACAATGGCACTCACTTGTTCTCCAGAATTGACAACCTCACTTTCAAGTCGCTTGTTCCCCAAGAGTGACTTCAAGTATTGGCATATAGGCATTTGCTCCATTGCCTCTAAGAACTGGATTTTCATTTTCGGCCTATGCTCAAGAAACTTAAGAAATTTGCTTCAGATTTGTTTCTCTACCGCCCTATGTGGAAAGAAGGTGGCCATTTAAACGCTCACTAGCCTCGCCACTCTTGCATTTCTTTCCAATTATCCTCTGCTCCAACTTCTTCTTTTCTGTTTCATTCACTTCATCTCTTCTCAACCTCTTCTTTTTCTTTCCTCACAAACTTCCTCAAGAACCTCTTCTCCCTCCCCCCAAGCTCATGCTCAACATCTTCTTGTAAATCATCACCTATAGAAGGACCATCACCCAAATCATCACTAGCTTCAATTGACCCGATAAAAGTACCGATCTAAGGAAGATCGCCTATGATGGTGGTTTGATGGTTGGTTGTGGGTGGAGTCAAAGTGGATGGGTTAGGCTGAGGGTTGGATGGAATAGCACGCGGGAGGTGGTCAGCAATGCAAGTCGGGTCTCAAATTGTTTTCGTTGGTTTGAAGTTGGCCATCTGAGCGATCAAGGTTTGATCAGTGGGCTAAGGTGCTCAATTGCTGTCAAGGAAGTCTTGTTTGAGTGGGATTGAGGTGGTCAGTGGTTTGGTGATTGGTCGGTGGGCGGGCACTGTGGGTAAGGCCTGCTCATTGGCTAGGAAAACCTCCACACGGATCGTTGTTGAGCCTTGGTCTAAGTTTCCTCGACCGCTGTTCTGATCAAGGGAGGCTCGAGGCCGGGTTGTTGAATAAGGTGTATTGAGAATACCCTTGACCTTGGTTCCCATAACCCATAGCCGCTACATGTTCGGGATTGCACCCATACCCATCAAAGATCGTCGCTTGGGCCCCTTCATAGGTACTTGACCCATAACCTCCATGCCAGCGTTCTGGATTCAAACCCCCACAATAAGATGTATCATGATTAGTACCCCCACAAATACGGTATGAGAAAGATTTAGCTTCATTAGCGGTGGAGACATTGGAGTTTCCTGGCTATTTAAACTGACAATTTCTTGTCCATGATTGCTTCAATTTTAGACCGATCGAATCAATATTTACACCATCGACACTTTGTTTACTACCCCTTGCACCACCCCAAGTGCTATTCTCGCAACCTCCTCGATCATGGCTTTCACCGGCCGCATGGGATTTTGAGAGTCTGCCCACCAACCGCGAGTCTAGAGTGCCTTAGTCAATCATCAAGTCCATCAGTAGAAAAGGTGTTCAAATGGTTCTCCCCATATTCATGATGGGGCAAGCTCTGAGCATCCCTTTAAATCTAGTCCATGCGCACATAGGCTCTCATCGCCCTCTTCGTGTGAATGACGCGATCTTTTTGCCAATCTTGTGGCAGTAGGATGGAACCTTCGAGGAACGCCGCTTCATCTGCTCCCATGTAGTGATGGAGTTGGGCTCCAAACATTTATACCAATCCTTGGCGCCCCGCAGACTAACTAAAAGAGGCATAACTTGATATAATCGGGGTGATTAGGGCATTGAGGTATGAACTTACAATTCTCCGTGAATGCCTCCAAGTGTAAGAGAGGACATTCATTCCTTAACCCGCAAAATGGAGTTTCTTTTACCATTCTCGTGTTTTGTGGGTCTATTCGGAAGTTCGGTGGGGCATTCGGTAGTACCACGGCCTCTTGAAATTCTCTTGACCCCGGGGTCCCAAATTGCCCAAATAGTGGTTGATTGTCGGCCATTGGTGGATGTGGATTGGGCCTAGACGATGAGCGTGAGTAGAGGAGTGAGATCGCCTAGTGACCCTCAGATCTCCTCGATCAGATGGAAAAGTTGTAGCGGATCTCCGTGTGCTATAGCTCATGCAAACATCACTAGAAACCAAGCGTAAGAACTGACAAAGCAAAAGTTATTCAAACAAAAACTAGAGAAAGCAATAAAATGGACTACACATAGCATAAAACTAAACGCTCATCCCAAGCATCGCCATTTTGATAACGGGTTTCTAACGCGTCGTTTTACGCTAAGAACCTTGGTTAATCAAACACATTTATATAACACCCTAAATACAACTATAGCTAGTATAGAGGTAAGTTGGGGATCGAACCACAAGGAACAAGGGTAAAAAAGATTAAGTGCTAAGTGTAAAGAATGATGTGTGTATGTAATTGGGGTGTTTTGAACTTAAGCTAAGGTAAGCAAATAAACAAGATTGGGAATAACAATAAGAAACAAACGAGGTTGGTGAGGATTCACCTTAGGTCGATGCTATGTTCTCTTACAAAGCCAAGTCAAGGGAGATTGAGCGTGGCTCAATCGAGACACTCAAGATGACATGGGGAAGTTGATGACATATAGTCAATACGAACGACCCATAATCGCCCTATGTCTCACAAGGGAGTGGCAGGACAAGATATGCATCGAATATCAATCAAACAAACCACAACAACCTCAACCCTAATCTAACATATGAGCAACATTCACCAAACCTAGGGTTTCACCAAACCAAAACCCCAAAGAAATCTACTCTAACATATTTAAAGCAACAACAACCAAGAACAAAGAATGAAACATGGAAATAGAAAGCAATAACCAAAGTAAGAACAAGAAATGAAAGCACTAGAACAAGATTCAAAGCAATAATCAAACTTAAGAAGAACAAAACATTAAATAGCATGAATGAAAGATAAACTAAGAGAGAAAACAATAAAGGAAAGTAAACTTACATAAACCAAAGTGCTTGAAAGGAAAGGAATTGAAATTACAAGACTTGAAATGTAAAGAAAAGCAATTGAAATCTAATCTAGGGCAAAGAAATTGAAAGAAAGCAATAAATTGATGTTTAATAGAAGAGAGGGTTTCTATCTACCAAAGCATAGGCATTACATTCAGAAAAGTGGGTATTTATAGCCCCAAAAGATCGTGCCCTAAAAGCCCTAAAAGACCCACGTGAAATAAGCATGCGAAGAAATAAGAGTCACAGGATTCTACAGCCATTCGACTCAAACCGCATGTGGATTCGCCTGAAGTCGCGATTCGACGAATCGGTACGATCCTCAATGGAAAAATTCGCCTTCCGATCTGCGCGTTAGCTTCGACCTGACTTCGACCTGGCTTCGACCTCAATTCGACCGAATCTAAGGCAATTCGACCGAATTCTATTGATTCTTGGCTTCCAGAGACTTTGTGCATTGAACTTGGGCTGCCACACTCCAATTTGACCGAATGAGAGCTAGATTCGACCGAATCTAGCTCTGTTGGCCACTTAGGAGCTTTAAACCTTCATTAAACGAGCTCCGATCTTCGTGATATCTTCGGGGATGACCCGAAACACTTGTGAGAGCCCCGAAACGCGTGTCTTTTCTTCGACCTTGATGTCTAAGCCTCGAACTCAACCCGAATCACCTCGAAATCTCCCGAAAACACCTAAAATGATCTCTAAACACCATGGAGACAAGAACAAGGTAAAATCGAGTGTATGGAGCATAAAACCAATGTAAAACACCGAGATACGACATCAAAGTAGGGCTATAAATATGCTCTAAATCGAGCACATCACCAAGCAATAACAGTAATCCAGAAATGACTTTACCTTCTGTTTTAGGAACCAAGGTGTTAGGCTCCCCAGCTGCAGTAATGGAAAAGAATTATCCTCCTCCCGGGCGCTGGTTCCCTTGGCCTCCAGAAGATGAGGCTCTATTGCCGCCTTTATATTCAAGGCGGAGCTGAGAGTTGTTACGCTGGTTCCCTTGATTTCCTGAGTAACGTGTTCCACCATTTCCGGGGTTTCCCCGGTTCTTGCCCCAACAATCTCGAGCTAAATGACCTGATTTTCCACAATTCAGACACACAGCTTTCCCCTCACAGTTGACTCCCTTTGAGTGCCATTTCTTGCATCTGTCGCACAATTGACTTTTTAGCGGATTGGAGTTTTGCGGGTTTTTGTTGTTGCTGAAGCGGTTTTGGTTTTGGAAGTTTCTAGGGTTCTGGTTCTGATTTCCCTTGAAGTTTCCCTCGGTTCTGGGCTTCTTGCTCTGACCTCCCTGGTCTCCACCCGATCTCTTTTTCCTCATATCCTCCTCTCTCTTGCAGACCATTTCTTTCTCCACAGCATGTTCATACATAGCTTGAAAAGACTCATATTGGCCCATCAACTTTTGGTAGCTGAAGTTGAGACCATTGTAGAAACGATCCATCTTTTTCTTCTCATCAAGCACATAATCTGGAGCAAATCGAGCCAACTCCAAGAATTTGTTAGCATATTCAGTAACACTAAGAGAATGCTGCCTCAGGTAAAGAAATTCCGATTCTTTTTGTCTCTGTAGAGCTGCTGGGTAGAACCTCTCTCTTAGTTTCTTCAAGAAATCTTCCCAACTCCAACTTGTGGGTTGTGCTGCTCCACCAGCAGATGTGGAGGCAGATGAGACACCCTTTAGAGCTCTCCACCAAAGCTCTGCAGGTCCTACTAAATAGAATGCTGCAAGTTTAACCTTCAGATTTTCTGGGCAGTTCACCACCTCAACAATTTTCTCGGTTTCATTGATCCAATCTTCAAGGACAACTGGATCTGTAGCACCATTGTAGGTCTTAGGCCTGTGTGTGGCAAGCCTTTTGTAAAACTTAGTCTCGTCATCCACACTAGCATGTTGGTTGGCTATAAGCTGAACTAATTGAGCATTGGTCTCTTGCATGACTCTAAGTTGCTCTGTTAAGATATTCAGCTGGGTTTGGGGATCCATTCCTTCCCCGATTTCCTCTTGGTTCCTGCCATGAGGTAATAACTAATTAATAATTATGCCTTTAAGACAAATAGGTATGCACATGCATAACACTCTTTCTTAACTCTAATTGTCTTAGTAACTTACTGACTTGTCAATTTCCATCTCATTCGATATTTCAACACTTTTAATTTCGACTTTACTCTCAACTTTATGTAATGTCATGCTTAGGAAACATAGCCACATAATTAGATCATCACTTGCTTACTAAGAACCTTTAAGACTTCAAGTTTACTAATGGTACTTAGTGAATTATCTGATTTAAGTTAGACTTACAACTTAAATCATTTCTTTACCAATAATCTTTAATTTCAGTTTATTTTCTAATTACTTTCATTAGTTACTCCAAACTTCAACTTCTCTAAGCTAAACTAGTTATCTAATTTTCCAAATATTTTAGACAAGCTTCCAAAGCCTTGGCTCTGATACCAACTGTAACCGCCCTGAATTATGAAGGCAAACACTAATTGGAATTTAGTATTAATCAAGCGGAAGCTTACTTTTGCCAGCACAATTAGGGGGTTACTTAGAGGTTAAACCAATATCCAAGTAAAATACTTGAACTAAACCAAAGCAATATGACGGAAGTCTTAACTGTCCAAAATATAGGAAAATTACAACCAAATCGAAATAAGTCCAAAGTTCAAATACATCCTTAAACTAGTATAAACCTAAACAACCCAACTAATAGTCTCTCAAATACAATAAAGAGATCTAAACAAAAGGGGAGTCATACTCCAACTCGGGTTCATCTTCCGCTCGCATATCCATTCTTCGTCGAGGTGCCATAGGGGTTTACTCTAAAAACAAAACCATTGAAAAACATACAAAGCATAGTATCAGCAAAAAGGCTGAGTATAACACACTAGTGTCTGTCAAACAAGTTATTAAAACCTTTTTGATTTGAGTAAATTCATTTTGAAAGATGCTTTTTTCATTTGATAAATCATATTATCATTCAAACTTTATTCAATGGTTTTATAGTAATAATTCCAAGTTCTCATATTTCATCATAAACCATAAGATCTCAATGGATCCAAATCAATTTCAAACTCATATCATAACTTTTTACATGGGTACTCTGTGAGTCATCCTGTGACTCGTTTGGTAGTCGGTCTACCGTCCGCGACATGTCCGGCAAGTGTAACACAATGGTATTGTGAACAATACGCGCTCAACATTGGTGAGCCGTTTAATCATGCACACAACATTTGCTGTGGCATATGTACCCGCCATTTAGGCTAAAATATTTTTGTATATAATATATAGGAAAATTTGCCAAGAATAATCCCAACTATCACCCGTTGGCCAGAAATAATCCCAACTATTGATTATTTTTTAATAATCCCAACTATTGATAACGTTTGCTGAAAACAGTCCCATTTGTTTTGAAACCGGTTGTAGCAATTATTTTATATGTCTTACCATATTTCTTCATTTAGTAATTATTTTATATTTTACTATTTAATAATTTACCGATAAACAATTTAACGATTACTCAAAAATCATGAAAAATTCCAAATTAAATATATTCTGGCCAAATCTTGTTGGAGACATTATAATATGATTTTATTAATTATTTTTTTTATGATCAAGAGTTTATGTCTTACCATATTTCATAATAAGAGTATTTAACACCTTAAAACCCATTAAAATATCGATTTAAAGAATAAATTTCAACAAAAATATTCAAGAGATTATTTTAACATATAGCTATTGAAAATTTCTCTTAAAATGCATTTCAAATATTTTCTAAGTCCATAAAACTATTTTCAACACAATTACTTTCACAAAGTAGTGTAAATCATGCCTTTAAACATACAACAATTCTTAAAATCAACATGCATGATGCCCACAATAATAATACATGTAATAAATCATTGCATACTCAATATTGTCATTTTGATATCATTTTTCAAGATTTAAGAACTTCTTTTTGGGAGTTTTATTTTTTTTTTTCAAAAAACAAGTTTATACAAAACTTTCCCAACTTGTTCTTAAACCCTTTAAAAATCACCCCATGTGACATACCTCGACTCCAAGCCTATATAAGTATTTCGTAAGCTCCTACGTAAGCTCCGATGCGTTCTTAGAAGTGGTTCCAACTTTGAGTCCTTGCCCTTCAAGCCTCAACTCCAATTCTTCAACTAAACATATTGCATTCATCCAAAAATCAATAATAATTTTGGATTTCTAACATGCACTTAACTATCCTTAGTTGGAGTTGTTAAACTAATACTTGTGATGATTTTAACATATTTGGAGTATACTTATTATGTTGAGCAACAAACTTAATCAAGTCTCATAATTTTACTTAAATTTTTAAAGTAAGAAAATATATAAGTTTGTGAAAAGAACATTTTTTTTTTATAATAGAGATTTTATAAGTGATGATTTTTCTTAGTTTTAGAGACAAAATATCCATATTAAAATGATCTTAGTTTATAGAAAGATTTAAGTAAAAGTGTTCTACATGAACAAGTTTTACAAAAACTAGTGGAATAAGGAAATGAATGTAACTTACTCTATACTTGGTGGATTTCTTCAAGTTTGGTGTCTATGGAAAGCTCTTGAAATGAAGATTATTTTTATGGAATATTTGAGTTTATAAACATAAATTTTCAGAAGTTTAAGATGAGTTTTTGAAGAAGATTTGATGAGAAAAGAAGGTGTCTTAGTAGTTGAAAGTTTGGAGGATGCTAGTGGTTGTTCATGGATGAACTTGGGAGCAATGTGTTGGAGATTTATGGCTGAATTCTTATTCAGAAATTAGAGTGTCTTTGCTTCAAATATTAGCCTCTTGCATGCTAGTAATGATGGCCATCATTGACTAGGACAAGAAGGGGTCTTGGGTAGAACATCTAGATAGTGTATGTAAGTGAACAAGGTGCATGCAATGGAGGAATATCGGGTAGCTATAGCTGGTTGGTTTTTGTTGTTGGGAGGTGGTTTTTGTCCCTAATTTGATCTATTATAGTGTAGGAAATGTTTATCTAAGATAATTTAAAGTTTGGGTAAAAATTATTGTACATGTAACAAGTTATGTACCTTGTACTATATGTTTAAAAATCACTTGTATTTGTGCATGAAATATTTAATTTACTCCCATCATGGTTAAATAATGTGATCGGGTAACAATTAAAATTTTCTCGAACTATTATCGGTAGTTGCTCAACTTTAAGTTTTACCTCCAAATTTTACGTTACTTGTTACGATTCATAACCACGTTACGATTTAACAAGTTTCTAATCATCATAGAAATTCTTCAAATTTCTACCATCACTAATTAAATTTTAATTAGTGAATGACAAATAATAAAGAAAAAAAATTAGGCGCTAAAAATGACTAATGAAATCTAATTAATAATGCGACTGTTTCAATATACCTCTAGGTTTCAGCCGATATGTTCTTTAAACACCTTATTTATCATGCGCTAATAGGTTGCCCCTGCATTCTTTATCCCGATTGGCATCACCATGTAGAAATAAACTCCCGAAGGGGTGATAAAGGCTGTATGGGGTCTATCTTCCACGGCTAGTGGAATTTGATGATATCCTGCGTTTGCATCCATGAAACTAAGCAACACATGTCTGGCGGTTGAATCTACCAACTTGGTCAATTTTAGGTAGAGGGTAGTCGTCCTTAGGGCAGGCTTTGTTAAGGTCGGTGAAGTCCACGCACATGCGCCATTTCCCGGAAGGTTTTTTGACGAGTACTACATTTGCAAGCCAGTTAGAGTACTTACATTACCTAATGAACCCAGCTTTTAGGAGATTGTCTACTTCCTCTTTGGCCGCCTTTGCCCTTTTCAAGCCTTGATGCCTTAGCTTTTGCTTTACCGTCTTATAACCGAGTTTGATGTCTAAGTGGTGTGAAACAATTTCCGCAGGTATGCCTGACATTTCTTCAACGCTATATGAGAACACTTCTCGATACTGCCGGATGACATTGTTGCTACTCTCCCTTAAGGGTCCGGTTAGGTTTTTTCCCAAACGAATTTTTTCGTTGCACCAAAGGGCGATTTCTTCATAGCCTTCAAGCGGTTGAGGCTGAGTTACTTTACGGGCATCCTCATCGGTAACATGAAAGACCAATTCCGCCTCCACCTTTCTCTTCTTGCCGCTTTGTTCTACGCCACTTCCGGCTCCCATCTTAAGCATACTGACTTGACATTCTCTGGCCCTTTTTTGATCTCTGTATAATACTCCAACCTTGTCGTCATCTTTCTCATACTGTATGAGCAGTTGATGAGTGGAAATGACGGCTTTGATCTTGTTTATCAGGGGCAAGCCCATGATGATGTTGTAGGGGAACTGGATGTCAACGACTGTGAAACGAATCGGCAAGGTCCCACTAGTGGAAAAAAACGTATTGGCTGCTGCTAATTGGCTGCGGGTTTTAGATAAATGTAGCCAATACCCATAATTTAAAAAATAATTACTCATTGGCTGCGGTTTGACCCATGTCCGCAGCCAATAGCCATAATTTTTATAAAAAATACTCATTGGCTGCGGTTTAGCCCTTGTCCGCAGCCAATAAGTAAATTTTCAAAAAAAAAAAGGTTAATGGCTTCGGTTTTGAATAGTCTGCGGGTTTTAGATAAATGTAGCCAATAGCCATAATTTTAAAAAAAAATTACTCATTGGCTGCGGTTTAGCCCATGTCCGCAGCCAATAGCAAAAATTTTAAAAAAAATACTCATTGGCTGCGGTTTAACCCTTGTCCGTAGCCAATAAGTAAATTTTCAAAAAAAAAAGGTTAATGGCTTCGGTTTTGAATAGTCTGCAGCCAATAAGGCTTTAAAACCGTAAAAGCCCATTTAACTCAAATAAACCTAAATAAAATCCTCCTTGCCAGCCGTTTTATAACTCTAACTCAATAAAACACTTCCTCTTTAACCCTAATGAAATCCTTATTCTTATTCACGCCTCATTTCTTCATGAGATTCCAAACGCCTCATTTCTTCATGCATGAGATCCCAAACGCGTGATCGTTTCTTCCTTATTGATCTTCATCTGAGTTCATCTGGTTCATCTGGGTTCATCTTATCATTTCTGGGTTCATCCCAAACCCTAATTGATCGTTTCTTCCTTATTCCTTCCATATTCTTATTGATCTACATCTTATCATTTCTGGGTTCATCTCTGGGTTCATTTCTGTATAATAAATTTTATTTCGTTTGTAAATTTTATTTATGGGGTAATTTCTGGGTACTTGTTTTCGATCTAATTTTTGAGTATTAGATCTAATTTTCGATCGTTTGTAATTTTTGAGTTTTAGACTTCGTTTTTTTATGTTCTTTTTTTTTGATGTTCTTTTTTGTAATTTTCGATCTAATTTTAGACTTCGTTTGTAACTTTCGATCTAATTTTTGAGTATTAGATCTAATTTTGTTGTTTGATGTATGGATTACTGTGTTAGATCTTTACAAAAATATGAACAGACATAATTTGATTTGCTAGAACTCCATAAATATGAACAGACATAATTTCTTTCGTTTTTTCGTTCCTAAGTATAAAAAAAAATTAAAAAATACCCCATAAAGGCTGCGGTTGTTTTATGTCCGCATCAAATGTGTTTCTTTTGATTTTGAAAAATGAATATAGGCTGCGGTTTTTAGGATCGCAACCAATAAAATTTCTCATTTGCTGCTACTCCAAGGGCTGCGAGTTAAAACCGTAGCCTATTATGGCAAAAAAAACCGCAGCAATTGGCGATTTTTCCACTAGTGTCCATCCATTTCCCTTCTCCCCGAAACATACTGGCAACAATATCGTTCCCGATGGTCAAACTCGGCTCCCTCCAAAACCTACTCGGGGTCGGTCAAGCTTTTCCAAGTGTTCTGCACCATACCTCAACTGCTTCAAACAATCCATTGTGATCAAATTGGCAGTTATTCTTGTATCGACCAAGACTCTTCTAACGCTCATCAGTCCAAATTTGAGGGTGAAGACGACAGGGTCTGTATGGGGGTGCTGTATGGCTGGCGTCCCCTCTCTGAATATCATTCTAGGTCCATTAACCGCTTTCTTCGATTCGGCGGTCATAACGTTCAGTGTGTGAACGCTATCCTTGAAAGACCTCATGCTTGGGTAAAACTCGGAATATCCTCCAGATATCATGTGGATGACCCCTTGCGTGGCTTCGAACGATTCATGAGCGTCTGAGCGTCTCTCATTTCTTTGATGATTTTCTCTTCGGCCTTCTTGTGGGACATCGTTACGTTTTAGAAACTTGCTTAACTGGCCTTCATCGACCAACTTATCTAACACTTTCTTCAATTCCCGACATTGAGATAGGGTATGGTCGTGTTCCTTGTGATATTCACACCAATAATCCATGTTCCCCCGATTTTGTGACGTCGATATTCTTGGGGATACCAGCAGCTGTTCTCTGACTGAGTAGAAGATGTCTTTCAGGCTACGATCAAAACAAGATTCGATAGCGTCTTTTCCCTCCAGCGCTGGATACACTTGGGCCTGTATACGACCTTCGTCTCTGGGAAGTCCCATAGGCGATCTGAATCTCTCCCTCCCAAAGCTGTCCAGATTCCACCAGTTAGGCGTCGCTTCTTGTGATCTACCGACTTTTTCTTTCTTTTTCCTATGGTCCAAAGGTGTACATATGTCCGAAGCCGGAATGAACCTCTGCACGACATCCATAGCCTCCGATTAAGTCGTGATGTCATGCTCTAACAGCTTCCATTTTAATTTCGGGGTTCTTATGCCATTGATAAGGGCACGGACCGTGGTGGCATCGGTGGTCCCCGGAATCGACAGAACTTCTTCATGGAAGCTTTGGATGTAGGAGGTAACAGACTCTCATTCCTTTTTTATTACGGACATCAAGGTGTAGGTTGGACTTCTTTTGCCTCTTGGAGGCGACGAAGTGGTCAAGAAATAAGTCTTCAAGGGCGGCAAAACTGTCCACACTCCTTGGGGGTAGGGATGAGTACCAATTGAGAGCCAACCCCAATAACGTGGTTGGAAAGAACTTACAAAGCATGGCTTCGTAAGTAGTGCTCACCGCCATGTGGGCGCGATAAGAAGCGATGTGTTTAGTGAGATCTTCCGATTCGTCGAATGGCTTTATGGCAAGTACTTTCACTTTGTTCCGATTAGGAACAACTAATATTCGAGCTGACAGAGGAGTTTGAAAGATGGTGGGGGCCGAATCAGAGCCATCTCTAATGTAGTCTTCCCGGGCGTAATCATTTCTCTCATACCTTTCCTGGAACATTGGGCTATGATAGGATTCTTCCGCTTGGTTCTTTCCTTCCCTCTTTGAAGTTAAGTATGTCCTAGCATCTTGTTCCTTCCTCCTACGATTAATGATTTGTCGAGCATCGAACCTTGAACTTCCCGATTGTTCAGGTCTCCGGTTAGGAGCCTGATCAGGCATCTGGCTAGGAGCCTGCTGATTGGGTTTAGGGGGGAGCGGACTTTGGCGAAGCGCTGAGTTCGGCATCCCCCATGTTGGCTGCAGCACCTGGTTGGGAGCTTGTTGCTGTAAGGGTGACTCCTGACTTTCTGCGATGTCTTCTACCCAGAAGTCAGGGGCCTCCCTTTGAAAGTTGGGGTTTTGTTCTGTCTGTTTACGGGCAGAATGGAGGAGACTTTGCTGTTGTGGTTGAAGAATAGTTGGTAGGGTTCTAACTGCCTGTTAAAGTGACTCTTGAAAACCTGAGGTGATGGTTGCAGCAAAGTCATCCAAATCTTGTCTTGTAAGAAGTTAGGTAACTAGATCCCATCGTTGGGATCTTGGTCGTGGACCGAGTTGCCAGAATGGTGTTCTGACTGCCTAGTGTTAGCTCTTGTATTTCTTTTTGAATTCATGGCTTTTAATTGTTTATTAGTGTTATTTTTTCTATTTATATCACAAATTTTAGACAAAAATAATATTGTTTATCCGTATTTAAATATTTTAATAATGCTTATGGTCTCACATATCTTCCACTAACTTCATTTTTACATTTTTATATTTCATATAGTCTCCACATATTTCCCACAAACTTTATAAAAACAATTATTAGTTGTGGTCTCGTATTCTTTCCACTAACTTTCTTTTAATATTTTTTTAATGTTTATGGTACTCACATTTCCTCCATCAAATTTATTATTACACAAAATAATATATTCATTATCTAAAAGATTCCCGTTTTTCTTAAATACTGTGAACATTCATTGTTAAACATAGGGGGGTATATTTTTTGTCTTATTTCTTTTATCTTTTTCCAAAGCAACTCTTTAATAACTCAAAACTTCATTTAATTTTTACTCATTCATTAAGCATCAATATCACCAACGGAATCTATAAAAGAATAAACATCTCATTTCTCAAATTTTCAAGGAAAATTTGCCAAGAATAATCTCAACTATCACCCGTTAGCCAGAAATAATCCCAACTATTGATTATTTTTTAATAATCCTAACTATTGATGAAGTTTGCTGAAAACAGTCTCATTCAATACTTAACCGGCTGTAGTTGGAATTGTTTTCAGCAAACTTCATCAATAGTTAGGATTATTGAAAAATAATCATTAGTTGGGATTATTTTTGCAAATGGGTGATAGTTGGGATTATTCTTGGCAAATTTTCCAATTTTCAATTCTTTAAACTTTTACACTTTTTAGAATTAGTCGTTAATCTATTACTTTTTCTATTCGTTTTTAACATTAGAGATGAAAATTTAATTTTTAACAACTTAATTTAAGTTTTTTTCTTAAAAATAAATATCTATAAAATTAAAATTTGTGTTGAGTTTTTATTTTATTTGAGAGCTTAAAATAAAAATTATATTGAGTTTGTATAAAGTTTTAAAAATTCTCTCTGCTTAATTATAAAGGATTTCTATTTTAAAATTTTATAAAAATAAACAAAACCTTGAAAATTGAAATTGATTACTCCATTCTTATTTAGGAAAAATGAAAAATAAAAAGAAAAAAATTATTAAAAAATTAATGATAATGGGCTAGAACTAAGAACCAAGAGGTTGTAAGATAAAATTTCCTATGTCTCTAATATTGTCAAAATTTTCAACAAAGACAATAAAAAAGTAAGAAAAAGAAAAAGTTAATGACTTTTGCATAAAAATGGTTTCCTTTCACTAAAAGTAAGTTAATAAAAAGTTCCAATTCACTAATCACAATTGAGTTTTCCGGTCAATTTGAAAAATGCCAGTCAAATGCCTTTGCCTTTGACCGTTAACTTAGGACCATTGCTCTACCTTCAAGTGTGAACTGCGTTGACAATGATTTTGTGTCTTTTTCTAACAACTGTATGCCCCTAGGCTGTTGTCTAGTCAACTAAGTTCTCCGTCCATATTTTGTTGTTTTTTTCTTACTCATTTATCTATGTCTCTATTTAAAATTAATTCATATATATATTTTTCTCACATTTAACATTCTAATTATTTTTTAAGTTTTCTAAACAATTTAATCTCTCTATGAATTTACTATCAAAAATTCATCAGCAGTTAAAAATTCTTATTTTGAGAAAATAGAGAATTTTGATATTGAATTTTAGCACTTTGATTGTTAGAAGAATTTTTTCTTGATTATTTGAATTATTTGAATCTATTTTTTTAAGGAGTTTTGGGATAACTATTTTTTGGTGTTTTTTAACAAAAAAAATAAAAAAATAAGAAGAAAAGAGGTAAATTTAAAATTATGTCAAAAAATATCAAATTTAATCTCATTTTTTAGATCTCGAAAAAATTTGACAGTTAGTGTTTTTTTTTATTTAATTAAATACGAAAATAGTCATTAATTAAAATAAACAATCATTTTTGTACGGCAAATCAGAAGACGCCAAGTGAAAAGGAGCAACAACATGGTGTCTGGCGGCAAACTGCAGTTTTTTTCGCCACCCATTTATATTGTGACACGTGGAAAAATTTTTTGAAAAACAACTTGGTGATCATTCTTCTGAACAGGTCACATGTTGACCTATTTACTCAATCTGTCACTCAACTCACCTCATTTTAGATCACCATTTAAAATAAAATTTCTACAGTTTGGTTAGGTGATCTAACTAGATCATCATATTAGATGCTCTAATGTACATGAATATAAGAGCATCATTACCAATGACCTAAAAAAAAGGTCATCCCAAAATTTTATAACTTTTCTCTTAACTAAAAGTTTATTTTCCAATTTAATCTTATTAACAATGACCTTTTTTAAAAGGAAAATTTGCTCAAAATAATCTCAACTATCACCCGTTGGCTAAAAATAACCCCAACTATTAATTATTTTTCAATAATCCCAACTATTTTAATAATTTGTTGAAAACATAACCACCTCTCTTTTAACCGGCTACAACAAGTAACTTTTCCACTTTTTTCTTTCCTTTTTGATTAATAGATGAAGGTGAAGAGTTAATTTTAAACAGTTAAGTAAAAAACGAAGAAAAAAAGTGAAAAAGTTACCTATTTCAGCGGGTAACAAGATAAATTTAATCTTATTATTTGAATCTTTATTTAATATGTGAACGATTTTTGTGGAAGTTTTTAACAAAAGAAAGAGGTAGAAAATTAGCAAATAAGAAGATAAGTCTTTAAGATGTTTAAAAATTGGTAAAGTTGGTCTTATTTTATAGATCTCGAACAAATATGATCGATGGTATTCTTTTTTGGAAATCTATTTTAATGAGAAAATACCAATTTAAACAACTTAGGCTATGTTTTTTATAGCTAATAAAAAGGTGTCAAGTGAAAAAGGAAATTCTAGAGTATCAAAATTTGTCTTCAAGGGAAACTCACGGACCAATCATTATAAAGGCTAGTATAAGACTAGAGGTGTTTAATGGGGCGGGTCGACCTAACGGGTTAAGGGTCGGGTCACATTTTGACGGGTCATTAGCGGGTCGGGTCAATAATGGGGCGGGTCAGTAACGGGCCTTGGTGTAAAGGGTCGGGTCGGATAATTATAAATATTAATTGCGGAAAAAAAAAATTAACCACTTTTTTTATTTTTTTAAAATATTATTATTATATACATAAGTAAGTCGACCCAATGGGCCATAAAGTATAATAAAAAAAGCTATTCTTTGAACTTTTTTAAAAAGGGTCAAAGAGGGTCAAATTTAAATGTGCTTGACCCGGCCCGGCCCGTTTATCATTTGACATGACCCGCCCCGCCCCGCCCCGGTCCATTTAAATTTTGACCGGACCCGCCCCGCCCCGTTGAACACCTCTATATAAGACTAATGATAGATGGAATAGGTGTAGGCGTAGGTGACTATCAAAGGTTCAAGATATAAATATGGCGTGTCCAACTAGAGTTATCCCTACTCAAATCCTTAGTGAAGTGAAACTCGCTCATATGTCATTCCTAATTTCTCCTCCCACATTTTCGTAGGTTACCACGACTTGTCTTTTAATCAATTGTGATAAAATATCATTTTATTTGCTTTGTCTTTACTTTCTTTGCCGCCCTAGATTAGATTTAAAACTTTTCTTGTATCTTTCATTTCCCTTCAAGTTATTGTAAGTTTATTTTCTTTATTGCTTTTTTTCTTTGTTTATTCTCTGTTTATGTCATTTAATGCTTTCTTACTTCTTGCTTTGATTATTGCCTTGTTTTATGTTCTTTTGCCTTTCCCTTGTCATTGTTTTTCTTGTTGCTTTGTAGAGTAGTTGATAGTTAGAGTTATTGCTTTATTATTGCTTATTGCTAGTTTTCATCTTGCCCTAATGTTTACTTTCATGTCCTATTTCATTTGTTTTGTAGTAGTTAGTCTCGCCATGAGGGAGTAGTTCTTTTAGGGGTATTGGTTTGGTGAAACCCTAGGTTTGGTTAATATTGTTCATATGCTAGCACTAGTGGAAAAAACAAGATAGGCTGCGGTTTTTTAACCAATAAAGGCTGCGATTTTGAACCGCAGCCTTAGTAATAGCAGCAAATGACAAAACATTATTTGCAGCGATTTCCACACTGATGCAAATAAGAAATGTGAGTTTTTCTTGCCTTAATGTCTTTTGTGGTTTTTCTGGTTAATAAAAAGGTTTTTTGTTTGCCAAAAAAAAAATATCTATATCTATAATAAATAAAAAAATATTCATCTTCGTATGAATGATAGAGCTTTATTTTTTAATTTATGTTGTGACTCTTGATGAGCTTAATAGACTTAATAAGATTTGCATGGTTTTCATTAAATGTAGCTATTATTTAAATGCTTTGATTTTTACTAACAATTCAAATAACAAGTTCCTTGATTACCTCCATCAAATTCTGAGAAAACCATAGTATATGATTATTATTATTAATAATGTGAAAAGCTCTATAAACTCTACTATAAATTTATCAAGTTTCAAGACAAAAAGAAAGAATATCAGTTTTTTCACACCTTAACTTTATTCCAAAAATATTGTAGTTTGTTTACGTCATATTGTTATTTGTATCCAGAGAAGTTTACTAGATATATGACTTACTAGATTTGATTTCTGTGTTTACATAATAAAGGAGTAATAAATATTGTAATTTTTTTGTTATTAATTTACTTTATTCTTCTTAGTTCGATACACTAATTGTTAGATTGAGATTAATAAATTGCAATTTGATACAATTTTAATTTATGTTTATTTTAATTTTTTCATATTATACCTTTTTTGTCGTAGGAATTGGAATGCAATCAAATATATCTAAAACAATTTGATTTTATGAAATTGCCTTTTTATTAATGAATTTTTTATGAAATTAAATTAAATAATATAAAACACATACTTGTTGATTTGTTTTAGTATTCTTTCATGACTCCATGATTTTATTTTTGATTATTTGATATTAAAGCATGGCCTTCTTTTATTGTAAAAAAAATAATTATATTGTTCATAAGTTATTTTTAATATTTGCATGTCCTTAACTCTTAGTTTTAATCAAATTTTCATCCTAGTAGAGGTCTATAATGAAAAAAACTAATTCATATGATTCATGAATTATATATTGATTTTTGGAGTATAATAATTAAATAATTTATTTTATGTGTAATAATTAAATAATAAATAAGTTTTTTACATATATGTGTTGTTATTGTTTAAAAATGTTCATTACTTAAACCTTTTTTTTTTTTTTTGTAATTTAGCAATATTGATTTAAAATATTTTATAAATCTATAATAACAAAATTTTTTAAATACCGTGCATAGCAAGAGTAATAACCTAGTACACCTCCGTTTCAATATAGTTGCAACATACGAAAATAAGCACTATTCACTTATCTCTCTTAATTTGTGATCAATAAGTAATCTATAAGTTAAATCATAGTCATGTGAGATCTTGTTTGATTCGTCTCGACGTAAAGATTATTAATATCAAATTTATGGTTGTTAAAATCACGAATCTAATCTATGATTCTACGATTTTACGATCTAAAAACAAGCGAGCAATTTGAATCACAGGTAGAATCTTAAAGTTTTAGAATCTTACGTTCTAGTTGGAATGAAATTTTGAGAGGTAGAATCATAACACGATTCTACGATTTAACGATCCGATTCTACTAATACAGTGTAAATTATTTTAAAATTTTCTTATATATCATATTTTACTAATCTCTTTCACATGTACACATAAATTTCAAATTTTCCATCATGAAAACTTTTAAAAAAAAGATTTCTTAATCCGAATGAAGATTTAGACTAATTATTGACAAATTTTCGTTATATTCTTACAAATAAAGTCGTACGATTCTACGATTCGATTCTACCGATTCGATTCTTCCTCTCTAAACGATTCTAAGTAGAATAACGATTTTAACAACTTTGATCAAATTTTTATAATTTTATATTATACATAATTATAGATATTAAAAATTAAATTAATAAATTGAATTACGTCAAAATAACAAATATAAAAAATATTTTAGAACCGAGGTTGTCTAAATGCTAAGTACGCTCTAGAAAGTAGAAACCCCTGAGACAGGGAACATACGAGTAAATAGTAATTTAACCGTGGTATATTTTTACCATATTTTAATCAACTAATGATGTAACGTGGCGTGTGTCTGAGCATTACAACTATATAATTAGCTGTTAATTATCTGGCTTCCAAATAACAATTAACACACGTGTGATACAAAATTACCCAATTTTTATTTGTCGCCACCCTTTTAATAAAATCGCCACCCCAATTTTTTTTTTTTGTTTTTTTTGTACAATTTTTCTTTTTTTTATTTTTTTTTATTATTATTGTTATTGTTATTTAATTTTATTATAAATTTTTTTTTTTTATTATTTTATTATTATTTGTTATTGTTATTATTTGTTTATAAATATTATTATTATTATTTGTTATTGTTATTTGTTTATAAATATTTTTATTATTGTTATAATAATTAATTAATCACAAAAAAAATAAATATTTTAAATAAATTAAATAAATAATTTAAATAAATATACATTTAATAAATTAAATAATAAATAATTAATTAATAAAAAAATGTAGAAAATGATCGAAATGTGCTGAAAATTCCATGCATTAACAAATATGCGAAAATACCATGAGCGTTTCAGACAAAGCGTCGAATGTACATGAGTACATTAGCGTTTTGTGAAAGCGCCATTATTTTTCACATTTTATGAATTCAGCATTCACTTCGATTTCCATTTTTTGAATTTTAATACGGTTATCCTTTTTTAATTTATTTATTATATGTTATTATTAAATTTTATTATTATATGTTATTATAAATTTTATTATTATATGTTATTATAAATTTTATTATTATATGTTATTATAAATTTTATTATATTTATTATATGAAAACTTAATAAAGTTCAATAAATATTTAAAATAAATTAAATTATTAATTAATCATAAAACAATAAATATTTTAAATAAATTAAATAAATATAATCGAAACATAAACATAATTATATGTTAAATATTTTAAATAAATTAACATCAACATAATTAATAATATTAATTTATTTATAATATGAGCTATTAATTGATAATATATTATTTATTTAAAAATTTTATTTAATATTATTTAATTATTTATAATATGTTTATGTTAATATTATTTAATTTATTTACTAATATGTACAGGTTGCAAATTTATGATCATAGGAACCAGCCGTAATCCAGAAGAATATTTATAAAAATATTTATAAACAAATAACAATAATAACAAATAATAATAAAAATATTTATAAACAAATAATAACAATAACAAAAAAAAAAACAAAAAAAAAATAAAAAAAATTAGGGGTGGCGATTTTAGTAAAAGGGTGGCGACAAATAATAATGCCCAATTACAAATCCTATAACTTTCCCTTTTCTTCTCATTTTCCTTTTTTTTAAATTTATTGGGTAATTAGATAATAACATAAAGTATTTCTATTAATTATTTTGACCTTAGTGCTGTCTCTTTCATTCGAGAGATTTTAATACTATTTTACTTTATTTAGCGCGGACCGTTAACCCGTGTGTGAATTGTGTTGACCAAAACGATCCCTTTATATAAACCGACAGCCGCCTTCATTTATTCAATGTCAACCCCAAAATTTCAAAAATATTTTCCAGGCTCCACCTGATTTTCTCCATTCCTAAAATAGAAATAAAATAGTAATATAAATCCGTATAAAATCCAAAAGAAGAAGAAAGAATAAGAAAAATGGAAACAGTCACAAATTATTTCTACAGCAATGAAAGACCAGATAGTTGGCCATTAAGTCCAGAACAAGAGATGAACATTATGGTAGAAGCTTTAAAGCACGTGATCTCCGGATGTTCAGAACCACCTGATAGTGGGTCCCAATTAGTCAACCAAGCAATCTCCACGTGGTCAACTTCAAATTCTGGCACTGTCCCGCCAAATGAAGATTCAAATACACAAACAAATAATGGCAGAAAAAGGAAAAGAAAATATAATAGGAATAGGTTTAGAGGAGTAAGACAAAGACCATGGGGTAAATGGGCGGCTGAGATTCGAGACCCGCATCGTGCTGTTCGTGTTTGGCTGGGAACATTTGAGACTGCCGAGGAAGCTGCCAGGGAGTATGATCGGGCTGCTGTTCGCTTTCGTGGTCCACGCGCTAAGCTTAATTTTTCACTTTCTGATTATTTGCCGCAGCTGGAACAACAACAACAGGATGAACATCATAAAATTGAGCAGCAACAGAGTGTTGATGAACAAGAAGGTGAAAGGTTTGTGCAAATTACTGATCGTGAAGAGCTTGATGTTTGGGTTAATGGTATGATTGATGATAGTCCTCCTTCCTTCACTTTAAGCGGAGACCCACAATGGTAGTTTCCAAAAACATTACAATAATTTAGGAGTATATATTTATATAGATATATTATTACATGTATAAACTATGAAAACAGTATTGTATGTAATTATACAAGTGCTTTTTGTAAATTGTAAGGGATGGTTGATCTGATTAATACTCCCTTCTATTTATAGAGAATGAGACATTTGAGTTTTACGTTGAAATCAAGGAGGGTGGGAGACCACTTAAAAGTAGTTGAAAACTCTCTTTTTCCGTAAAAGGTATTAATATTTAAGTGTTGTTATAGTAAGGGTAAACAGGTAAAAGAGAATGAAAAAAAATAAAAATACGATATTTTCAGTAAAATGACCCAATAAGAAAATGTGTCATTCTCTATGAATAAAAGTGAATACTTATATAGGTCAATAAATAGTTAGTGAGTCTCTGTTTTTGTTACAGCTAAAAGGAGATCTTTTGCGCCGGAAAAGAGAATATGATCTAATTTTTAATAAGAAAGGGAGTACAAATTAGTCATGATCAAGTCAAAAAATTGACGCTAGGGATTAATCTGTATAGTATATAATTGTTGTTCATCTTGTGATTGAATAATTTTCTGGTAATGCTAATTTAACCTGCCATTAACGTATTAGTCTATGTGAAAGTTTGAAAACAGAGTGTTGGCTATAAATTCTTAAAACAGAGAATTGGGTTTTTGAGTTAGGTGACGTATCATTATGAAAATTGTTAGGTAACATATACTTCTTTGTATTTTGTTAGTCCTTAAGTTTCATTAGAAAATCTTGTTTGGTATATATTTCTTCAATGTATATTAATGTAAAATATAGTCTAGTGAGATCTTGTTTGATTCGTCTTCATGTGGATTTTCACAATGTTAACTTTTTAGAAATTTTTTTATGAACAATTGTCGAGAATAATATCTACTTTTTACGTTTTCTAGTGAATACTTTTAAGTATTCGTAAATAATCCGAACTTTTCACTGTATTTGCTCAAAGCACCCCTTCATAAATTTGACCGGCTACAGCAGGTCGAAAGATGATTTGAATGTCTTCAACAAAATAACCTTCTTCTGTCATTCAATTACACTTGCAAAAAAACCACAAAACGATACAAACATAAGGCGCCTATTTTTTTTCTCCATTTATTATCCTGCTTGAAATGTAATTAGAATTATGCATGTTCAAAACCGGATACCAGGTCAACCCAAATCTGGAAATTCGGGTACCCGCTTTTTCGGGTAACTAAAGTTGTGACCCGGTTCCGACCCGGTTTAAACCAAATACCTAGAATCCGGATACCCGATTCAAACCGGGTCGGAAACCAAATACCCAGTTTTATTTATTTCCTAAAAATTGTGTTTTTTACCTTATTTCATTTAACATTTTTTTTATGTAAAAATCAAATTCTTTTAACATTAGAAATTAACATAATATCATCACAGAAAAAAAAAAAGAGAACTTAAAAGAGGTAACTAATACAGTAATACTACAACTCGGTTAAATACCTAGGGTTAAGCACTTAAAGCTGAAAATTTATATATTATATTATATATATATATATATATATATATATATATATATATATATATATATAATATATATATATATATATATATATAATATACATATATATACATATATATACATATATATACAAAATATATACATATATATCATATATATATACATAATATATGTATATATATCTATATGACTATATTATATACTACCATGTGCATATATATGTATGATATAAATATATATATACTATATATATTATAATATGTATATATTATATATGCATACATATAAAACATATAATATATATATATGTATATATATATGCCTTATAATATATATAATATATATATATATACTCATATTATATATTACATATATATATATATATTATACATATATATATATATATAATATATATAAACTCATATATTATATAATCATATATATATGTATATATTATATTGTATATATTATATATATATATTATATATATATATATTATATATATATATATATATATATATATATATATATATATATATATATATATATATATACTTCATATTCCATAATATTTGCTACATTTCACTTTTTTACGCAATCCAATGCACAATTTTGATCATTAATATCTTAAAATACACTTATCTAAAAATTATAAAAAATTAATATTATGAAAGTATGCGATTAGACGATTCAAACAAGATCCCACTTGACTATATTTTTACTTACACATTAGTCGCAATATGTAAAATAAGCTTGAACGATGAATAGTGCACAAAATCGAAATGTAGCGAGTATTTCTGAACGGAGGAAGTATATATATATACTAAATAGGTATAGTATGGAGTATAATTTATTATAGCAATTCTATACAACTAACCTAAAATTTGATATATTTAAGGAAAATTTGTCAAGAATAATTCCAACTATCACCTGTTGGCAAAAAAAATCCCAACTATTGATTATTTTTTAATAATCCTAACTATTGATCGAATTTGCTCAAAACAGTCCCACTATCTCCGTGACCGGCTGCAGCAAGTATTTGTGATTAATTTTTTTTACCTTTTTTTTATAATTCACCTTCATCAAATAAGAAGATGCCCTTCATCCTCATTATACTCCTTTTTCTTCTTCATTCATTCTTCATCCATTAACAAAACCTAAAACTCTCATAAAAAAACTTCACTCATGCTCAAGCTCTAAAAGCTTCATCACTTTAAGGTTCCATGAATTCCTCTTCTTCTTCTAATCTTCATCGCACAAATTGCACCCCTATATTTGGGATTAGGGTTTGAATACTTAGAAGAAGAAGAGGAATTCATTGAATCTTAAAGGGATGAAGCTTTTAGAGCTTAAGCATGAGTGAAGTTTTTTAATGAGAGTTTTAGGGTTTGTTAATGGAGGAAGAATGAATGAAGAAGAAGATGAAGTATAATGAGGATGAAGGGCATCTTCTTATTTGATGAAGGTGAATTAAAAAATAGATAAAAAAAAAATAATCACAAATACCTGCTGCAGCAGGTCATGGAGGGAGTGAGACTGTTTTGAGCAAATTCGATGAATAGTTAGGATTATTAAAAAATAATCGATAGTTGGGATTATTTTTGGCTAACGGATGATAGTTGAGATTATTCTTAGCAAATTTTCCTATATTTAATTGAATAGAAAAAGTAATACATCCAATAAATAATTAATACAATACAATAAAAAAGTTGGAAAATTCCAAGTGTCTTCCTCTAAGGAGTCTTGACAAATGTTATTATTTTAGTGGATGATAATTGATTACATGATAATATTTTACCTAATTTATTTGATTATTTTTAAAATTAGAGCTAAATAGGTATAGTATGGAGTATAATTTATTGTAGCAACTCTATATAACTAACCTAAAATTTGATATATTTAATTGAATAGAAAAAGTAATGTATCCAATAAATAATTAAAAAGATCAGTATTTAATTTTTGCTTTGAAGATGTCATCTATTCGATAAATTTAATCACAACTATAAATACTTACATTATTCTTTAAAGTTATACTTTTATATATTTCATACTCATAATGCACGTGTTTCTATACTAGTAACAAATAAAACAATTCAAAATAATAAGAATAACTTTTTATCGATAAGAAAGGAGTATCTACTATGCAATTTCTTTTATTGTACTAAATTTATTTATACTTTACATTATAAAATTAAGTAAACATAGTCTTACATAAGTAAATTCGTGACACAATGAAAAGTTACACTCTTTTTTTTTTTTTAAATTATAAGTGCACTTTTGAAATGTTAATGGTAGTCATTCAAGTTTTAGAAAGGAGTATTATTTATTAGTCACCTTAATTGAATGCAATACACATGATTTATAATAAATTAAATTATAAAGGTATAAACCAAGGTGAAGCACGTTTTTTCCGTGTTGGAAAATGGAATTAAGCATTTGAAATACTAATAACTAGTACAAGTATTACGAATAAGTGGAAGATATCAACTATATATTCGATTCCAAGTACTTTTGTTCTTATAATATGTAAGAATAAATGTATAACTATACTAAAAAGTACAGGAAGGAATAAAAATAAATAAAATGTGAAAAGCAACCCACTAAGTAGGGGTTTGATTTATCATGTTTTTTTGCACATGAGACCACTTAATACAGTTACGGCCCGTTTAGTTAGAGGTATTAAATGGTGGTAAAGAGTATGATTTATGGTGTAAATATCATCAAAAGTTCTATATCATTTCCATGGTAAACAAACTTTGATCATAAAATAGATTTTTTGTTTACAAATTTCCATCACCATATAATACCACTTCTCCTAATAGTAATCCATTGGAATGAATTTTATGAAGAAAATGAGATGGTTGAGGTTGGACAAGCTTGATCATCAAGGTAGCCTAGAGAATTTTTAACTAAAATTACATTAATTTTTCATTACCATTACCACCTTTTATTACCATCTACCAAACGGGCTGTTAAGTGATGACTACCCTCCACTCCATAGCTTATTTCCCTTCATTCTTCTTGCTTCTCACTTTAATGGAGATAACTTGTGGTTGCAACAATTCAATCAAGGTGAAGATATAGAATTTAATCATTTAATCAGCAAGTTAATTTCTTCTTATCTCTGTTGCAAGGTATCATTGCATGTTTTGGTTTATAATTTTTTTTCTCACCTTTTCTTACTCCTCAAATTCTCAGGTTTTAACATTCTAATCACATAACCAAGTAATCTTTAGCACAAATTCCTCTTTGATTTGTTAATAGTGGCTAAAAGGAGGATAATAGTTATTCCAGTTGATTTCAAATGGTAATTAAACAAGGGTATTTTTTTTCTTACACTTTCTGATATATATTTAAAGTTTAATTGATTGAACTTGTCTTTAATCATAATTTTTTATTTTTGCTTCTTTTGTGTGTTTAATTATAGAAACTTTGCTTACTAAAGTTCATTCTACGAGACAATATAACCAATCTACATTAGATTGTATTTTAAAGTTTTTTGTGACTAACAAACAAGAGAAAGTACAAACAATTAGATCTGGAAACAACATTAAATGAAGATCGGAAAGTTACAAAGAAGAAATGAATGAAATTTGCAAAATATGAAAGTAGTAATAGTCAATTAATTATAAGAAAAGAGAAAAGAGGGAAGAAGGCGAAATTAGAGGTAAATTTAGAACAAAGATGGAGGAAAAGTTACATGTAGTAACATCACGTGACAACAACGTGTTTGTTCAAGCCTCTATTTTAAGGTCAACAAACGTTTTCAGTCACGTGAAAATCTTTTGCATATGTTTCGGTCATATAAGTTAGGTTTTTGCAAAAAAGAAAATTAAAATAAGTAGTTTTTTGTTAATGTATTTTAATTTATTTTATTAAAAGGTGGTATAGATTACGTAATTTTTTAATCATTTTTCCTAAAATAATCCTCTACATGTAAGAGGATCCTAGAGGGGAATTTAATCTTTTTGAGGTGAGAATTCAATTTCTTTCACAACTCATAAATATATGATTTTTATTTTTAGTATTACATAAACCTCTGAAATATTTATTTAAAGCTATTAAAATTTTTTTTACTTGTGAGTGTACAATCTCACTATAATTTTAAAGGGTTAAACATTCTACTAGGACAATAGTTTTTTTATTTATTAAAAATATATATGATGCAAAAAACATATTTAAAAATTGACATTTTAAAAAGAATTTATTGCACGAAGTTAGAATTAACTCTAAGTAATCACTAGTGAAAAAACGCTATCTACCACGCCACATAATGCATCATAAAAGCATTAGGCAAATTAAAAAAGTTATAGTATATGTCCAGGTTCCTTGAGAAGCGCAACAAATAACACTCTATAATATATTATATGCCACGGTTCTTAAGGAACCAGAGCATATTATTTTTTTAAAAACACGCCTCCAAATGTTTATTTTATTTTCATCCAAAAATTTTCAAGTGTGCCTACTGTTACATCCGCTTCAAACTATCGTTTCTTTATGTTACAAACCCTTCTTTCAAGTTTTTTCAAGGTATAAGTTCTACAATCCTCTGAAAATTCTCACCATTTTTTTTTCTTTCTTCTTCAAACCCCCATTGTTGGTATTTTCAAGCTTTTAAGTTTTCAAGTTTTCTTTTCAAGTTGGCTTCATACTTCATCCGAAAATTCCAGTAACAGAGCTATTTTTACAGTCGTTTATGCTTTCCAAAATAATTTACAACTACTCATAAATATAATACAACTATGTAATGTAATAGTAAGCAGAGGTTTAATCCACAAGAAAAAATAGGACCTTCAAAGGATTTAGGTGTATCTTCTTAGATATGAATACTAATATAAGAAGGAAGTGTAAGTAATGAGGAAACTTGTATAGATTAACATAAAACAATTAATAAAGTTTATGTGGTTGCAAACAGATAAAAGTAATTCTTGAGTGCTTTTTAGCATTTCAACATCACGCATTAATTTTCAATCGTCCCAAATCAACACAATCAACTAATCTATTGCAATGAAAATCATCCTTAAGCTTGATTTATAAATGCATAAATGAAAAAGCATCATGTATACATCATAACAAGTCAATACATTTAGGTAGTGTTTGGCAACATATAATTCATTTGAAAATAGGGAATTTGATTTTGATATTCACATTCAAGAATTGTAAATGACACTTAAATGCTTCGAATTTGCAAATTTTGATACTTGACCAAATTTTACATTGTTATTGAACTCTATGGAATTGAGCCAATACCAAATTTCAAATTCAAAATATGCCAAACATAGTATTTGACCAAATTCAACATTTGGAAAGGAATTCCAAATTGCCAAACATACCATTTTGGAATTGTAAACTAAAGTAAGATTACAATCAACCCAAATGATAATCCTTCATAAACAACTTTTAAACTAAAGCAAGTGTTCTAAATTATTCAAGTTGCTACGATACTCAAATTAGACAAAGCAATCCAATTCAATAGCATGTGAACAAGCAATTAGTAAATCTATTCGCAAGCAAAGCATTCCAATTAAACCAATTCAAATTCATATTTAAGCGCAAAGAGATTATTAAAGATGATTGTATTAATAATGTGAAAGACTTACAATTGATGGCAAAAGAAGATACTAACTTTCCCCAACATGAGAACCTTAGCCTACAATGCCCATCTCTATCAAAAGCATGAGGAAGATTAAGTTTTTTAGATTTTTCCCCAATTACAACCTTAAAATTAATTTCAACAAAAGTTTTTGATCCTAAAACTACTATTATGCTTTCGCTTCTAATACCACGTCATAATTAATCTAGAATGACATAGATATATATCTTGCACCTCTCGTTGAGGATTTTGAGAAAGATCTGGGATGAAGGGGTTTCTATGATCGATGCACATGCTAATGAGGTGTTCATATTGCGTACAATGCGTTTTATGCATCATCAATGATTTTCTCGCATGTCAACATATTAGAGTATAAGAACAAAAGGTAGAAAGCATGCCCAATATCAATGACATGGAATCTACATGGATTCCTAAGTGTAAACATATATTAATGCACCATCGAAATCTTATCCAAGTAATCAATATCGTCAGAATAAAAAGGCGTGAACGGGAAGGGCAGAGGATCGTGTAGCTCATTGACCGTTAAGCGGTTATGAAATTTACAAATAGATTAAGGGAGTTGAAAGTGTATTTGGTAAAATATGGCAAGGACCAGGGGGCTGAAGACCGCCTGTGGAAAAAGGAATCAATCATTGGAAGCTTTCATATTGGAAAGACCTACAGGTTAGGCATTGCCTTGACGTTAAGCATATAGAGAAAATTGTATGCGATATCATACTCGAGACACTCATGAACATTTTAGTAAGATGAAGGATTTTAAGATCTTGCGATATTACTTTAAATGTAAAGGTCTTTAACTGGAGTTATGGCCACAGGTAAAGGTGAATAAGAAAATAATAGAGCTGAAGAAGAAGGTAGTCGTAACAAGGGAAAGGGCAAACAAAAAGGTTAGTAAGATAAAGAAGATGAGTATTGATAAGATATAGGAAACTTTGCTCAAAATAATCTCAACTATCACCCGTTGGCCAAAAATAATCCCAACTATCAATTGTTTTTTAATAATCCCAACTATTCTCATAATCTACATGGATTCCTTTTTAACCGGCTACAACTTATAACTTTTCAACTTTTTTCTTTCTTTTTTGATTAATATATGAAGGGGAAGGGATATTTTGAACAATTAAGTAAAAATGAAAGAAAAAAAAGTGAAAAAGTTACCTGTTCCAGCCGGTAACAAGGGGGTGGGTATGTTTTCAACAAATTATGAGAATAGTTTGGATTATTAAAAAATAATTAATAATTGGGATTATTTTGAGCAAATTTTCCTAAGAATTATTTGCCTCCAGCTTGCGAGACACTATCCACAGAAGAGAAGAGGACATTTTGCGAGTCTTTGTATGGCTTTAAGATTATGTCTAGGTACCAATCCAACATTAAAAGATTTATGTCCCTAAATGGTGAGTTGAAGTTGAGAAGCATGAAATGTCACTATTTCCATATAATGATGCAAGTGTTCTTACCAATTACAATCTGGAGAATAATGCTAAAAAGCATGTGAGATATACTATTACCGAGCATTGTTCGTTCGTCAACAAAATATGTAGTAAAGTACTTGATCCCTTTAAACTTGATGCTCTTTATGTAGAACTAATTGAAACTTTTTGATAGTTTGAGATGTATTTTCCACCTTTTTTTTTGACATAATAGTTCATCTAATTGTCCATTTTATTGATGAAATCAAGCTTTTAGGTCAACTTTTTAACGTGGTGCTATCCTTTTGAAAGACATATGTGAGTTTTACAAAACAAAGTGAGGAATTCGGCCCAACCCAAGGGCATTATGGTTTAAGACGTTGTGAGCGATAAGATTGGTAATTTCATAGTTGAGTATATGGCCATGAAAAAACCTATTGGACTTTCTTCCTCTCGACACAAAGGAAGGCTTAACGAAAAAGGAACAATTTGTTAAAAATTGATCACACCTCCAAGAAACAGTCGCCTACAAGCATATTTGTATGTCTTGCACCATATTCCAAAAGTCCATCCTTTTTTGAATCAGCATTTTGATACACTGCCGATGTGCTCAATTTAGAGCACATTTATATCCCCATTATGGTGTCGAATCTTGTCGTGTCTCATTGGTTTTACATGTTGTACACTCGATTTTACCTTGTTATGTCTCCGTAGTGTTTTGCGGTTATTTCAGGTACTTTCGGAGATTTTGAGGTGAAGTGTATCGAGTTCGAGACTTAGACATCATAATCGAAGAAGATACACAAGTATCGAGGCCCTCCCGAGTGCCCTAAGTCATTCCAAAAAGCATCGCGAAGTCTGGTGACCGTTTAACTTTTGATTAATGCTAACAAGGGCCAAAAGACCCTGATTTCAGGCGAATGCAAAGGAACATTCGGGAGAATGTTGCGTGCCACACCAATTTCCAAGCCCATTTTCTCTGGAAATACCGAATCAAAGCACATTCAGGCGAGCGAATCCGCATTCAGGCGAATGCTTGATGAAAACTCTTGGAATCAAATTGCGAGTCTCTGGAAATCCCGAATGTGACCCATTCGGACGAATGGGGTCCATTCGAGCAAATTCCCTTGTGTATTCGGGCGAATGGAGCTTAAAATCGCGTATTTCTTTTCTTTGCAAGTTATTCCACGTAGGCTTTTTAGGGCTTTTGTTCCCCCATTTTGTACATCCTATATACACGCTAAATCTGAATGTATTAGACATGCTCATGCTTGTGAGAAACCCTCCAAACTTGTTCATCATGTTATTGCTTCCCTTTACATTTCATGGCCCTAGATCTGAGTTTATTGTCTTCCATTTGCTTTCAAGCGTTGTATCTTCACTTTCCTTACAAGTTTAGGTAAGTTTATTTTCATTTATTTCTTTCTTGTCTTTCAATATCTTGACTTTATGCTCTTTATTGCTTTCTTTACTTTCCAACTTGTTTTTTGCTTCATTTATTGCTTATTTACCTTTCAATGTTGTTCTTGCTTTCTTATTTACTTGGTAGAGTAGTTGATAGTTAGATTTATTGCTTTACGTTTGCTTCTTGTTGATTTACTTCTTGCCCTAATTCTTTCTCTCGTGTTTTCTTCCATTTACTTTGTTGTAGTTATTTTCACCATGAGTGAGTAGTTCTTTTTAGGGGTTTTGGTTTGGTGAAACCCTAGGTTTGGCGAATGTTTTTCATATGTTAGGTTAGGGTTGAGGTTTGTTGTTTATTGGTTGATTGATATTCGATGTGAATGTTGTCCTGCCACTCTTGATGAGACATAAGGAGATTATGGGTCGTTTGCATGGCTATATGTCACCAACTTCCCCTCGCTATCTAGAGTGTCTTGATCGATCTCCCTTGACCTAGCATTCCATGAGAATATAGAACCAACCTAGGAATCCTCACCATCTCCGTTTGTCTCTTATTGCTTATTGTCAATTTTTTATTCTTGTTTATCTATTTCTTTCATAGTTTAGTTCAACACCTTTTTACACACATTTAATCTCCCTACCAGGGTTGTTCCTAACCATAGGCAAAGTAGGCATTTTCATAGGGCCCAGGGTTGAATTGGCCCTAAAATTAGAAAATGTTAGTTAATGGAAGTACACACTTAAAAATTTGTAATTTATGAGTAGTTCTTTTATAATTTAAAAATTTTATAATACGTCTACATTTTTAATGCTAATAATAATATATATGATCCATTTTTAGTACTTTTTCTAACACCCGTTTAAATTCAGAATCGACCTTCATAGAGAGGGCCCACTTCTTTCAGTTTGCCTAGGGTCCATACAATACTAGGAACGACACTGCTCTCTACACCTAACACTTAGTCTTGCTAGGCTTGTCCTCGTGGTTCTATCCCAAACTTAACTTGCTATACTCGTTATAGTTGTAATAGGGTGTTATAAATATTATTTGCATAGTTCGGTCCTACGCCTTTAATGACTTGCTTAGAAGCCGACTATCAAAACGGCGCTGTTGCCGGGGACAAGGCGTTGTGTTTAGATTTTGTGTTTAATGTAGTTTATTTTTGTTTCCTCATAGTTTATTATTCAATAATCGTGCTTGTTAGTGCTTACGCTTGGTTGCTAGTGTTGTTTGCATGAGCTATAGCACACGGAGATCCCAGCTGCAACTTGTTCCTTATAATCCTGAAATTCAAAGGGTCACTAGATGATCTCCACCTCCTAGTCAACATCATATACCCAATCCTCCTACACCAATGGTCAAAAATCTATCCTACGGTTCGTACGCAAGATTGGCGCAAGAAGATCGCGTCTTTCATTCAAGAGGATGATGAGAACCTTAGTGCCGCGTGGAGTAGATGCAAAGAGATGATCTGAACATGCCCCCCTCATGAGTACGGGGAAAATCATTTGAATATCTTCTTCTACGACGGTCTTAATGATTCGACGAAGGCACTACTAGACTCCGCAGTTAGTGGGAAACTTTCAAAAAATCCCATACAACCGAGTGAAGGCCATAATTGAAGAAGTGGCAAAGAATAGTACTTGGGGTGGATGAAGAAGTGGTAAGCAAACAAGACGCATGATCGAAAAGACTAATTTAGAATTGATTGGAGCCAAAATAGAAGCAATCATGGACAAAAAATTGTCTAAGCTTAAATTAGCCCAAGCAAGTTCCAATGTTTCTGCCACAAATGAAGCCAAGATCTTCTTATGTCGTATTTGTGGGTGTACTAATCACGATGCATCTGATTGTGGGGGTTTGAATCAAAGCATGTGGTATTGGTAGAGTATGGAGGAGGCACTATAGAGGGGGGGCCCAGCGATGAATTTAGATCGTTATGGCTATAATCTTGATTGTGTAGCGGTTATGGGTTATGGGAATCAAGGACAAAAGTACACTCAATATAAACTATTCAACAACTGGTCCTTCCGTCCTCCCTTCAATCCCAACAATGGTCAAGGCAACTTTAACCAAGGTTAGAACAATCATGTTCCTTACAACAATCAAGCCGGTAGTAGTTTCCTTAGGGCCAATGGAAATATGCCTTACCCCCTGATGTGCTAGATTTAGAGCACAATTATTTCCCCATTATAGTGTTGAGTCTCGCCGTTTCTCATTGGTTTTATACGTTTTACACTCACTTTTACCTTGCTCTTGTCTCAGCGGTGTTTTAAGGTTATTTCAGGATTTTTCGGAGGTTTCGAAGTGAAATAGATCGAGTTCGAGACTTATACACATCAATCAAAGATGAGAAACACATATCGAAGCTCGAGCACACATATCGAAGCTAGTTACATTCGTTCAAATCGATGGTAACCTTCGCACGTTCAAAGATTATATATATTATATATAAAAATATATATATATATATATATAAATTTATATATATATATATATATATATATATAATAATATATTTTATATATAATAATATTATATATATATATATATATATATATATATATATATATATATATATATAATATTATATATATTATGTTATATATATATATATCTATATACTACCGCCTATAATATATAAAACAACTATGCTATTATGTTAAGCATGCATATAGGCTTTAGCTGCTCCCAAATAAGACATGATATATATATTATATATACATATATATAGTTATTAATCATATCTATATATATATACGTTAAGCATATATTTATGCAGATATATATATATGTTATATATATTATATACAATATATATATATATATAAATATATATTTTAATATATTATATATATATATCTATATATAGTATACTATATATACATATATATATATATATATATATATATATATATATATATATATATATATATATTATATATATATATATATATATATATATATATATATTTTTTATATATATATATATATATATATATATATAATATATATATATATATATAATAATACCAAATATAAAATAATGTAGTGAGAGGTTTTTAGAGAGAGAGGCTCTCCTAGGGTTTGGTTTTCCTCCCCTTTTGAGGGCCTCACTGGGGTTCTTTGGGCGGCGCTCACGGTGGTCTCTCTTCTGATTTTAGTTTTCTTTGTCTTAGCGGGCTGTTTAGTTTATTCTCTTGTTTTTGTTAAGTTTTTTTGTTTTTGGTTGATTTCTTTTCGATTGTTTTAGTTCTTTGTTTCTTCTTTGGATGTTTCGTGGGGTTGGAGCCGATAGTCCTGGGTGTTGACGGCGAGGTGTTAGGCGATTTTTGGATTCGTGGTTTTTGAGTTCGTGGGGTTTGTGCTTTTGGAGGTTTTTGGCTGCTCGTGTCTCTGGGTTTCAACAGATCCCCTTCTTTTGTTCTGGTAAGTTTTCTATGGGGTTCTGTAGGCGGGTATTTCCAGATGGTTTCTGAATATTTTAGGAGGTATTGGAGTGCTTCTTAAAGCTTCATGATGCATGGGGTTCTTTTGACGGTTCGTTCCATGGGTTTGGTTATCTTCTTCTGGGTTATATTCTTCTGGGGTCATGTTTTCGATTCTGGTGAGGTTGTTCTGGTCTCGTTCATTTTGGAGCTGGTAAATTACAAAATCGGAATACTGTCTTGGTGGGTTCGAACCATGGCGTAGTTATGAAGGGAGTGCAGAGATCGTTTTTATACGGTGGTGAGGGTAGGTTCTTTATGGTGTGGGTCTCTTGCGGTGGAAGGTGGTTTTCTGGCGCTTTTCAACGATGGGTTGGTAGTTTTTGGAGCTTTGGTGGAGATTCGAAGAGGTTGAAGGGGTCGTTGTTGAAGGTGTTTCTAGGCTCCTGGGTTGGAGTTGCTAGTTCCGGGTTGTCGTTCGGTGTTGCTTGGTGTTTGGGAGAGGCTTCATGCGGATTTTATCTCTGCGTTTAGGTGGTTGGGTTCTCTTGTTTTGGGCTGTCGTGTGGTGTTCCGGTGGTCTCAGTTCGAATGGGTTCGATGGTGGTTTCGTTAAGTTGCCCCCTTTTTGTTCTGGGTTCGGTTAAGTTGCCCCCTTTTTGTTCTGGGTTCGGTTGAAGACATGTTTCTAGTTGTTCGGGTTTTCTTTAAGATTGACCCTTTTGGGACTGACGGTGAAAGGTGGTAGCGGGGTTGAGGCGTTTGTGAAGTTTCTTGGTGTTGCCGTTGTTTGTCTTGGAGTTTGGTGGAGTCTTGGGGCCATTGTTTTGACGTTTAGACTACTTGCTTTTTCACTTTTGAAAATTTGTGGAGTCTTGGGTTCTGGTTCTAGCTGTCTGGGGTTGTGTGCTTTGGGATATTAAAATTTGTGTTGATTATCGTGATCCCTTGCCTGTTTTGTCGGAGGAGCTTTGGCGTGTTATGATGTTGTCTTGGGACGTTGTGGGGAAGGTAGGGCTCGGTTTTTTTGGTTTTGTTTTTTGCTGTTTATGTGTTTGAGCCTATCTTGTTTTATTCTTGGATTTTGAATGATGGGTCATTGAGATTTTGCGGCTTGATGGGTTCTCTTAGCTGATAATAGTTGGTCCATTAACATGGGGTTTATTGATGGTTGCGGGGGTTTGTGTTTTGTCTGGAATTCCTGGTGTGATTTTCGAGTAGCTGAGTTAGGAAGAAGGCTTCGTGTTGTGGGGCTGGTGTATCTCGCGACGGGAGTTGATGTTTATCCTCCCTGATGGTGTTATGAGATAGGAGTTGATGGGGTGTTGGGGGAGGGAGCTGCTCTTGACGTGGTGGGTTGGGGTGCTTTGTTTTGAGCTGCAAGGTGGTTAGTCGCATTGGAGGTGCAGTATACAGCAGTGCTTATGGTGTGTAAAAGGGGTGGCGTTCATGGTGTTGCTATTGCTAGCTTTTTCATTCTAGTTTTGGTGTATTAGGTGTTATAGCCTGTATTTTCGAAATCTTTTTGATGATGCATAGTCCACTTCTATGCTGTTTTTGAGTGGCCTGTTTCTTGGTCCCCTCTTCCTATGGCTTTTTCCTCTCGAGGTTTTTTCCGGGTTTTGGGTACCAAGTTTTAGTTAATTCTTAGGGCTTGAGGGTAGCGGTCGGGACCCTAAAAAACTCTACCAAAGGCTCAAATAATCAAGGCCCCCAAAATTTCTTGGTATATTTTTTGCACCCCCATTTTAAGAGGGAACCTAATTAGGCGGGTATTTTTATTTAAAAATTTAAAACATAAATCATATTATAAAATTAAGTTTTTATAAGAACAAACAAAATATAATACATTGTCTAAAATACTCTAAATATATATAAAGTTTCAAAATACTCAAATTACATGAATAGTGAATATAGACGGTGGAGTCAGCTACTTGTTCGAACTTTAATAGTCGATTGCTTGAGTGCTTTGAGGGTTAAAAATATTAAAGTCTGAAAGAGGTAAACCTTAAGGCTAGTAGAAAAGTAATAAACTAAAGTTGGCTATGGTTCATGTAGTAGTATAGTTTAATATTTAATAGAATTAAATATTTAATAAATAATATATTAAACTAAGTGGGTAATAAACTAAAGTTGGCTATGGTTCATGTAGTAGTATAGTTAATATTGCTACCCCGTTTATCTTGGCGGGCGGGTATTACCCGTCCAAACTTTAAATTTTTTTGAAAAACGTTGTCCATGCCCCTCCGTTTTGGAGGGATTAAGTGTGCTGGCCTTGGGTAGCCCATGAAGACTCTAATATATATATATATATATATATATATATATATATATATATATATATATATATATATATATGTATATATATATATATCTATATATATATATATATATATATATATATATATATATATATATTTATATATATATATATATATATATATATATATATATATATTATATATATATATATATATATATATATATATTTTTCGGCATTTAAGTGTGTATATATATATACCAGAGGCCCAAAAAACAAAACAAGGTCCCAAAATTAACTTGAGACAAGCAAAAACACCTCAATATGGGCCCAACGAACTACCTACGCTATGAAGGTTTCTATTCTATCATACATCTAGTGGAGACCCTAAAATAATCTCTAGCTATTTGGTTGGGATACAAAAAGTTTTTATCAAAAACAATAAAATTTCTGTTTCCCGGGTCCCTAAAATAACTCGATCTCACCCGTTTTATTTTCTTCTTTTCCAAACCCCGCATTATCTCCATTTCTTCGGATGTTCATTAATCTTTTGGAAGTTTATTTCCCCAAATTTTTCCCCCCCGGGTTTTCAAAAAGGGGTTTAATTTAAAATTTTCCGTTTTGGGCCCTTTTTGGATTAAACTTCTTTTACTTCGGGGCCGGGGAAGTTTGTTTTGGCTTTAAAAAAAAAAATTGGGTTTTAAAGTTTTTGGTTTTTTTAAAATTTTTTCCCTTTTTTGGGATTTTCGGAAATTTTTTTTGAAATTTTTTTTAAAACCCCCGGGAATTTTTTTAAAAATTTTTTTTTTTTTTTCCCCCGTTAATTTAATTTTTTTTTTAAAATTTTTTTCCCCCCCTTTTTTTTTTCCCCTTTTTTTTTCCCCCCCCCCCCCCCCCCCTTTTTTCCCCAAACTTTCCCCCTTTTTTTAAAATTTCTTTTATTTTTTCCCCCTTTTTTTTTTTTTTTTTTTTTTTTTTTTTTTTTTATTTTTTTTCCCTTTTTTCCCCTTTTTTTTTTTTTTTTTCCCCCTTTTTTTTTTCCCCTTTTTTTTTTTTTTTTTTTTTTCCCCCCTTTTTTTTCCCCTTTTTTTTTTCCCTTTTTTTTTCTTCCTCTTTTTTTTTCCCCTTTTTTGTTTTCTTTTTAAAAATTTTTTAAAACTTTTTTTTTCCTTTTTTAAAAATTTATCTTTTGGTTTTAAATAATTTAAATTTTTAAATTTAAATTTTTTTTAATTTTAAATTTTTTTTAAAAGGGGGTTTTTTTTTTATTAAATAAATTTTTTTAAAGTTTTTTATTATTTTTTTTTAAAAATAAAATTTTTTTTTTAAAATGAAAATTACATTTTTTTTTGTTTTTTTTCCCCTTTTTTCCCTTTTTTCCCCGTTGGGTTTTTTAAAAATTTTTTTTTAAAAAATTTTTAAATTTTTTTATTTTTGTTTTTTTCTAAATTTATAAAAAATCATTTTGTATAACTGTTTATTTAATATCTAAAAGTTATCTTTATTATCATTTCTCATATATAGTCAAGGAAACACTTTAAATGCTTATAAAAAGTTATTCAAAAATATATTTAAATCTTATTATGGATACTTAGTAATGCCTCCGTTCTTTTAAGTTTGTCCGCATTATTATAATGGGCAGTTTCATAAGTTTGTCCTATTTAGAATATTTTCCTATTTTGGAAAGTTTTTATCCCTCATATATTCTCTTTATCCTTCATATAACTCCACTAAACCCGTTGAGATACGCTCGATGAAACCGCCCCCATTATTACCTCTCTTATTTTTTGTGTCTCTCTGATTTCACTCTTGCTCTCTTTCTCTCTCTCTCTTCTCAAACGCCATTTTCATGGATTGTTTGAAGCTTTGCCCCCTGTTCTTACCCTAATTTCAGTTCAAATTTTTGGACTAAAATATAGATCTGCTTTTCCTCTAAAATTTGAGGTAAATTTCGTGATTTTTGGCACTTGTGTTAGAAAAAGTCCCCTTTTCTTCATCCACCATTGACGTTTTTCTGGGTTTACTTATGGAGAAGAAAACCTCTTCAAATTCTTCAACAATTCTAAATTATTTATGTGATGGGCTTTGTGAATATAGTGAATTGTGTTCTTGTTCCTTGCATGGCCTGCCACACTCTTATATGAATGAGATTTTGAGATGGTCTAAGAAAGAACTTGAGGCCTATCAAAAGGTACTTGAAGATGATACTTAGTCTTAATTATCTTTGATTTTTAAGTTTTTTTCTTTGAGAATTAGGAAATATATAAATAGGGAAACAACACAAAACACTGAAACTTAGGAACCCAAAGCCCGCAGGCTTAAAAAACCCCGGGAGGGAAAAAAGGTATTGGACAGATGGACCAAGAGATAGGCCACCCTAAACAACTTAGGAGTGGAACTATGCTACACCAAAAGGAAGAGACAGCAAAAAACACCTTACACCAAAATATAGAAAACCTACACCTTAATTATATTTATTTAAAAAAAACATTAATTCATTTGCAAATTAATTATATTACTTTTAATTATACTTTGAAAAAAAGTTCACTAAAATGCTAATTATATTATAGATACAATTTACAATGACCACACTACTTTATCGTTTTTATAATGTTAATTATAAAAAAAAAGTGAATTTGAATTTTCATGAATGTAATAAAATATGTATTCAAAAATAATTACAATTAATGTAATATTAAGATGAACCTATTCAAATTATTTGTTTTTTATATCAAAATGAAAAAAAATCGTGCATTGCACGATGATTATCTAGTAAATTTATAAAAAAAATATTGGCATTAACCAAAAATGAAAAGGAACTCGGATAAAGACATTCACTTATTGGAGAAATAAATTTGCTACTATCACTAATTCTTCTTAGTTATGCAACACATCAAATTCAGAAGGAAATAATTGCTAAGTGTTGTTGCATAATAGGATAATCTCAACCTATTCAGAAGCCAAATAACGTAAAATCAAATAGAATACATCTAAAAATTTTCAAATGATGAGTCGTACTTTGTAATATTAGTCACATATTATGTGTATAACAATAATATAATCATTAAAATATATGGAATAAATGGAATGAATCTAAAATGATTTATATTAAAAATATTTTCTCCTTATCATATATCATCTATTTACACATATATGTATTTTGCAAACACATATTCATACAAGGATAACAGTTTGAGTGATATAACATGATTGATTTGATCATCATTAAAAATTTTAGTTAGGACTGTAACATATACTATTGAAATTTGAAAAACAATGTAATAGATAGTCTTATGTAATAATGATGCACAAATTATTATCTTTGTTTTTTATTTTTTTTTGAGAATTAGGAAATATATAAATAGGGAAACAACACAAAACACTGAAACATGGGAACCCAAATCCCGCCGGCATAAAATACCCCGGGAGGGGAAAAAACCATTGGACTGAGGGACCAAGAGACAGGCCACCCAAAACAGCATATAAGTGGAACTATGCAACACCAAAAGGAAGAGACAACAAAAAACACCTTACACACCAAAATATAGAAAACCTACATCTTAATTATATTTATTTAAAAAAAACATTCATTCATTAGCAAATTAATTTTATTATTTTTAATTATGATTTTAAAAAAAGTTCAATAAAATAATGATTATATTATAGATACAATTTACAATGACCACATTGCTTTATCGTTTTTATAATGTTAATTATAAAAAAAATTTGAATTTTAATTTTGATGAATGTAATAAAATATGTATTAAAAACTCAATAAAATTAATGTAATATTAAGTTGAACCTATTCAATTTATTTATTTTTTACATCAAAATGAAAAAAAAAACCGTGCATCACACGATGATTATCTAGTAAATTTATAAAAAAAATATTGGTATTCACCAAAATTGTAAAGGAACTCGATGCGACATCGAATAAAGACATTCACTTATTGGAGACATAAATTTACTACTATCATTAATTCTTTTTATTTATGCAACGCATCAAATTCAAAAGCAAATAATTGCTAAGTGTTGTTGCGTAATAGGATAATCTAAACCTATTCAGAAGCCAACGTAAAATCAAATAGAATACATCTAAGAAATTTTCAAACGATGAGTGGTACTTTGTAATATTAGTCACATATTATGTTTATTACAATAATATAATCATAAAAATATATGGAATAAATGGAATGAATCTAAAATGATTTATATTCAAAATATTTTCTCCTTTTCATATATCATCTATCTACACATATATGTATTTTGCAAACACATATTCATACAAGGATAACAATTTGAGTGATATAACATGATTAATTTGACCATCATTCAAAATTTTAGTTAGGACTGTAACATGTACTATTGAAATTTGAAAAACAATGTAATAGATAGTAGTATGTAATAATGATGCACAAATTATTATTTTTAATTTTTAATTTACAAAGCATCATTCATTGATATTCATTTTAAAAAAACATTCATTCATTTGCAAATTAATTATATTAATTTTAATTTTACTTTTAATAAAAGCTCACTAAAATGCTAATTATAATATAGATGTAGTTTATAATGACCCCACTGCTTTATCGTTTTAATAATTTTAATTATAAAAAAAAGACTGAATTTTAATTTTCATGAATGTAATAAAATATGTATTAAAAAAAATTATAATTAATGTAATATGTATTAAAAAAATTTAGAAAAAAAATAAGCATTCACCAAAATTGAAAAGGAACTAAAAGGACCTTTATCCATGTAACATTGGAGAAATAAATTTGCTACTATCACTAGTTTTTCTTATTTATGCAACACATCAAATTCATAAGGAAATAATTGGTAAGTGTTCATGCATAATAGGATAATCTCAACTAATTCAGAAGCCAAATAAAGTAAAATCAAATAGAATACATCTAAGAAATCTTCAAACGATGAGTCGTACTGTAACGGACTCAAAAATCTCAATATTAATGTTCCGATAAATTATTCTAAATTTTCAATTCAAATTCCTAATCCTTTGTTTATCCGTTTCTAAGGATCTTTAATTCCTAAACCGTTTCCGATTTTGTAATTTGTTTTAAATATTAAAGTTTAAAATAATATTTTCTTTTAATTTTTTTTATGAGCACTAAAATATTATTTTGTAATTTTATTACGAAAAGTAAGGTTTTATTATTAAATTTACGATTTTGTAAAATGTTTTGTTTTTTTCCTTTAAAACTAACATTACCACTTATCAATTTAACCTTAAAATTTAAATTTAATTATTTTATATTTAAAAATGAGCCATATTTTTTTATCAACTTTAAATATAGTTTTAAGCAAAAATTTTCATGTAAACTATCATATTTTCATGACCAAACTTACCCATTATTTTAAAGTATATTTACTTGTACATATTAGAATAAAAATTTGATGCACCAAAAACATTTCTATTAAACCCATGATGTTCATTACTTACAAAATCTAACCTTCTACACTTCAATCTCTTACACATACACTTAAACTTCATACTCCTAACTTTCTTATTCATACAAGTTACTAGAAATTGCCCAAAAATCTATTATAAATAAACCCTTGGACATAAGAACACTTTCACCTTCATTATAAAACCTTTCTAACATTCTTCTTATATCTTCTATTCACTAAAATCTTACAAATTTAATACATTTATTATCAGTAGAAGAAATTCAAGAAGATGGAGTTTAGAACACTCTTTATTTAGTTAAGTCATCATCATTTTGGAGCATTATTGGGTTATTATTTTGGGTACATAATGTATCATTATTTTTGAAGTTGAGATTTATTTATTTTGGGAGCTTAGACGATCATCATTATTTTCGGAGCTTTGATTAATTATCTTTGGAGCATTATTCTCTATTTTGGAGGGTCTTATATCTTATCATACCTAATTTGTACTTAATTAGCACTAATCATTGGTGTTAGTATGGTATAACTTTTTACCCTACTCTTTATGTGGAATTTCACTTTATACTTACTATATAATATACAAAGTATGAAATATGTTGATTATGTTTGAGTAAGAAGTTAGTTTGATGAAATTATAATTTGATATTAAGAACTTTTATATTGTAATATATTAAGTATAATTCATGTTATAAACTAGTGCTAGTATGTTTATGAGTTATGTGTTATATAAGGAATGTTACTATATTTAAGAACTTTTTTTTTTTGAAATTATATTTAAGAACTTTAATGTTAAGAATTTTTATTAGTATGTTTACGTTAGCCTTTAAACTAGTTTAGAAGGTAATAAATTATTTTATGAACGTATATTTATAAAGTATGCTTATATTAAGAATGTTGTTATTATACTTTAATTGAATGTTAAAGTTTATCCTTAAAGTTATAGTAAATTTCTAAGTTATTGTGTAAAGTTTCTATTTTTTTGGTTGTGGTAATTATTTAAATCTAGGATTTAATATAATAAATTAAGTGAAGTAATTTTTATTTTTAGTGAAAAGACCCAAAAATATTCATAGGTCATTCGACCGTTATCATATTAAAAACAAAAAGAGTTTGATTTATTTTTTTTGAACTTTTACAAGCTATTATTGTGACAATTTTAAAACACAATGTAAATAAGTTATTTTTGAGAAGTTCTTATAAGTTATTAAATATTAAAGTGAATTTCTTGAATATATAAGCTTTCATAATAAACAGAAACTTTGTGGCATTTAATTACTATATAGTACAAAATATTTTATTTGTTAACTATTTGACCAAAATTTATATAAAAAGATGGAAAAATAATTTTTAATTTGTAAACTTGCTTCTTAAACTATATGTGAAATATTGATTTTTGTGAATAGTTTTATTTATTTTATAACTAGAATGTTGATTTTTGCGAATCTAATAAGTTTACTTGTTTTTCGAAACATGAAATGATTATTTTTGGTGAACTTGTTGGATTTCGTAAACTTATCGAAAGGATGCAATTTTAACTTCAAAAAATTTTAATTAGAATATTTTATTTGGTGAAAACAATAAAGTTTTATTTGTTTTAAAGTTGGAAATGTTGATTTTGAGAACTTAATTCAAGAGCAATAGATTTTAGTAGCTACTTGCGGAAAATACTAATTTGGAGACTTTTAATAAAATATTAAGTTGATTAATTTATTGGTTTCAATTTAGTGAGCTGTTAAAATAAAGTTATAAATAATATTTAATGTGTAAAAATTAAGTAATGAGCATATAAATACATAAAGGTAATTAAACATTATGATTAAGAATTGTATAACATAAATAAATAAAGTTACCACCTAGGTTGGTCAAAGTCAAATTTCAAAGTCAACTTGTAGTAATAAAAAAATGTGATGTATTTGTGTGAATGAGTATTGATTGAATGACCCTGATAGTAAGGTAATTTCGAACCATGGACCGGCATGTAAAATACCGGCGTCCGTGTTGATCGGCACGTAAAATGCAGTGTAAGACAGGGGGTTCGCTACCTATTCTGTGGAGCTCGAGCATAAACATTGTATTGGAGGGGTGACGACTCCCACCACAATTAGGGTTTAGGGCTACGGTCCTCACCTAACTAGACCCTTACATATATCAGGTGTCATATTGTTGTGCTTTTTGATTAGTGATGAACTTGATTAATGTTGATCCTATGAATCATGGTACGGTTATGAGTATTAACCAAATGAACTTACTTGAGTGTTAAGATTACCAAATTGTATAAATGACAGTAACGTACTTCTGTCAGAATTGAGAATGGTATCTTAATGACTTAAAAGTATGGAACAGTAAAAGAATATAATAAAAGTATACAGTGGTGTCAATTAATTTGAAGTTCGTACTTAAATTATTATTTTGTAAATGTAGTGTATAATTTTCATATTTTGGGTTGGATAAGATGTTATGCTCGGCGTTACCGCTGACCGATTCAATCAAATGTCATCAGTATCATGGATGGCAGCATTTTGCAGGATTTAGTTTCAGGTTCCGATCCAGGCCGCAGCAATTATTATTTATCGAGAACTTAGCTGCTTTTTGTGTCTTTATTGATTAATTGATGTTGATGTACTTTAAATTTTATTAATTTTTAGCAAACAATGTTTCTTATCGTATGTAATATTTTACTTTTATTTTAAATAGTTTTAGTTTTTATGATTTAAAGTTTTAATAGTTTAGCATTTTAAGATTTCCGCAATATTTTTTCTATAAAAATTATTATTAAATATTAATTATGTATCGAGATTGCCGATTTTGTTACACGTGGCATTAGGGCTAAAGTTACTCAAATCGTGGAACTTCGATTCCATGTTAAAGACGGTTCTCGATAGCCGTCATTTAAAAAAAAAAGATTTTCTTTTTTTAAATGATTTTTCTTAAAAATAAAATTTTCTATTTTTTATGTGCTTGTGTGACTATGTGTAGATTACATTATATGATTATGATTATGTTAATCTAATATCGTTCACATGTTTAAATTTCATTTGAGATGATGAGATGTAATACTATTCCCTTACTCAGGAGTCTAGGATTTGAGAGTTGGAATAACAGTTAACATGAATGAAGAGTTTGAAGGTAAAGTTATATCTGATCATTTTCTCATAGCAAATATTTTTTTTTCCATTCATATTCTTTTTGATTCTAGAGTCTACTGATCTTTTATCTCTACCTCTTTTCTTCACATTGCTCTGTCTTTCAAACCTAAGAAATTCATTCCCTAAATTTGTTCACATATTGATTCACCATTCCTATGTGACCGTATCTTTCCTACTTCTCCCTTAAGACTTTAGATCATCATTTAATGTCGACTTGACAGTGTTTGAAATGAGTAATTATAATATTGTTTTGGGTATGGATTTGTATGGATGTCACCGTGTGGAGATGTTTTTTTGGTAAGGAGAATATTGTTGGGTTAAGACTCAAGGAGGAAAGTCCTTGATTGAGAACAATTATGTGTCCCCTATTCAAACGATTAACGTTGCTCAGGCTATTGAAATGATTAAGCATAAATATGAGGTATACATGCATGTGTTTTATTTCTAGTAATAAAGAGATAACAATATTAAGTCTCGAGGAAACCCCGATTGTTTGGGAACACCCTAATGTTTATCTTTAGGATTCACACGGTTTACTCGCAAGCAAAGTGGTTGATTTCCATATTGATCTGATTTTTTGATGTTATCCCTATGTCCAACACTATGTATTGTTTTACCCTAATTGAGTTAACCAAATTAAAAAAGTAGTGGGATGACTTATTATTAAAAAAAAGGATTTTATTCGTCCTGATGTGTTGCCTTGGGTAGCCCCGTTTTATTTGTTATAAAAAAATGATGGTATAATGAGGTTGTGCTTGACTATAAGGACATTAATAAGATAACCATCAAGAACCATAACCCTTTGTCTAGAATAGATGATCTTTTGGATTAGTTACAAGCTAGGCACTCAAGAGTTCTCAAAGATTTATTTGAGGTCTAGGTATCATCAGTTAAGGATAGTCGAGGAGGATATTCTTATAACTGCGTTCTAGACCAATTATGGATTTTATGAGTTTCGGTGATGTCATTTGGGGTAACAAATATGCCAACAACGTTTTATGGATTTGATGCAGAGATACATTCGTTCTTATTTGGATAAGTGTATAGTTTTTATGAAATTTTGGTATATTTAAGAAACATAGATGATGTGCTCGATTTAGAGCACATTTATCTCCCCATTTATGTGTCGATTCTCGCGTTTTATATTGGCTTTTTGCATACTTTACGCATGATTTCACTTCGATCTTGTCCCCATGTGCTTTGTAGTGTTTTTAGGTGTTTTCGGGAGATTTTGAGGTGTTTCCGTTGCGTACGAGATTTCGGCACTTGAATCGAAGAGAAATTCACGCGTTCCGAGGCTCTCACAAATGTTTCGGGTCATTCCCGAAGATATCAAGAAGATCGGAGCTCATTTCGAGGTGATTCGGGTTGAGTTTGAGGCTTAAACGTCGAAGTCGAAGAAGTGGCACGCATTTCGAGACTCCCACAAGTGTTTCGGGTCACCCCCGAAAGTATCGCAAAGTTCGGAGTTCGTTTGATGATGAGTTGAAGCCTCAAAGTGGCCAAAAGGCTCACATTCGGTCGAATGTGAGGAGCCTTCGGTCGAATCTAAGTGATGCTGCCCAAGAACAAAGCTCAATGTCTCTGGAAGCCACGAATCAGCTAGATTCGGTCGAAGCCAGTGCAATTCGGTCGAATGGAGGTCGAAGCCAGGTCGAAGCCAGGTCGAAGCTAAGTCCTGCAGCCCAAGCAGAACTCCAGAACAGCTCCATTCGTTCATGACCCGAGTTCGGTCGAATCTGGTCCCTTCGGTCGAATCTCAGCCCAATTCGGGCGAATCGCTCAGAACATCGCGATTTCGATTTCTCTTCGAAGCTTGCCACGTAGGATTCTTTTAGGGCTTCTTTCCCCTTTCCCTTGGGCTATATAAAGGCTCTTATTCCCAATGTAAACCCTATGACTTGATTGGGAGTAACCCTCCCATTCTTGTTCATCAACATTTAATGCTTTTCTTCTTCATTTTTGCCCTAGATTAGTTTAATGCTTTCCTTTCTTTAATGCTTTCTTTAATGCTTTCATTTCATTTATGCTTTCTAGAATAGTTTTGTTGCTTGTGTTTAATGTTTAGGAAGATGATTGAGGTTGATGTTGGTTTGATTGATTGATATTCGATGCATATCTTGTCCTGCCACTCCCTTGGAGACATAGGGCGATTATGGGTGGTTAGTATTGACTATAGGTCATCAACTTCCCCATGCCATCTAGAGTGTCTCGATTGACCTTCGTTCGATCTCCTTGACCTAGCCTATCTCTATTTTCAATAGACCTACCTAGGTGGACCTAGCCTAAGCCAGCTTTCTTTCATTGTTTGTTTTCATCCCGTTTAGTTCACCCATCCTCTTACCTACCAACCATCAACCTTTCCCAACCAACTCTTTAGTCTAACATCCCTTGTTCCTTGTGGTTCGACCCCAGGCTTACGCTACATTTCGTTGTAGTATTATTTTGGGTGATTATAAATGTGTTTGATTAACCAAGGTTCTTAGCTTTAAAGCGCAGCGTTAAAACCCGTTATCAAAATGGCGATTCTTGCGGGACCAAGGCGTTTGTTAGATTTTAGTTTTGGTGTGTTTTGTGAATAGTTTTTGTTTTTGTTATTTTTGTTTTTGTATTCATGGATTGCCACATTTATCAACTTCGAGCATGAACCTTTTGGAGCTTCTTTCTTAGATGCGAGACTTTCTTCCTCGCATGTATAATGTTAAAATGTAGCAAATTTGTCATCATCTTCTACGGAGGTTTGAATAGAGACTAGGAACTTCGTAGATGAGTATCCGATAACATGTTTCTTGACCAAACCCACATGATTTGTTTGCACTTCTTTAAGCGGATGGGAAACATTTCTATAGGAAAGAGTACCCTTGTCTCCGCTCCTTGAGATTCCACGACTTTCCCTTCTAGTGACCCTTTGGTTAAAGTAGGGACCGAGTTGGAGAATATGGAGCGTTAATGTTTATAGAAGGTCTTTGAGGCTAGACTAGAGTCCCACTACCATGACCTAGACTCCCCTCAACCTATCATTAGCTCCCTTTCTCCTCTAGATGATCAATGTCCTTGTGTCGATGCACCACTCACCGATGAGGTTCATGATGAGGTTCCTTGCGCACCTCAATATGATGCACCCTCACATATGTGCCACGATCATCTAGTTAGTGGAATCGATGACCTAGAGGTAGACTTGCCCTTATTGAGGAGTCTCAGTACATACCCTTGTTGTGCCTTACATGTTGAGTCTCACCTACACCTCTTTGTCATCATGAGAAGCTCCCGGTCGTTCATGTTCATGCTTGCTTTGATGCTTGTGTTGCTATGCCTCTTGCTTTCCTTCCCCCCCCCCATGCACTCTTACCCCGACTTTTCATCATGTTATGGAAAGTCGATTTTTTATGTTTCCCCTTTCTTTCTTCTCTCCCTCTTTCACACCCCAACTTCTGCTGTTGTGGGGAGTGAATATGATAAAATCCTACGGAGTTTGACTCGCTACCAGTAGTGAGTCGGGTCTACTAAAGACCTAAAGAAGCTTGTTGGGAGGCAACCACTGTAGATATTGTTTTTGTTTCTTTTTTTGTTGTTTTGCATTCATTGCATTGCATTTTTGCTAGTCATTGCTCACGTTTGGTTTGTAGTGTTGTTTGTTAGTATTCGCAGACCCAAACGACCATTAGAATTGACCCTCCACAAGTTTGCTTGTGTTTTATTTGATGATTTTGAGAGGGTCAATGCTAACGGTCCCATGAGGTGAGTAAGAGAAGAAGGCTCAATAGGCGTATGAGCCAAACATGAAGACTATAGCTTCACCTAGCTTGGGGGAGGCAATTGCTCTAGCTTCGTGCTTCATGCCTCCATTTCTTTCGAGGAGCGGAGAGTTCTTAGACCACCTCATAGTGATGGAAATGCTAGGAGTGAATGCCCTCCTAGCCTAGGTATGACCTTCTTCTCTCTTTATTATTGGCTAGCTTGTGTTTGTGTTGGGTGTTGCGACAATCTTGTTGACCATGGTTTTTAATGTGTCATCTTTCTTCTCTCCTTCTTTGCTAGAGGCTAGCAAAGCCTTAGCTTGGGGGTGGGATGGTCAACCCCATTGTCGCTCTACCCATTTGTGTGTGCATTTAGTTTCATATAGCTATAGTTTAGTTCATTGCATTTGTTATTTTGTATATTTTTCGCATATTCATCTTGCATTCATACATAGTGTATATATTCCATGTTCATGTTTAGTTTTCAATAAGATGGTTGAGTCGTGAAACTGGCATGCTTGCTTCTGGTGTGTACTTCTGTGGTCTTACCTTATGCAAACTCATATTTCCTTAGCCCTGTGCATGTTTTGGGACCTAGAGTCTGACCTATTTTCCGCATAGCTTGGGGGAATCGGGGTTTGCTTGGTTGGTGGCTTGGATGACTACCTTTAGAGGCGCATTTCGACTAGCCTGTGAGTATTGAGCCTTCTTGGACTCCTAGTGAGTTCCAGTCATTTTGTGTGCTAGTTAGGGGATCTAAGTATTGTGTCGGTTCTTCTCCAGTATAGTCGACTTTTCTTGAGACCAGGGATGATAACACGTTCGCTAGAATTTAACTACATAGCCAAATAGCCTACCTTGAACGCAATTGACCTTAGGATAAGCCAAGTTTTTGCCTTTTCCTTTTCTTTTGTAACCGCATTATTTAGCCTCCACATGAGCCAAATTGTTCCCTCTTCTTACCTAGAGGATAGTTTAGTGATGGTGGGGTTTGTTGTGTGTTACAGTGATTTGTGGGTTATTGGTTATGTTTTTGGTTGTTGGTTTTCATGACTCCACTCATTTCATTTCCAGCTCATACTATCTCTCTCCTATTTCCTCTAGTGCTTTCATTGTTATTATTCATACACATTCTATGTTTTGAGGAGACCTTTCTCTTGTTTTTCATTGAGTTTTTATACACATACACATTCATGTGAGTGAGAAGGTCGTTATATTATCGAGAGATGAGCTTGGAAACACTTGTGTTTATGAGATTTTACATGTTTTGATAGTGTTTGAGGATGGAGATCATTGCTTCACGTTATTGGGTTTTTGATGGTTGTTGGATATAGTTTTGTCGGTTTGTCATGAGGATGTTTGTGGGTGTTTTGTTTTGGGTCACTAGCTATCCTCACTTAGCTCCACATTCCCAAATGTATCCCACCTTAACCCTAACCAAGCGTTACAACCCTTGCGCTAACTCGTTGACTTGGTCGATTAGTTTGTTACATCTTGGAGTTAGATATGACACAATCCCATGATTCTCCCTATTAGGTGTTTGATTCCGACTCATCTTTAGTCGGAAGATTTTGTGCAAACACGAACCAAAATCAAACACATGAGCGTAATTGCATATTTCTCACATCTTTTGAGAAATTACCCGGGGAGCGTAGACTTGTGACCTCTCTAGGTAGTGGGTGGCATAGCCTGTGATGTAGCTTACCCTAGTGACCTCGAGTTTGTGGAATTGGTCATTCTCTTCGGTATTGCGCTCTTTGAGACCATTAATCTTGCACGCCTATGGCTCGGGAAGAGTTTTGCTTGTACACAGCTCGCGTTGCTATGATTTCCGCTCACCTTGCATCGCATCATATTAGATTTTGCATTGTAGTTTTTAGTTTCATATAGTTTGCATCCTTACATTTGCATTGCATTGGATTTGTGGGTCTCCTTCTGAAAACCCTCACGAGACCTCACTCGTCCTCTTTGGGAGACCTTGAGGTTTAAAGGGCTTGTCGTACGTGCTAAGTGCGACCGTGATTCCTACGACAGTGAGTATTAGGTTTTATTGCTTTTATAGTTTAGTTTCATTTTGTTTTTGTAAGTTAGTTGTTTTGGGATGCCCATGTGCTTTCATGTTGTTCCTACCTAGTCTCTTTGCTAGGGACTAGCAAAGGTTAAGCTTGGGGGTGTTGATGTGCTCGATTTAGAGCACATTTATCTCCCCATTTATGTGTCGATTCTCGCGTTTTATATTGGCTTTTTGCATACTTTACGCATGATTTCACTTCGATCTTGTCCCCATGTGCTTTGTAGTGTTTTTAGGTGTTTTCGTGAGATTTTAGAGGTGTTTCAGTTCGCGTACGAGATTTCGGCACTTGAATCGACGAGAAATTCACGCGTTCCGAGGCTCTCTCAAATGTTTCGGGTCATTCCCGAAGATATCAGAAGATCGGAGCTCATTTCGAGGTGATTCGGGTTGAGTTTGAGGCTTAAGCGTCGAAGTCGAAGAAGTGACGCATTTGAGACTCCACAAGTGTTTGGTCACCCGAAAGTATATAAAGTTCGAGTTAGTTTGATGATGAGTTGAAGCCTCAAAGTGGCCAAAAGGCTCACATTGTGAATGTGAGGAGCCTTCGGTCGAATCTAAGTGATCTTTCCCAAGAACAAAGCTCAATGTCTCTGGAAGCCACGAATCAGCTAGATTCGGTCGAAGCCAGTGCAATTCGGTCGAATCTGGTCCCTTCGGTCGAATCTCAGCCCAATTCGGGCGAATCGCTCAGAACATCGCGATTTCGATTTCTCTTCGAAGCTTGCCACGTAGGATTCTTTTAGGGCTTCTTTCCCCTTTCCCTTGGGCTATATAAAGGCTCTTATTCCCAATGTAAACCCCATGACTTGATTGGGAGTAACCCTCCCATTCTTGTTCATCAACATTTAATGCTTTTCTTCTTCATTTTTCCCTAGATGATTGGGAGTAACCCTCCCATTCTTGTTCTTCAATATTTAATGCTTTCCTTTCTTTAATGCTTTCTTTTTTTTTTTTTTGTTTAATGTTTAGGAAGATGATTGAGGTTGATGTTGGTTTGATTTATTTATATTCGATGCATATCTTGTCCTGCCACTCCCTTTCGAGACATAGTGGGATTATGGTTGGTTCGTATTGACTATAGGTCATCAACTTCCCCATGCCATCTAGAGTGTCTCGATTGACCTTCGTTCGATCTCCTTCGACCTAGCCTATCTCTATTTTCAATAGACCTACCTAGGGTGGACCTAGCCTAAGCCCGCTTTCTTTCATTGTTTGTTTTCATCCCAGTTTAGTTCACCCATCCTCTTACCTACCAACCATCAACCTTTCCCACACCAACTCTTTAGTCTAACATCCCTTGTTCCTTGTGGTTCGACCCCCGACTTACCGCTACACTCGTTGTAGTATTATTTTGGGTGATTATAAATGTGTTTGATTAACCAAGGTTCTTAGCGTAAAACGACGCGTTAAAAACCCGTTATCAATAGAGCAACATGAGGAACATTTGAGGATTATTCTAAAACTTTTGAGAAAAAATATATATTTAGGGAATTTATTAAGGTTGAGTCTTAGCTTGAGGAAGAAGTTTTTCTAAGTTATGTTATGTCTACAGATGGAAATTCTGTGGATCCGAAGAAAATTAAGACAATAACAAATTGTCGATTCTGAGGAGTGTAACTGAAGTTCATAGCGTTTTGGGTTTTGCGGTTAGTATAGAAAATATGTTGATAATTTCTCTAAGATTTCCCGTCCCATGTTTGAGTTGTTGAAGAAACGGATGCGATTTTAATATAGTGAGAGGTAAACGATTGCTTTTAAGGAATTAAAAAAAAAAGAAGAGACTCACTACCACTCATGTATTGATAGTGCATTATTGTAGCAAACCATTTATGGTCTATTGTGATGCTTCATTTAAAGGTTTAGGTTGTGTACTTATGCAAGAAGTAAATGTCATAACTTATTTATTGAGGCAGTTGAGGCCACATGAGGTGAATTACCTATACACGATATTGAATTTGTAGTAATCCTTGCTCTAAAATTGTAAAGACATTTTTTTTATGGGTTACCGTGTAAGATCTACAATGATCATCAAAATTTGAGGTATGTCTTAAACAAGAAGGAATTTAACATGCACCAAAGGCTATGACTTGAGGTTATTAGGATTATCTCTTGAAATTTTATACCACCCTAAGAAGGTGATAACAAGTTGGCTTATGTTTTAAGGAGGAGACCGAGACTGTTGAATCGGTATCTTACGAGTTTACCCTAAAGTGAAGAGTTTGGGATTAGAAATTTGTAGCAAATATGAGGTTAGATGATATTTGAGAACAATGACCATACAAATAAACTTTGTTTAATCATATCAATGAGGCACAACTTGAGGATCAGGAGATTATTGAGTTAATCCTTAAAGATGAGCAAAATGATACTAATGCTTCTGAGATAAGAAAAAGAGGAAAAGTTGAGTCTGAAAGTTATTGGAATTTTTGAAATTTTGAGAAGAGTCAGATAAGTTAATTATATGATTGCGTTTACCTTTGAGTTCGGTAAAAATTCATAATGTGTTCCATGTTTCACAGTTGAGGAAGTATATTCATGATCCATCAAATGTGGTAACCCCTCAACCCCTTCAGATCGATGAGTCCTTAGCATATGAGAATAGATCTATCAAGATTTTGGATACCGGAGTCAAAGAATTGAGGAACTCTAAGATTTCGTTAGTCAAGGTTTTCTGGTCAAAACATAGAGTCAAGGAAGGTACTTAGGAAAAGGAAGCATACTTGAGAGAGCGATACCCTAACCTTTTTCGGTAAGTTTTAGTTTCGGGACGAAACTATCTTAAGGGGGAAAGAGTTGTAGCAGACTCAAAAATCTCAATTAATCTTCCGATTAATTATTCTAAATTTTCAATTCAAATTCCTAATCCTTTGGTTATCCGTTTCTAATCATCTTTAATTCCTAATCCGTTTCCGATTTTTTAATTTCTTTTAAGTATTAAAGTTTAAAATAATATTTTCTTTTAATTTTTTTTATGAGCACTAAAATATTATTTTGTTATTTTATTACAAAAAGTAACGTTTTATTATTAAATTTACGATTTTGTAAAATATTTTTTTTTCTTTAAAACTAAAATTACCACTTATCAATTTAACCTTAAAATTTAAATTTAATTATTTTATATTTTAAAATGAGCCATATTTTTATTATCAATTTTAAATATTGTTTTAAGCAAAATTTTCCAAGTAAACTATCATATTTTCATGATCAAACTTTAAAGTATATTTACTTGTACATACTAGAATAAAAATTTGATGAACCAAAACTATTTCTATTAAACCCATGATGTTCATTACTTACAAAATCTAACCTTCTTCACTTCAATTTCTTATACATCTACTTACACACTCCAACTCTTACTACTCTTACAAGTTTACTTACACACTCTAACTCTTACAAGTTTACTTCTACACTCCAACTCTTACACATATACTTACACACTCCAAACTACTTACACAAGTTAACATTCTTCCATACTCCTAACTTTCTTATTCATACGAGTTACTAGAAATTTCCCAAAAATCTATTATAAATACTCCCTTGGACATAAGAACACTTTCACCTTCATTATCAAATCTTTCTAACATTCTTCTTATATCTTCTCTTCACTAAAATCTTACAAATTAATACATTTAATATTAGGCGAAGAAATTCAAGAAGATGGAGTTTAGAACACTCTTTATTTAGTTAAGTCATCATCATTTTGCAGCATTATGGGTTATTATTTTGGGTACATAATGTATCATTATTTTTGAAGTTGGGATTTATTTATTTTGGGAGCTTAGAAGATCATCATTATTTTGGGAGCTTAGATTAATTATCTTTGGAGCATTATTATCTCTTTTGGAGGGTCTTACATCTTATTAGTTTCCTAATTAGCACTTAATTAGTACAAACTAATCCTTGGTGTTAGTATGGTATAACTTCTTACCCTACTCTGTATGTGGAATTTCTCTTTATATTTACTTTATAATATACAAAGTATGAAATATGTTGATTATGTTTAAGTTAGAAGTCAGTTTGATGAAATCATAATTAAGATTATATTAAGTATGTTTATGCTATTTAGTAATCTTTAATCAAGTTTAGGAAGTTGGGTGAAAAATTATATTGTAATGAGATTAAGTATAATTCATGTTATAAACTAGTGCTAGTATGTTTATGAGTTATGTGTTATACTAGGAATGTTATTATATTTAAGAAGATTTTTTTTTAAAAAATTGTATTTAAGAACTTTTATTTTAAGAATTTTTATAAGTATGTTTACGTTAGCCTTCAAACTAGTTTAGAAGGTAATAAATTATTTTATGAACGTATATTTATAAAGTATGGTTATATTAAGAATGTTGTTATTATACTTTAATTGAATGTTAAAGTTTATCCTTAAAGTTATAGTAAATTTCTAAGTTATTGTGTAAAGTTTCTATTTTTTTTTGTTGTGATAATTATTTAAATCTAGGATTTAATATAATAAATTAAGTGAAGTAATTTTTATTTTTAGTGAAAAGACCCAAAAATATTTAGTAAAATATTTCTTTTAAAATTTTTTTTGGGTCTTTTCACTAAAATAATATGTTCTTTTAATTTTTTTATGAGAACTAAAATATTATTTTGTTATTTTATTACAAAAAGTAAGGTTTTATTATTAAATTTACGATTTTGTAAAATATTTTTTTTCTTTAAAACTAACATTGGCACTTGTCAATTTAACCTTAAAATTTAAATTTAATTATTTTATATTTAAAAATGAGCCATATTTTTATTATCAACTTTAAATATTGTGACAATTTTAAAACACAATATAAAAAAGTTATTTTTCAGTAGCTCTTATAAGTTACTAAATATTAAAGTGAATTTCTTGAATATATGAGCTTTCATAATAAAAAGAATCTATGTGGCATTTAATTACTATGTAGTACAAAATATTTTATTTGTTAACTATTTGACCAAAATTTATATAAATAGATATAAAAATAATTTTTAATTCGGAAACTTGCTTCTTAAACTATATGTGAAATATTGATTTTTGTGAATAGTTTTATTTATTTTATAACTAGAATGTTGATTTTTGCGAATCTAATAAGTTTTCTTATTTTTCCAAACTTGAAATGATTATTTTTGGTGAACTTGTTGGATTTTGTAAACTTATCCAAAGGATGCAATTTTAACTTAAATAAATTTTAATTAGAATATTTTATTTGGTGAAAAGAATAAAGTTTTATCTGTTTTAAAGTTGGAAATGTTGATTTTGAGAACTTATTTCAGGAGCAATAGATTTTAGTAGCTACTTGTGGAAAATACTAATATGGAGACTATTAATAAAATATTAAGTTAATTAATTTATTAGTTTAAATTTAATGAGCTGTTAAAATAAGGTTATAAATAATATTTAATGTGTAAAGTATTGAGCATATAAATACATAAAGGTAATTAAACATTATGATTAAGAGTTATATTTAATAAATAAATAAAGTTACCACCTAGGTTGGTCATAGTCAAATTTCAAAGTCAACTTGTAGTAATAAAAAAATGTGATGTACTTGTGTGAATGAGTATTGATTGAATGACCCTGATAGTAAGGTAATGTCGAACCATGGACCGGCATGTAAAACCCCGGCGTCCGTGTTGGCCGGCACGTAAAATGCGGTGTTAGACAAGGGGTTCGCTACCTATCCTATGGAGCTTGAGCATAAACATTGTATTGGAGGGTTAACGACTCCCACCACAGTTAGGGTTTAGGGCTACGGCATTAGCGTCCTTCTGTCAGGATTGAGAATGGTATTTTAATGACCTAAAAGTATGGAATAGTAAAGTTTTAACAGTTTTAGTTTTATCGTATGTAATATTTTACTTTTATTTTAAATAGTTTTAGTTTTTATGATTTAAAGTTTTAACAGTTCAACATTTTAAGACTTTCGCAATATTTTTTGTATAAACATTATTGTTAAATATTAATTATGTATCGAGATTGCCGCTTCTATTACGCGTACTTTGTTATATTAGTCACATATTAGGTTCATTACAATAATAATAAAAATATATGGAATAAATGGATTGAAACTAAAAAAGATTTATATTAAAAATATTTTCTCTGTATCATATACCATCTATCTACACATATATGTATTTTGCAAACATATATTAATACAAGGATAACAATTGGAGTGATATAACATGATTAATTTGATCATCATTAAAATCTTTAGTTGAGACTATAATATATACTATTGAAATTTGAAAAACAATTTAATAGATAGTAGTATGTAATAATGATGCACAAATTATTATCTTTGATTTTTAATTTACAAAGCATCATTCATTTATATTTAGTTTAAAAAAACATTCATTCATTAGCAAATTAACTATATTATTTTTTATTATACTTTTAAAAAAAGTTCACTAAAATGCTAATTATATTATAGATACAATTTATAATGACCCCATTGCTTTATCGTTTTTATAATGTTAATTATAAAAAAAAGTTTGAATTTTAATTTTCATGAATGTAATAAAATATGTATTAAAAATAATTAAAATTAATGTAATATTAAGCTGAACCTATTCAATTTATTTGTTTTTTACATCAAAATGAAAAAAAAAACCGTAAATCGCACGGGATTATCTAGTATATTTATAAAAAAATATATCGGCATTCACCGAAATTGAAAAGGAACTCAAAGGACCCTGATCTGTAAAACATTGGAAAAAGACAATCACTTATAGGAGAAATAAATTTGCTACTATCACCAATTCCTCTTATTTATGCAACACATCAAATTGATAAGGAAATAATTGGTAAGTGTTCATGCATAATAGGATAATCTCAACCTATTTAGAAGCCAAATAAAGTAAAATCAAATAGAATATATCTATGAAATCGTCAATCGATGAGTCGTACTTTGTAATATTAGTCACATATTAGGTGTATTATAATAAAATAATCAATAAAATATATGGAATAAATGGAATGAATCTAATATGATTTATATCAAAAATATTTTCTCCTTATAATATACCATCTACATACAAGATAACAATTTGAGTGATATAACTTGATTAATTGGACCATCATTAAAAACTTTAGTTGGGATTATAACATATACTATTGAAATTTGAAAAACAATGTAATAGATAGCAGTGGCGGATCCAGGAATCAGAATCCCATAGGGAACCAACAGATGAACGAATTTTAAGAAATATTTTAACAAAGTCTTGTTTGTTTAATTACAACTAATTTTTTTTATTCATGCAAAATAAAATGTGGAAACACAATAAACCCAAGCTAAATCCAAAGTATAATATAAAGGCGATCAATTAACATTTACAATTCGGACCATATGACAATACATCCTTATTTTTGCATTATGCAACTTTGTATTAATAAAAGTAATTAACTTGTTCAAAATCTAAAAAAATTTAGTAAGAAAGAAAAAATTATCTTCTAAGAAAAGAACGCACTAAATATTGAATGAGAAAGAGGAATTATTATGAACAATTTTGTTTTGTCCTCCCATAAGCCAAAGTAGAGTTCTTGTTGCAGAAGAAGATGTTGTATTTGAATTAGAAAATGAATTAGCATTATAATTACTTTGAGTTTCTTCATCAAATCCTAATTTTCTTAAATCATCTCAAACTGAAATTGTTTTTCTAAAAGATTAATCTTAAGTCTCATCCCAATCACCACTCTCATTCCCAAACAATTTTCCCACTATTTTCATGAATATCAAGACATCTAAAACCTTCAATCCCATTTGTTTCTGCTAAGAAACGGTCGAATTTATAAAAAAGATTTTAGGTAGGGAGTACCTTCAAATTAAGGGAAGTGAGATGATCTAACCGCCGCGAGTGGTGTACCTGCAACCATAAAGAAGACTAAACCGGGGGCTGATGTCCCGGGAAGCCCTCCGATGCTTAAGTCAGACCGGGAATCATAGATGTAATAAGTGTGAGTTTTTGTATAAGAGTAGAATTGTGTACCTTCTTCATGTAGATAAATGAAGTATTTATAGAAATATTGTGGAGGTAGTTACCTCATTCATGGTAATTCATGATGATCATGCTTGTGTAAATGGGAATAGCGGGTAGTTACTTTAGGAGTGATGGGTAGTTATTGAAAGTGGTAGTTTAGGCATTGACTTATATATTGACTTTGATTAGGGGTATTTTTGATAATGCAAGTATACGAAATATTTGACCCGTAACACCATTAAAGTCTCTCTTGAAATCAAAAAAATTACTTAATAATCATCTAATTTGTGAAATTACCCATATTTTACTCTATTTTCTTTGCAAATAAACCGCAAAACACATTATTTATCAATAGTCATCTAATTAATACTTGATAGGAAAATAGGGAATTTTAGCAAAACTTTGTTTCTCTTGGTGGGTCATATTTTTTTTCTCTCTCTCCTCTGTTACAGCAATCATCCATGGAAGAGTAGAGCAATTAAGTTTTCATCCTTCCTTCAATGTGCCTTATCAATTCTTTGGAAATAAACCTTAAAACACATTTTTAATCAATTACATTAAAGATTAAAGCAGTAAACTTACAAAGAAATAGCATTTTAACAAAATTCAAGATTAAGATTAAGATTAAAGATTGAAACAGGTCATTTTGGAGTGATAGGAAGTCCGACTTATAGAAGTCTCGGACTTGACGAATGACATAGGTCATTTTGGCCCCAAACCTCCAGTTTGGGCCAACGAAGGAGTCCGACTCTTAGGAGTCTCTGACCTAGAAAATGACTTAGGTCATTTTGGGCTCTAAACCTCCAGTTTAGGCCAATGAGGGGGTCCGACTTATAGAAGTCTCGGACCTAGAAAATGACTTAGGTCATTTTGGCCCCAAACCTACAGTTTGGGGTGATGAGGTTTCCGAGTTATCGAGTTGAGTGATACTCGCAAAGATCCCACTTTCAAACTAGGTGAAAGTTATTAAGATACTTAGAAAAATAACGCCCAATGTTATTCATTTTGATGCTTGGTAATGATCCCTAAAAAAGGCCATTTCGCTCATACACTAAATATGCACCAAATATGCACCAAATATGCCTAAGTCAACAATTACTTATTCCATATAACTCATAATATCAGCCCCACACATGAGGAGGTCGAACTTATAGAAGTCTCGGACCTTGAATCAAGACTTGGCTTGATTTTGACCCCAACACTCTGTAGGGCCAATAGGAGGTCCGACTTATAGAAGTCTCGGACAATAGGAGGTCGGACTTGTAGAAGTCTCGGACCTTGAATCAAGACTTGGCTTGATTTTGACCCCAACACTCTGTAGGGCTAATAGGAGGTCGAACTTATAGAAGTCTCGGACCTTGAATCAAGACTTGGCTTGATTTTGACCCCAACACTCTATAGGGCCAATAGGAGGTCGAACTTATAGAAGTCTCGAACCTTGAATCAAGACTTGGGTTGATTTTGACCCCAACACTCTGTAGGGCCAATAGGAGGTCGAACTTATAGAAGTCTCGGACCTTGAATCAAGACTTGGCTTGAATTTGGCCCCAACACTCTGTAGGGCCAATAGGAGGTCGGACTTATAGAAGTCTCGGACCTTGAATAAAGAGGGGGTCCGACTTATAGAAGTCTCGGACCTAAAGAGTATATATAGGTATACTTAGTCAGATTTGGCCCCAACGCTTTGTAGGGTCAAAGAGGGGATCCGACTTATAGAAGTCTCGGACCTAAAGAGTATACATAGGTATACTTAGTCAGATTTGGCCCCAACGCTTTGTAGGGTCAAAGAGGGTCCGACTTATAGAAGCCTCGGACCTAAAGAGTATACATAGGTATACTTAGTCAGATTTGGCCCCAACGCTTTGTAGGGTCAAAGAAGGGGTCCGACTTATAGAATTCTCGGACCTAAAGAGTATACATAGGTATACTTAGTCAGATTTGGCCCCAACGCTTTGTAGGGCCAACAGGAGGTCGGACATAAAGAAGTCTCGGACCTTGAATCAAGACTTGGCTCGATTTTGCTTTCTTCACAATTTGGCTTTCTTCTTATGGCCGAAATTTCTGCGCTTTGTCTCGTATAATCTCGAAATGGGATCATATAACCAATAATATCAGCCCCACGCATAAAGGGTGATAAAGGATAGAGTTTAACGAGGGAGGATATCGACTTTTATGCGGAAAATAAACATACCTCGATGAGTCCATGCTTGGTTGAAGCCCCATGAATAATAAATATTTGGCCTTTGGGCTATTTTTGATGATTTGGCCTTGGAGCCTAATATGATGATTCGGCTTTTGAGCCTTATATGATGATTAGGCGTTTGAGCCTGATATGATGATTCGACATTCGAGCCTGATATGATAATTCGGCATTTGAGCCTAATATGAGAATATGGCCCAGTAGTCAATCACTTGGGACTTAGATAAGGAGTCATACTAGATGAATCCTTCGACAGCATTGATGAATATTCGGATCAGATGTAAGTCCGCATAATAAATAAGTGATCGAGTTATCAAGCTACGTGATACTCGCTATGATCACTTTGACAAATAACGCCCAAAATCACTCGTTTTGGGGCTAGACAAGAGTCCGAGTTATCAAGCTAGGTGGATCCCACTTTCAAACAAGGTGAAAGTTTGATAATTAAGATGAATACTGAGAAAATATCGCCCAAAATCAATTATTTTGGGACTTAAATAATAAAATGACTTTCAAACTAAGTGAAAGCTTATATGATTCCATAACATGACAAATAAAGTCAACGTTTCGAGACTTCAATAATAATAATGACTTTCATACTAGGTGAAAGCTCAGATGATTCCATAATATGATAAATAACGCCGACGTTTGTTAAAGTTGGTTTGGAAACGTTCTACGGATCTAATGACCCTTTAAGAAGGTGCATCAAACTGAACTTCAATATTGGATGAATAAAAGCAATAAGATCGGATTTCTACATCCACGAATAATAACAATCTTTTGGAATAATTTGACCCAAAAATTCTCAATTTGACGAGTAATAAATATAATAACTCTCGTTAAATGTGTTGGCCCAAAAAAAATTCAGCTTTCAATTTGTTTCAATAGTCATCACTCGATTCTAATTTTTATACTCTGTCTCATTTCCTTCAATACAATCTTTATAGTCATTTTGTAGTAATTGAGAACTTCAAATTTTCAATCAAGACAAAAAGTGGCATTTTGATATATTAAATGCTCTCCTTCAATGTTTGTTAATTTTATATAATAGAGGAAGAAAGGCATCTTGGCAATTCAAATATGAAAAAGACCTAATTGAATAACCAACAAATTTTGGGGAGTTGTCGTTTGATTCTAATATTAGCAAGAAGCGGTTGCCGTTTAAAATGAATTGGCATTTGCAATTAGAAACTTGCGAAAACCGGCCAACTGGAATATAGATGAAGATGAATGGTGTCCATGGTAGAATAAACTAACACAAAGATCATCATAAAACTGAAGACGTGAAGGTGACATAATTTTTGTTTTTTGAAATCGAGACTTGCTTCAAACCATTCAAACCAATCATCACATTTCATTAAGAGTTTTAGTGAGACAATAATGAAAATATAGATTGATCTTTTTTCATTTGAGAAATGTTTAGTAATTAGGGTCATCGTTGGTTCTACCAAAAATCCATCTTCTTATTAATGGGTAAACTGTAATTTGTAAAGTAGTGAATCTCCTAATGTGTGTTGATGATGGGTATATGTTTTTGGTGAAGCCGAAAAATATGTCAATCTGTGTAAAAGTTGGGAACGGAGACATAATTGAATAACGAAATTAATTGGGTTTATTCATGTCGAAGGTAGATTATTTTCTTTTGTTGGGGGAGACATGACTTTTATGTTTGAGTCCCCACAGACGGCGCCAAACTGTTTCTGCTAAGAAACGGTCGAATTTATAAAAAAGATTTTAGGTAGGGTGTACCTTCAAATTAAGGGAAGTGAGATGATCTGACCGCCGCGAGTGGTGTACCTGCAACCATAAAGAAGACTAAACCGGGGGCTGATGTCCCGGGAAGCCCTCCGATGCTTAAGTCAGACCGGGAATCATAGATGTAATAAGTGTAAGTTTTTGTATAAGAGTAGAATTGTGTACCTTCTTCATGTAGATAAATGAAGTATTTATAGAAATATTGTGGAGGTAGTTACCTCATTCATGGTAATTCATGATGATCATGCTTGTGTAGATGGGAATAGCGGGTAGTTACTTTAGGAGTGATGGGTAGTTATTGGAAGTGGTAGTTTAGGCGTTGACATATATATTGACTTTGATTAGGGGTATTTTTGATAATGCAAGTATACGAGATATTTGACCCGTAACACCATTAAAGTCTCTCTTGAAATTAAAAAAATTACTTAATAATCATCTAATTTGTGAAATTACCCATATTTTACTCTATTTTCTTTGCAAATAAACCGCAAAACACATTATTTATCAATAGTCATCTAATTAATACTTGATAGGAAAATAGGGAATTTTAGCAAAACTTTGTTTCTCTTGGTGGGTCATATTTTTTTTCTCTCTCTCCTTTGTTACAGCAATCATCCATGGAAGAGTAGAGCAATTAAGCTTTCATCCTTCCTTCAATGTGCCTTATCAATTCTTTGGAAATAAACCTTAAAACACATTTTTAATCAATTACATTAAAGATTAAAGCAGTAAACTTACAAAGAAATAACATTTTAACAAAATTCAAGATTAAGATTAAGATTAAAGATTGAAACATGAAGATTAAGAATTTAAGATTAAGATTAAAGTTTAGAACATAAAGATTGAGATTAAGATTTAGAGTGAAAATACCAAAATCAAAATTCTGATTAAGGTTTTTGTTTTGTGAGTGTGAAAGGCAGCGACATCGGCACAACCACCGACTGGCGACAGGGGCTGGCAGGTGGCGGTAGACGACAGTTGTGGTGGCTGGTCAGGCGGTGACAAGGCTATACGACGACAGTTTTAGCTTTTGGTATTTTTAGGGTTGTGTTGTTTAGAGAGAAAAGAGGGGAATAACCATTGAGATTTCTAAATTTCTAAAACAGGGAATGTCGTGCGTTTCACCCCATGACATCTGATTTTTTTCAAAATTTTCCCCGGGGCACATGCCCGGGGAGGCCCATGAATAAATCCGCCACTGATAGATAGTATTATGTAATAATGATGCACAAATTATTATCTTTGATTTTTAATTTACAAAGAATCATTCATTTATATTCATTTTAAAAAAACATTCATTCATTTGCAAATTAACTATATTATTTTTAATTATACTTTTAAAAAAAGTTCACTAAAATGTTAATTAAATTTCAGATACAATTTACAATGACCCAACTACTTTATCGTTTTTATAATGTTAATTATAAAAAAAATTTGAATTTTAATTTTCATGAATGTAATAAATATATGTATTAAAAAATAATTAAAATTAATGTAATATTAAGTTGAACCTATTCAATTTATTTGTTTTATACATCAAAATGAGAAAAAAAAACCGCGACATCGCACGAGGATTATCTACTAAATTTTAAAAAAATATATTGGCATTTACCAAAATTGAAAAGGAACTCGAACGACCCTTATCCGATGTAACTTCGGATAAAGACATTCACCTATTGGAGAAATAAATTTGCCACTATCACCAATTCTTCTTACTTAAGCAACACATCAAATTCATAAGGAAATAATTGGTAAGTGTTCTTGCATAATAGGATAATCTCAACCTATTCAGAAGCCAAATAAAGTAAAATCAAATAGAATACATCTAAGAAATCATCAAACGATGAGTCATACTTTGTAATATTAGTCACATATTAGGTGTATTACAATAATATAATCATAAAAATATATGGAATAAATGGAATGAATCTAAAAAGATTAATATTAAAAATATTTTCTCCTTATCATATACAATCTATCTACTAGTGATGGCCACGGTCCGGGTTGGGCCGGTTCCGTTCCGGTTCCACCCGGTTCCGGTTCCATTTGGAACCTGACCCGGACGTTTCCGGTTCCAGTTCCGGTTCCGGCCGGTTCCAACCGGTTCCTTGGCCGGTTCCAACCGATTACTTGATTATTAGCTAAATTCATTGGTTGTCATCCGTTATTAAAATATTTACTAAAAGAAGGAATAAATAAATTAATAAGAAACGAATCAACGATAAAGATCATAAATAAAAAAAAGGCGAAATTCATGGTATTTTATTGATATTTCTTTCCACCATTCTAAAATATTATAATTACTTTGGTCGATTTCAAAGTGATGTTTAAGATAATTATCTAATTCTAAATATGAAGTGGAGGAGGAGGAAGAAGATGACTAGAAAATTATCATCTCGACTTATTATGTTAGCGATTACGGGATAATAATAATCGGAGCGTGGACGCTAGCACGCCTAGACGTATCGCGACTTCGGTTATATATACTAGAATAATGGTCATAAAGGTCCGCTAAAAGTTTTTACAATTTCCTACACAATTATGTACATCACTAGACGGGCGATCTAATGCTTTGGTACTAAATTCCTATTATTTTACTTAGGTTTTCCGTCCTAAAACACGGATCTAAAATTGTCGCAATTCCATAAATATAAGGAAAATTAGTGAAATACGCTTTCCACTTATCCATCATATCTGCAAGAATCGGCTTTAAAAAAACTTACTTATCCATCATATCTGCAAGAATCGGCTTTAAAAAAACGTTACTATCATCATGAGAATGTTTAAGAAGATGATAAAAAACAATAATACATTCACTTATTACTAAGTGAACGTTTGATTCATAAACATATGAAAAAATCTTAGTTTCGTGGACATATGATAAGTGCAATTATTTGCACTCATCATTAACATATTTGCGCTCATTTTCGATGTTTAGAGGCGAATTAGGGTTGTTTTATGTGGTTTCACTCCATTTCGGTATTCCATGTCCAATTTGTAGCCAAATGGGTGAATTATGGTACTTTGAGTCATTTTTGTGGGTTTTTGGTGCTAATCATGTTTACAAGGCTCAAAGAACGTATCAATGTATCAATTTTGTCAAGCCATGAAGAGTAAAAAAAGCAAAAGAGTAGAAAAGTGTTGTTAATGCAAAAGTATTAAGGTGAAATTTGATACATGTCTACTCTTTTGGCTATAACTTTTGATAGGAATATCGTATTAATACAAAGTTTGCGGCATTAGAAACTAGACTTCAAGGGCTTTCCAACGGTATATTATATGTCCGATTCCGATAACCGAGCAAGAAATGGCGAGCGTTTGAAGTTGATGCAGTTTTTCAGCTCCGGTTCCGGTTCCATAGAACCGTTGGGCCGGGTGAACCGGTCCGGTCCGGGTTCACGGTTCTGGGCGGTTCCACTGAACCGGTGGGGCGGGTGAACCGGTCTGGTCCGGGTGAACCGGTCCGCGGTTCTTTGGTCCGGTTTTTTCGGTTTTTTCCGGTGGTTCCACGGTTCCGGCAACTTTTTTCCGGCGGGTTCACGGTTCCGCGGTTCGGTTCCGGTTCGGAACCTGTCACGAACGTTCCGGTTCCGGTTCCGGTTTCAAGCGGTTCGGGACCGGTTCGGGACCGGGCCAACCCGGACCGTGGCCATCACTACTATCTACACATATATGTATTTTGCAAACACATATTCATACAAGGATAACAATTGGAGTGATATAACATGCTTAATTTGATCATAATTAAGAACTTTAGTTGGGACGATAACATATAATATTGAAATTAAAAAAACAATGTAAAATTGATAATAGTATGTAATAATGATGCACAAATTATTATCTTTGATTTTTAATATACATTCATTTATATTTAATTAAAAAAACATTAATCATTAGCAAATTAATTATATTATTTTAAATTATACTTTTAAAAAAAGTTCACTAAAATACTAATTATACTTTAGATACAATTTACAATGATTCCACTGCTTTATCGCTTTTATAATGTTAATTATAAAAAAAGTTTTAATTTTAATTTTCATGAATGTAATAAAATATGTATTAAAAACTAATTAATATTAATGTAATATTAAGCTGAACCTATTCAATTTATTTGTTTTTTACATTCAAATCAAAAAAAAAAAAAAAACCGTGAATCGCACGGGAATTATCTAGTAAACTTATAAAAAGAATATATTGGCATTCACCGAAGTTGAAAAGGAACTCAAAGGACCCTTATCCGTGTAACATTGGATAAAGACAATCACTTATTGGAGAAATAAATTTGCTACTATCACCAATTCTTCTTATTTATGCAACATATCAAATTCATAAGGAAATAATGGGTAAGTGTTCTTGCATAATAGGATAATCTTAACTAATTCAGAAGCCAAATAAAGTAAAATCAAATTGAATGCATCTAAAAAATCTTCAAACGATGAATCGTACTTTGTTATATTAGTCACATATTAGGTGTATTACAATAATATAATCATAAAAATATATGGAATAAATCTAAAATGGTTTATATTAAAAATATTTCCTTCATATCATATAACATCTATCTACACATATATGTATTTTGCAAACACATATTCATACAAGGATAACAATTTGAGTGATATAACTTGATTAAGTTGACCATCATTAAAAACTTTAGTTGGGGCTGTAATATATATATTTTTTTTCGAAAATTAGGAATATATATAGAAAAAACGGAAAGAAACAACACTGAAATTTGGGGGGCCAAAGCCTGTCGGCATATAAAACCCCGCGAGGGCAAAAAGCCATTGGACGAGAGGACCCAAGGGACAGGCCACCCAAAACAGCATAGAAGTGGGCTATGCAACCAAGGAAAGAAAAATAGGCTATCACCTTACACACCAACAGATCAAAGGAGGCCAACACCTTACACACCAACCCTAAAGGATAAAATACACCGCACATCGATAACACCAGTTAAAGAACCCAATAAAAATAAACACAAGAGAACAAACAAAATATGACAATAGAAACAAAAACCAAAAGTTGTAATGGACACGTCACAAGCTAGGCTTGCACTCGAACACCTATTGGGATTAAGAAATAAGTGCATCAAGATTGTGAATGAAATCATGGGGGGAGAAACCCCTACAACCAAGCAACTCCTTTGCCCAGACGCCAATTCTGATTTTTAAGCTGTAGACAAACTTATGGAGATCCGAGGGAGCCATTTCGAATTCAAGGACCATAACACACAACTCAGGATAGGATTCCAGAGTTTCTTCCATTTTTGAGTTTTCACCAAGCCGCACCACTCCACAATAAAACTATGGCAATGGTTCTACAGAACACCATAAAGACCCCACCACTTTAACATTTTCATCCAAGTTCCCCATGAGAAATGACAAGAAAAAAGAATATGAGCAATTGATTCCACTTCAAGGTTGCAGAAGGGGCAAAGGGCTTGTTGGATATTAATGATTCCCTTTTCAAGAAGAAATTCACCACTTTTTAATTTCTCAAGTCATGCCATCCACATGGTAAGTTGAGCTCTAAGGGGGAAGCAGCTATTCCAAATCAAGTATACAATCAACTTAGGGATAAGGGGAATAGCAGTTTCATAGGTCTCTTCCACAATGTTTTTGATGGGGAAAGTAAAACAAACCGACCCTTTCCAAAGAATACTATCAGCTCTATCACTATGTGGGGAAGTAAGAGCCAAACAGTTATCCAATCTAGCAACATCTTCAATCTCCCAATCGTAAAGCACTCTACGCCATCTCAAGTCCCAAGACCAGGTACCCGTCCCTGCATCCCAGGCACCCATCTGATAGACAAAGGAGTGATAACTGAAACAATCTAGGGAATGAAACCTTAACAAGACCAAGATCACACCATCCATCGTGCCAAAAACGAATCGAAAACCCGTTACCTACGTTCAAAATCATACCGCCTTCAACAATAGATCTGATCTTGGAGGTGGCATCATCATTACTCATCATTTGACCCCAAATACCGTTCTTGACATGGAGAAATGCAGCCGAGGAGGCTTTAAACCCAATTATTTTATGAACGGAAAGAAGGATTCTCTTCCACAGAGTCTTGTCAGCCTCAGAAAACCTCCACCACCATTTGAATCAACAGAATCAGATTCTTATACATGATGTTTCCAACTCCGAGACCCCCAAGGTTTTTAGGGAGCTCAATCGAAGACCAATTAATAATGGGGATTGACATTTTGCCACCTGTTGATTCACCCCAGAAAACTTTCTTTGTAAATTTACAATTTTTTGTGCAATGATCTTCGGCATTTTGAGCATACTCATGTAAAATTTAAAATTTACAATTTTTTGAGACTGTAACATATACTATTGAAATTTGAAAAACAATTAATAATAATATAATAATAATAATAATAATAATAATAATAATAATAATAATAATAATAATAATAATAATATAATAAGGAAAAAGTGTCAAAAATTACCTAATAATTTTTTTTTTAATAAACGGTCAACTTAACACCAACCGTTACTTGCTCTAGGTTTGTGTTGGATGATGTTCTAATGTTGTGTTTGTATTGGATAATTATGTCGCGTTCTTGGTACTTTTTTGAAAAGAAAATTTTTATTAGGTACTTTTTTGAAAAGAAAATTTTTATTAGGTACTTCGTAAAAATAAACAAAAAAAGATAAGGGAAAAGTTAACCCCAACCATTAGTCAGTACTCTTTTGAAAAAACAAAATTTTATTAGTTATTTGGAGAATTTACCTACAATAATCCAACTTTTTCATGATTTTCCTACAATAATCCCACCTATTAATTAACCATGAATAATCCCAACTTTAGATGGTACTCCCTCCGTTCCTTTTTGTTTTTCCACCTTACTAAAACAGGTAGTTCCATAAGTTTTTCCACTTTAGAATACTTTCCATTTTAGGAAAGTTTTTATCCCACTTTTACCCCTTAAATCCCCACTTTCCTTACTTCACACTACTATTTAATTATTTTCTCTCTCATACTTCCAATACAATCATTACATTACACTATTATTTAATTATTTTTTCTCTCATACTTCCAATACAATTATTATTTCCCACTACTATATAATTAAAATAATACCCACTACCACCAAAGATTCCATCTTTCTTAATCTTGGTGAAAAACCCAAATAGGAACATCAAAAAGGAACGGAGGGAGTATTTTCCTAGAGTAAACTTAGGTAACCCATTGACCTGCTATAGTAGGTAATTCGCCAAAAAAATAAATTAAAAATTAATGTAAAATTAGAGAAAAGTTTTGAAAATTTACATAAAAAAATTTTGAATGATAAAAAAAATCAGAAATTTTTTAAAAAGCTTTTTAATATTTTTTTTCAACATTTTATTTTAATTTATTTTTAAAAAAATAAATAAAACTTGTTATAACAGGTCAGCGGGTTATTTAAGTTCACTCTAGGAACATACCCCCTAAAAATGGGATTATTCATGGTTAATCTATAGGTGGGATTATTGTAGGAAAATCATAAATAGGTTGGATTATTCTAGGTAATTTTTCCTAGTTATTTTTAGAAAAAAACTTTTTTATTAGGTACTTTTTTGAAAAAAAAGTTTTCATTTGATACTTTTTGACATTTGTTCCTTATATTATCGTTTTTATAATGTTAATTATAAAAAAAGTTTGAATTTTAATTTTCATGAATGTAATAAAATATGTATTAAAAAATAATTAAAATTAATGTAATATTAAGCTGAACCTATTCAATTTATTTGTTTTTTACATCAAAATAAAAAAAAACACATGCACCGCACGAGGATTATCTAGTAAATTTATAAAAAAAATATTGGCATTCACCAAAATTGAAAAGGAACTCAAAGGACCCTTATCCGTGTAACATTGGATAAAGACATTCACTTATTGGAGAAATAAATTTGCTAGTATCACCAATTCTTCTTATTTATGCAACACATCAAATTCATAAGGAAATAATTGGTAAGTGTTCATGCATAATAGGATAATCTCAACCTATTTAGAAGCCAAATAAAGTAAAATCAAATAGAATACATCTATGAAATCTTCAAAAGATGAGTCGTACTTTGTAATATTAGTCACATATTAGGTGTATTACAATAATATAATCGTAAAAGTATATGGAATAAATGGAATAAATCTAAAATGATTTATATTAAAAATATTTTCTCCTTATCATATACTCCCTCTGTTTTCACATGTTCTTCTCACTTTCCCCATTTGGAAATTTTTAAAAGTTATTCCCATTTAGAATCTTTCTAATTTATGAACCAATAAAATAAAAGGAAATTATTACACTTATACTCTAATCTATAGATATTAATTTACATTTTAATTCCCAATGTATTTAGTTTAATGCACCCAATGAAATTTAATGATATTATTACACTTACACTTTAATCAATAGAATCTTTATTTTTTTATATGAGATTACTCAACTCTCATAGTATCTATTGTGTAATTATAATTTATCTTGATTTCTTCGCATATTCCAAATGGGAAGAACAAATGAAAATGGAGGGATTACCATCTATCTACACATATATGTATTTTGCAAACACATATTCACACAGGATAACAATTTCAGTGATATAACATGATTAATTTGACCATCATTAAAAACTTTATTTGGGACTATAACATATACTATTGAAATTTGAAAAACAATGTAATAGATAGTGAAGATAATGTGATATAAATGACAAGGTAAAAGTAGGAGGAGAATATTTATTTTTATTTTATAGAATTTCAACCTGAGAATTAAAGGAGGATACATATGACTCTTATATAGGCAAAAAAGGAAAGCATGCAGTACATAAGTGAAGGGAATATTCTCTGTAAACATGGGCAGCAGAGAATGTGCATGCATACACCTAAATGCAAGAAATAAGGACTACAAAGGACATAGTACACTACAGAAGAGTGAAATAGTAATAGGTTAAGCATCCTTCAATAGCCCCCTTAAATATGGAGTGGAGGCTTGCTGAGAACTCCAAGCTTGAACATGAGGAACTGATGTTGAGTTACTGTCTGTGGCTTGGTGAAGATGTTAGCCATTTGCTGTGTAGAGGGTATATACTAAGGTTTGATGGCACCTGAACCTGAAGCTTGCTTCTCCCTGATGAAATGATAGTCAATCTCCACGTGTTTAGTATGCTCATGGTGAACTGGATTTGCCACAATTGACAATGCTGCTTTGTTATCACATTTCAGAGTGGTGGTGGAGGAGTGATTGAGCCTTAACTCTTTGAGAAGTTGATGGACCTAGAGTACTTCACATGTTGTTAAGGCCATGACCTTTTATTCTACTTCAGCTGAAATTCTAGCTACAACTGATTGCTTCCTGGACTTCCAAGAATTGGGTGATTGACCCAGCATGATGCAAAACCCAGTAGTGGACAACCTAGTGTATGGGCAGCCAGCCCAATCACTATCACAATATGCTGTCAATGTGGCTGTAGATAAGGAGGCTAGGAGGATGCCTTGAGATGGATAGATTTTAAGGTAACGAAGGACACGTTGGGCAGCCTGTATATATATGGAGTTGGGTTTATGCATAAATTGACTGAGGAGATACACAGCAAATGTTATGTCAGGTCTAGTGAGAGTGAGATAGATTAACTTCCCACAAGTTGCTAATAGAAGACAGGATGAGGGAGTGGATCACCAAGGTCTTGATGAAATTTGACATTGGGATCCAATGGAAGTTTGAGTAGTTTACTTGATTGCATGTGGTACTCAGAGATGAGATCAGTAATATACTTGTTTTGGGAGAGGAATATACCAGCCAAACTCCTATCAACTACAATACCCAAAAAATACCTAAGGGAGCCAAGATCCTTCATGTGAAATTGTGAAGCAAGAAAAATTTTGGATTGAGTAATGGTATGAGAGTCATTGCCAGCAACAATGAGATCATCAACATAGACTAGGATGACAGTGTGATGATCTTGATGGTGTTTAGTGAAGAGGGAGTAGTCATTCTTGGACTGAATGAACCCAAGGGATTGAAGAGCAGATGACAATCTAGCAAACCATTGCCTGGGAGCTTGCTTGAGCCCATACAAGGCTTTTTGTAATTTGCATGCTTTATGAGAGTTTCCTTTGGAGTAAAGGAGGGATGAGGAAGTGTTAGAGGTTATTGGTTTCCCAGGACAAGAGTATCCATTAGGGAATTTCATGTATACAGTTTCATCAAGGTGCCTATGAAGAAAGGCATTCTTCACATCTAATTGATAGACCTCCCAACCTTCTATCGCAGCAACTACAAGTAGTGATCTAACAGTTGTAAGTTTTTCCATAGGAGAAAATGTTTCAAGGTAGTCTATCCCATGCTTTTTCTTATTTCCCATTATTACAAGCCTGGCCTTATGTCTTTCAATTTCACCATTGGGTAAGTATTTGGTTTTGAACAACTATTTGCACCCGATTGGTTTCTTGTTGGGAGGTAAGTCTGTGACCACCCATGTGAGGTTTTCCTCAAGAGCCTGCAGTTCTTCATTCATTTCCTTAACCCAATGAGGGTGGCAAATAGCTTCATGAAAATGTATGGGATCATGGCTGTCAAATAAAGAAGATAAGAAGCATGTAAAGTTGGGGTTGACAGAAGTATATGTGAGGTTTGAGATGGGATTGATATAGTCTTTAAGCCAGCTAGGAGGATGAGTGGTTCTTGAGGATTTTCGAGTGGGGAGTGGATGATGGTGAATCTGATTCTGGTTCAGGTGCAGGAGCAGGGTTAGGATGATCAGATTCCTCATCAGAGCCCTCATCAGAAGAAGATTACCAAGGTTGTATAGGTTGAATGTGGTGTTCACTGGAGGATGGAATGAGGTGTTGTAGTTGTTCTTTTGGTAAGGTGTAGGGCAGGATTTGTTCATACCACTTTATGTTTCTGTAAACAAATACCTCGTGAGTAAAGAGGTTGAGTAATCTGTAGCCCTCTGAGTTGCTGGGTAACCTATGAATGCACAAGGGACACCTCTAGCACTGAATTTGTCAGAGTGATTATTAGGATTGTGAGCAAAAGCTAGGCACCCAAATACTTTTAGTAAGGAATAGTTTGGTGGAGTCTGATATAACATTTCTTATGGAGTCTTGTTTTGCAACACCGGTGTTGGAAGTCTGTTAGTGATATAGGCTGGTGTGAGCACACAGTCACCCCAATATGCTTTGGGTAGCCTAGCTTGGAACCCTAAACATCTAGCCATCTCCAAGAGGTTTCTATGTTTTCTTTCAGCTCTTCCATTCTATTGTGCAGTGTTAACACAACTAGTATGATGAACAATCCCATACTTGTCATATATGGTCTGACATTGCTCATCTTTAAATTCTAAGGCATTATCAGACCTAATTACTCCCACTTTACAATTGAACTGTGTTTTTGCTGTTTTGATAAACTTTGCAAGAGCTTCAAATGCTTCTAATTTGTGCTAAAGCAAGGTAGCTCAAGTAGTCCTTGTATGATCATCAACTACTGTGAGGAAAAATTTATGATGACTGCGAGTTTGCACCTTATAGGGCCCCCATATGTCTATGTGGAGGAGTTCAAATGGGTATGTGGCATGGGATTGGCTTTTGGGAAAATGAGGTTTGGTGAGTTTTGCCATAGGGCAGGTGGATCATATGGTTTGTGTGTTTGGTTTCTAGCTTGGTTTGATCTTAAGGTCCATGGTAGACAATTTTTGTTCAGAAGCATGCCCTAGTCTCAAGTGCCACAACATAGCATCACTAGGGTTTTTTGTTTCTAGCCATCCATGTGTGACACTTACATGTGTTTTTGTAGCATTTAGGCCAGAGGGTGGTGTGAGGTTTGAGAGCTGACTGACAAGGTTTTTCATGTCATCATTGATCAAATAATACAATCCATTTCTACATTCCCCTAAGCCTTTGAGCTTTGAGGTGTCACAATCTACAATTACATAATAACCAGCATAGAAATTCACCTTGCACCTACCAGAATTAGTAAGTTTGTTTACTGACATCAAGTCGTGCTTGAAATCAGGAAAACCAAGAACATTTTCAAGGACTAACCCATTTTTAAGTTTCACAACGCCATATTCCGTGATTTCTGAGCATTCTCCATTTGGGATATTTATTTTCATTCCACTTTTTGCAGATTTAACGTTTTCAACACATGAAACATCACAAATCATATGGTCACTGGCTCCAGACTCTATTATCCATTCTACTTTATCACTATGCTTAGATGAGAGTGATGCCATACCTGCAAACCCAGCAAAGCTTTGCTCCATTTCATCATCAGATGAGGTAGGTTTGGTCTGAGTAGTTGGGAGGCTACTTAGCAATTGTTCAAGTTGTGGAATTGTGATCTCAGTATTTCCTCCTTAATATCTGCTCCCTTGAGCAGTAGCAGCTATTTTACCTCCTCTTCCTTTGTTAAAGAAGGTACTTTGATTCCTTCCCTGGAAATTAGAGCTTTCTCCTACATCTCTCCCCTTCACATTGCTTATAAACTTTGGGTGCCATTTAGGGTACTTTTGCGAACACATATTTATACAAGGATAACAATTTACATGATATAACATAATTAATCTGACCATCATTAAAAACTTCAGTTGGGACTATAACATATAGTATTGAAATTTGAAAAATAATGTAATAGATATTAGTATGTAATAATGATGCACAAATTATTATCTTTGATTTTTAATTTACAAAGCATCATTCATTTAAATTTATTTAAAAAAACATTGATTCATTTGCAAGTTAATTATATTATTTTTAATTATACTTTTAAAAAAAGTTCACTAAAATGCTAATCATACTATAGATACAATATATAATGACCCCACTTCTTAACCGTTTTTATAATGTTAATTATAAAAAATAGTTTGAATTTAAATTTTCATGAATGTAATAAAATATGTATTGAAAAATAATTAATGTAATATTAAGCTGAACCTATTCAATTTATTTGTTTTTTACATTGAAATGAAAAAAAACCGTGCATCGCACGGGGATTATCTAGTAAATTTATAAAAAAAATAATGGCATACACCAAAATTAAAACGGAACTCAAAGGACCCTTATCCGTGTAACATTAGATGAAGACATTCACTTATTAGAGAAATAAATTTGCTATTATCACCAATTCTTCTTATTTATGCAATACTTCAAATTCATAAGGAAATAATTAGTAAGTGTTCTTATATAATAGCATAATCTCAACCTATTTAGAAGCCAAATATTGTAAAATGAAATAGAATACATCTATGAAATTAAAAATGATGAGTCGTACTTTGTAATATTAGTCACATAATAGGTGTATTAAATTGAAAAGGAACTCGAAGGACCCTTATCCGTGTAACTTTGGATAAAGACATTCACTTATTGGAGAAATAAATTTGCTACTATCACCAATTCTTCTTATTTATGCAACACATCAAATTCATAAGGAAATAATTGCTGAGTGTTGTTTCATATTAGGATAATCTCAACCTATTTAGAATCCAAATATTGTAAAATCAAATAGCATACTTATAAGAATTCTTAAAACAATGAGTCGTACTTTGTAATATTAGTCACATATTATGTGTATTACAATAATATCATCATAAAAATATATGGAATAAATGGAATGAATCTTAAATGATTTATATTAAAAATATTTTTTCCTTATTATATGCTCCCTCCGTTCCTTTTTATTTTTCCACCTTACTAAACGGGTAATTCTATAAGTTTTTCTTATTTAGAATACTTTTCATTTTTGGAAAGTTTTCATCTAATGTTTACCCCTTAAAACCCCACTTTCCTTACTTCACACTATTTAATTATTTTCACTCTCATACTTCCAATACAATCATTACATTATATTATTATTTAATTATTTTTTCTCTTATACTTCCAATTCAATCATTACTTCCCACTACAATATAATTAAAATAATACTCACTATCACCAAAGATTCCATTTTTCTTAATCTTGGTGAAAAACCCAAATTGGAACATCAAAAAGGAACGGGGAGAGTATCATCTATCTACACATATATTGCAAACACATATTCATACAAGGATAACAATTTGAGTGATATAACATGATTAATTTGACCATCATTAAAAGCTTTAGTTGGGACTATAACATATACTATTGAAATTTGAAAAACAATGTAATAGATAGTAGTATGTAATAATGATGCACAAATTAATATCTTTGATTTTGAATTTACAAAGCATCATTCATTTATATTTGTTTAAAAAAAGATTCATTAATTTGCAAATTAATTATATTATTTTTAATTATACTTTTAAAAAAGTTCACTAAAATGCTAATTATATTATAGATGCAATTTAAAATGAACCCACTGCTTTATCGTTTTTATATTGCTAATTATAAAAAAAGTTCGAATTTTAATTTTCATGAATTTAATAAAATATGTATTAAAAAATAATTAAAATTAATGTAATATTAAGCTGAACCTTTCAATTTATTAGTTTTTTACATCAAAATGAAAAAAATGATCTAGTAAATTTATAAAAAAAAACTAATGGCATTCACCAAAATTGAAAAGGAACTCAAAGGACCCTTATCCGTGTAACAATGGATAAAGACATTCACTTATTGGAGAAATAAATTTGCTACTATCACCAATTCTACTTATTTATGCAACACATCAAATTCAGAAGGAAATAATTAGTAAGTGTTCTTTCATAATAGGATAATCTCAACCTATTTAGAAGCCAAATATTGTAAAAACAAATAGAATACATCTAAGAAATCAAAAAACGATGAGTCGTACTTTGTAATATTAGTCACATATTATAGGTGTATTACAATAGTGTAATTGTTATGGGTCATAAATCCCTCTTTATTTGAAAGACCAAAAATACCCTTGGTCAACGGGTCAAAGGTCAAATATACAAGTCAAGGTCAACATTGTTGAACATGGTCAAACCAAGGTAATCAGCAACAGAATTGCAGTTAATTAGTTTGCTCTGATCAAAGGCACTTCCTCTTATAACTGCCCATTATCCCGGGTAACCGCCCACCATAATGTCACTTCCACCATTATGCTCAGAATAATTTGTCAATTACAGCCGCGAAGTTTAGTCATTTTGTGAATTACAGCCGCGAAGTTTTTTTTTTGCGAATTACAACCACCAAGTTTTGAAAGTGACCACCATTACGGCCAAATGACCGGTTATGACCGTTGACCACCAAAATGACCTTTGACTTACTTTTTTGCTGATTTTACTTTTTTTTGAGTTTTCTTTTTTCTTTTTGAAGCCTTCAACGACCTCAAGAAGTATTTGGCTGATCTCCCTAAACTTGTCTCTCCAATAGCAGGTGAAGTGTTGTTCCTTTATGTAGCTATATCTGATTACTCTCTTAGCGTCGTGCTTGTGGCGGAAAGGGAAGGAAAACAACTCCCCATATACTACATAAGTCATGCCTATAGGGTATCAGAGGCCAATTATAGCGAAATCGAAAAAGTCGTGTCTGCAGTGGTGATGGCTAGTCTAAAATTGAAACCCTATTTCCAGTCATACCAAATCCGAGTCCGTACAAGCCAGCCCCTGAAAAAGATCCTAGAAGGAAGGAACCAGTCTTCCAGAGTTGCTGATTGGTCTAACCAATTAGCGGATTTTGGAATTGAAATCGAACCGCAAACCGCCATTAAAGCCAAAGCTGACTTTATAGCCGAGACAACAGGATCCACATCTGAGGATCCCAACCAGGAATGGAAGCTTTATGTAGATAGATCTTCTACCAGAACCTCCAGTGGAGCCGGAATCATCATCATCTCATCAGCAGGAGTAAAATTGGAGCATGCAGTCCACTTCCAGTTCACAGCCTTCAATAACGAGGTAGAATATGAAGCATTAATCCTAGGAATCAACATATGCCGCAATTCAGGGGCCAAGGTGTAATCATCATTTTCAGATTCCCAACTGATCGTTGGGCAAATCAACGGAGAATTTGAAGCTAAGGATGACAACATGAGAATGTACTTGCAAAGGGTTAAATCCCTGATTGCACCCTTGCAATTCAGCATCAGTCACATTCCCCAATCTGCGAACGCCCAGGCAGACTCCCTAGCCAAATTGGCTAGCTCAGCAGACAGGCCAAAAGCCCGCAACATCATCTGGAAAGTCTTGCCTAACCCCAGTATCAATCAAACAATAGCAACGGTAGATAGAAGTGATATTTGGATGGATCCCTTAATCCAGTACTTTTATAACGAAACACTACCTGAAGATCCAGCACAGGTTCCCTCATTCTTGAAGAAGGTGAAATGGTTTGAATATCACGAAGGCACACTCTACAAAAAGAGTTACACGCATCCTCTGCTAAAATGTGTAACTCTGGAAGATGGGAATTACATAGGACGAGAAATACATGAAGGAATATGGGGCATCCATCAGGGAGGCAGAACCATCATCAACAAAGTCTTGAGAAGTGGTTATTATTTTGCAGAAGTGCCTAGAAAGCCTTCAAATTATCTCACTACAATCCAAGCTGTGCTACCCTTTGACAAATGGGGTCTTGATCTTATGGGACACTTTCCCCCCGCTAGAAGCCAAAGGAAGTTCATCATTGTAGCTGTGGACTATTTCTCAAAATATGTTGAGGCTGAACCGTTGAGCACCATCACCGACAAACAGGTATGTCAATTCATTTGGCATAACATTATCACAAGGTATGGCATTCCTAGAGTGATAATTACTTATAATGGCCGGCAAATCATAAGCAAAAACACTCTAGAATATTGTGATAAGTTTAACATTCAGATAAGATTTAGTTCTGTGTCAAGGCCTCAAACAAACGGCCAGGTTGAATCTGCAAATAAAATAATCTTATTTAGCATTAAGAAGAAGATAAAAGGTGCCAAAGGGTCTTGGGATGAAGAACTACCTGGGATCCTATGGACCATGCGCACAACTGTCAAGCATGCAACAGGGCACATACCGTTTTCTCTAGTATATGGCTTTGAAGTCGTACTCCCAGTAGAGATAGGCGTTCCTTCCACCAGGATTGCTTATTATTCATATGAAGAGAACGACGTTGAGAAGAGGATCAACCTAGATCTCCTACCTGAAACAAGTGGAAACGCCCTACTACGTTCCCTGGCACAGAAACAGAAGATGACCAGACAGTTCAACCGGATGGTCAAACCCAAGCAATTGCAACTCCATGACTATGTTCTCAGAAAAATTGAAGCAACAGGAAAGGCCACAGAAAAAGGAAAGCTTGGGGCCAATTGGGATGGTCCATTCAAAATAGTTCGTAATACCAAGCCAGGAACCTATGAACTGGAAGATTCCGAGGGAAAATTGCGGAAAAAGACCCTGGAATGCTGATCACCTAAAAAAGTTATTCATTTGAACAATCCCTTGCAAGGGGCCACTATCTATAAAATACGTTTAGTTAGTACTGCATTTACACATTGAACTCGTGTTAGTTGTTGCTTGTTAGTTATTGCTTGTTACGTATTACAAACATCGTTTTTCCATGTGTTATTCCTCAAACTTTGCTTATCAAATGAACCTATGTTCAAGAATTGATTGCAAGGGATAGCCCAAATTACGAATTTTGTTATGCCTACAGGTTTGTTTAGAGAACCCATGTTCTCTAAAAAAGCTAAGTTATTTCATTACTATTTGGAGGTCAGAAACTCTTATGAGTCTAACCTCCCCTATGATATGGTTTGATTAGAAAACTTATGTTCTCTAAAAAGCCAAGTTCATTATCGTTTGGAGGTCAGAGACTCCTACGAGTCTGACCCCCCTTATGGTTTGTTTAGAGAACTTATGTTCTCTAAAAAAGCTAAGTTATTTCATTATTGTTTGGGGGCCAGATACTCCTATGAGTCTGACCCCTCTTATGGTTTGATTAGAGGACATATGTTCTCTAAAAAGTTGAAGTTATTTCATTAAAGTTTGCAGATCAGACACTCCTATGAGTCTGACCCCCCCCTTAGGGTTTGATTTGAGAACCTATGTTCTCTAAAAGAAAAAATAACTAAGTTGATTAAGTTTGAAGGTCAAAAACTCCTATGAGTGACCTCTCTTATGAAAATCATATGTGCATTACTTGAAGTTCAAGGTCCTGAGTTATTATCAAAGTCAGCATCCCCACAAAGATCATCGTCATACTATATTAAGATAAACATATAATCTGAAATAATTTCATATACAAATCCAAAAGATAACACATATTAAGGTTATCACAAAAATGGCACAACGGCCAAAAAGTTGAGTTAATTACAAGGCCCAAATGTTTTTAAGTTAAATACAAAGAAAAACTATTCAGCTTCGTTGGCGGCAAAAACGGGAGATGGAGATCTCGGTTGAGGAGAAGAAGGTTTTGAATTCAGCAGCTCGTCAATATCAAAGGTTAATGGCTCCTTGGCTTATAACTCCGAGGCAAGATCGGCAATCGCTTCCTTCTCCGTCATAAGATTGTCGGATAGGTCAGAACATGCTGCTCCAGAGTAGAATAACTAAACCTATCCGGAACCTGGTGAATGGCCGGAGCAGAGATGAAAAACGAGGACCAATCTGCCTTCAACACTCGCTCCTCCAAATCAGGGCTAACTTGCTGCTTCCAGGACCCAAGTTCCTCGGTATCCCATTACGGGTCATTTAGAGTGGCAGACGGCTTATCAAAGTCGGCTTTCAGACAAGCTAAGGCCTCCTGCCTCTTTGTCTTTGCCAAAGAAGCCACCTTCTCCGGATCATACCCCAGCTCAATGGCAGCCAGATGATGAGCCTTGGGCTCGAGAAGCATGCCATTATAGATCATTTCTCCAGAGAGCCGGGCCATAAAAGGTCCACAATCTGCCGAGTTCAACCACTCCTTGGCTATACGACCTCTCCTCTCCCACTTGAGTTTATAATACTTGGCAACCTCAGCTAGGACCTCCATCTTCTCTATAATATCCTTGAAAAAGGCAGAAAGATCTTTGCTCTGAGCAGAAGCCGAATCCAAGGAGGCGAGAAGGTCGGACACTTCAGTAGCGACCTTTAAAGCAGAGTCAGAAGAGCCTCCTAATTTGCGCACAACCTCCCCCAAGATCTCCTTCAGCCGAGCCCTCCACTGTTCCGCCAGCTCCAACTGCTCGGACAGTCCCTTACATTTCTCAAGTTTGACCGTGAGCCTGGCCAACTTGTCATTCTGTTCATCCACCCGAGCAGTCAGAGCTCGAACTGTCTCCTGATCAACCTCGTTTTGTTGAATCTTCGAGGTTTCGAATAGCATCCTTATCAGCCCCTATGAGAAAAAATCATAAGTAAAATCCCAAGTCTTATGTGAAGAGGAACAAGAATACGATCAGTGTCACCTCAGCCATTGTCGACTGAGCCTTCTGAAGCAGCTCAGCCGGACTCATGGAGTCGAAAAAATCCATATCCTCTTTATTGACTAAGCAGCGATTGGCCTTGTTAAAACGCCCCGCCAGCTCGGAAGAGCTCAGGTTTATGAAACGAACACCAAGCTTAGACGCCTTGATGTTCCTAGCATAAACATGCTCTTCCTCCTCTAAGATTTGTTTCCCCATTTCCGTGGAAACCCTCTTAACGGAAGAACCCGAGACACCAACTTCGGGTTCCCGGATGGTAACCCCAGGAAACTTAGTCCTCAACGGGACTACTTTAAAAACTTGTTCGACGGACTCCAATTAGGCGTCTTCTTCATCTTTTACCACGACCGGATTGTCCGGCATGGGCTCAGCTGCTTTAGCCTTGGTCTTAGAAGAAGCCCTCTTCCTCTTCTTGTTAGCTGGCGCCTCCCTCGCAGCCAACTCCTCAGGAGGGGGAATCTCCTTCCTTTTTTCAAAGAGAACCCTCGCCTCTTCATGATTAGGCGCATCCTTCACCCCCTCCATAGCGGTCGCCGAGTTTTGAGAGATGGACCAGTCAGTCAAAGTACTTGGTGCAAATAATATGCCAAAAAATATACTTACGTTAGGAGGACGGGGAACTGGTGGTTGAGGGTCAGCCGTCCTCAAGGCCTCAGCAAAAGCACTCGTGCATCGCACTGGGATTATCAACTAAGTATACCTATTCAATTTATTTTCATTTTCATTTTGGTGCAAATTGAATAAGTCAGACCCCCTCTCTAACCCTACAGAGCGTTAGGGCCAAATCAACTAAGTATACCTATGTATACTTCATAAGGTCCGAGACTTCTATAAGTCGGACCCCCTCTTTGACCCTACAGAGCGTTAGGGCCAAATCAACTAAGTATACCTATGTTACATCATACGGTCCGAGACTTTTATAAGTCGGACCCCCTCTTTGACCCTAAAGAGTGTTAGGGCCAAATCAACTAAGTATACCTATGTATACTTCATAAGGTCCGAGACTTCAATAAGTCGGACCCCCACTTTGACCCTACGGAGCGTTAGGGCCAAATCAACTAAGTATACCTATGTATACTTCATAAGGTCCGAGACTTCTATAAGTCGGACCCCCTTTTTAGCCCTACAGAGCGTTGAGGTAAAATCAACTAAGTATACATATGTATACTTCATAAGATCCTAGACTTCTATAAGTCGGACCCCCTCTTTAACCCTACAAAGCGTTTGGATAAAATCAATTAAGTATACCTATGTATACCTCATAAGGTCCGAGACTTCTATAAGTCGGAACCCTCTGTGACCCCACAGAGTTTTGGGGCCAAATCAATTAAGTATACCTATATATACTCTAGCAAGTCCGAATCTCTTATGACTCGGACCTTCCTGTTATGTCCTACAAAGTGTTGGGGCAATTTGCCTAAGTATACCTAAGTATACTCTAGCAAGTCCGAATCTCATATGATTCGGATCCCCCTACTATGACCTACAAAATGTTGGGACAATTTGCCAAGTATACCTATGTATATTCTAGAAATCTGAATCTCATATGATTCGGACCCTCTTTTATGCCCTACCAAGTGTTGGGATAGTTTTGTCTAAGTATTCCCATATGCACTCCAAAAGTCCGAGACATCAAAAATCCGAGACATTGGAAATCCGAAACATTGGAAATCCGAGACAAGGGAATCTAAAATATAAGTGATTAACCAAAAATCTCGATGTCACAGCGCGATCTTTCCGCATGTGGACCAAGCTCAACTTCCTTGAGGCGAGTTACTCTCTTATCCTACATGCGTGGGGCCAATGTTATGGGTCATAAATCCCTCTTTATTTGAAAGACCAAAAATACCCCTGGTCAACGGGTCAAAGGTCAAATATACAAGTCAAGGTCAACATTGTTGAACATGGTCAAACAAAGGTAATCAGCAACAGAAATGCAGTTAATCAGTTTGCTCTGGTCAAAGGCACTTCCTCTTATAACTACCCATTATCCCGGGTAACCGCCATTATGTTCATCAAGAGTTACTAGTTCAGGGATAACTTCCCTGCAGTTACTACTTCAGGTATAGTGATTCTTATAAATACCACGTCCTTCTACGTAAACAAGGTTACGCAATCTTATTCCCAAAACATACTTATTCATACTACTTCCTCCTCGATCTGACTTAAGCATCGGAGGGCTTTTCCGGGACATCAGCCCCCGGTATAGTCTTTCTTTGTGGTTGCAGGTCAACCACTTGCGGCGGTCAGATCATATCACATCCTACAGACTAAGGTACTTCCTTGCTAAAGTCCCCTTTTACAAATTCGACAGTTCCATAGCAGAAACGGTAATCATAAAAATATATGGAATAAATCGAATCAATCTAAAATGATTATATCAAAAATATTTTCTCCTTATGATATACTATCTTTCTACACATATATGTATTTTGCAAACACATATTCATACAAGGATAACAATTTGAGTGATATAACATTATTAATTTGACCATCATTAATTAAAAACTTTAGTTGGGACTATAACATATGCTATTAAAATTGGTAAGCGTTCTTGCATAATAAGATAATCTCAACCTATTTAGAAGCCAAATAAAGTAAAATCAAATAGAATACAAGTAAGAAATCTTCAAACGATGAGTCGTACTTTGTCATATTAGTCACATATTAGGTGTATTACAATAGTATAATCGTAAAAATATATGGAATAAATGGAATCAATCTAAAATGATTTATATTCAAAATATTTTCTCCTTATCATATATCATCTATCTACACATATATGTATTTTGCAAACACATATTCATACAAGGATAACAATTTGAGTGATATAACATGATTAATTTGACCATCATTCAAAATTTTAGTTGGGACTGTAACATGTACTATTGAAATTTGAAAAACAATGTAATAGATAGTAGTACGTAATAATGATGCACAAATTATTATCTTTAATTTTTAATTTACAAAGCATCATTCATTTATATTTATTTAAAAAATATTCATTCATTTGCAAATTAATTATATTATTTTTAATTATACTTTTAAAAAAGTTCACTAAAATATTAATTATATTATAGATACAATTTACAATGACACCACTGCTTTATTGTTTTTATAATGTTAATTATAAAAAAGTTTGAATTTTAACTTTCCTAAATGTAATAAAATATGTATTAAAAAATAATTAAGATTAATGTAATATTAAGCTGAACCTATTCAATTTATTTGGTTTTTACATTAAAATGAAAAAAAAAATCGTGCATCGCACTGGGATTATCTAGTAAATTTATAAAAAAAATAATGGCATTCACCAAAATTGAAAAGGAACTCAAAGGACCCTTATCCGTGTAACATTAGATGAAGACATTCAATAAATTTACTACTATCACCAATTCTTCTTATTTATGCAACACATCAAATTCATAAAGAAATAATTCGTAAGTGTTCTTTCATAATAGGATAATCTCAACCTATTTAGAAGCCAAATATTGTAAAATCAAATAGAATACATCTAAAAAATCAAAAAACAATGAATCATATTTTGTAATATTAGTCACATATTAGGTGTATTACAATAGTATAATCATAAAAAAATATGGAATAAAGGGAATCAATCTAAAATGATTTATATTAAAAAAAATTCTCCTTATGATAAACTATCTATCTACACATATTTGTAGTTTGCAAACACAAATTCATACAAGGATAACAATTTGAGTGATATAACAAAATTAATTTGATCATCATTAAATACTTTAGTTGGGACTATAAAATATACTATAGAAATTGGTAAGTGTTTTTGCATACTAGGATGATCTCAAATTATTCAAAACCTAAATAAAGTAAAATAAAATAGTATATAACTAAGAAATCATCAAACGATGAGTCGTACTTTGTAATATTCGTCATATATTAGGTGTATTAAAATAGTATGATAAAATACGATCACTCCCTTCTCTCTTTAGAGCAAGGGCCTCTCTAGTCTTGTGCTAGTTTTTGTGTCCGGTAGGGAGTTGTTTTTCCGGTGTCTCTTCCGGCGGGTGTTTCTCTTTCTTTTCTTTCTTTTATTCTCTCTTTTCTATTTGTTTTTTCGTCTGTGGGTGGGGTTCTGGTCTTGTCTCTGGGGGCTATTGCATCGGGGGCTTCTCATCTTGTTAATGCTCAAGAACCCATTCTTGAGGGGGTAGATAGTCCGGGGAGGACGGATATAGAGAAGGGCTGCCTTAATGATAAGGAATTCGATCCTTTGGTGCATCAAGATGGGCAAGGGGATGATGATTCTTGGCCAGGGAATGTAGACTTGGAGGATGATGAAGCTTGTGTTTGAGTGGATGAGGGGAATGCAGAAGAAGAGGAGCGTTTATCTCTTGGCTTAATTGGTAAACTTTGGTTTGACCGTGTGCTTAATTCCAACGCGTTCATGGGTACCATCAAGAATGTTTGGGTTACTTAATACGGGGTGGAGATAAACATGATTGGTAAAAATCTTTACCGATTCCAGTTTTATCATTGGAAGGACAAAGAACGAGTTTTACAAGGCCAACCTTGGCATTTTGATAAGTGTGCTCTTCTTTTAGCCGAGATGAACGAGGCTCAAAGGCCTTTGGACATGGAGTTCTATAGCCTTCCTATGTGGGTGCGGATATACAATATCCCTTTTCGAGGGGGTTATAATGAGGACAATGCTCGATTACTGGGGAATAAAATAGGGGAGTTCGTAGCGATGGATCGGGGATTCGGGTTAGTCTTGACGTTAGGAAGCCTTTACGAAAACATGTTGCTCTGAAATTGCGAGGAGGGGATACCTGCCTTTGTCATGTTAAATATGAAAAGTTGCCAATGATTTGTTTCTATTGTGGACGGCTAGGACATGGCACAAATGAGTGCAAAGAAGCGTTTGGTGATCATTCGCCTATCAAGAATTTTGGTCCTTGGATGAAAGCATCGCCATGGAAGCCGATGAAGGTTGAGGACGAGAGTGATTTACCACGGGATAAAGGGGGGAAAGGGTAAACGGTTGTTTTTCTCAAAAAAGAGCTCGGTTTTAGAACGGGATGAACGGCCTAGAATTAATATCCAGAATGTTACTTCTTTATTTAGAAATGTTGGGCTTGGAAGGGATGAGAACGAACATGTTGGTGGGGCTTCGGATTTTGTTCATGTCCAATAAGAATATGATCAATCTTTGAGGGAGAATATGACTGTCCAGGAGAAGGGGAAGGTGGTTTTGCTTCGATCCTCTCAAGATGATTTGAAGAGTTTAGATTCTTTGCAGCCGGTGGGTTCGAATTCGGAGGGTAATTTGGGTTTTTCCAACACTGAGTCGACACATTGTTCTTCGTTACCAGTGGATGTGGTCTATTCTCGTACGGGGAAACGTATTCAAAAGTGGAAAAAGGTTCCTAGATCAGTGGGCAAACACGTCTCTTCTCGTCGGCTTACCCCAACGGTGGGGGAGAAAAGATCGAGTATTTCTGACTCTTTTGATGAGGACATGATGGAAGCAGAAGAACGAGCTCATAGTAAAAGGCGTTTTGCTCCCATGGAGGTTGAATTTATAGCTACTCAAGTTTCTGACAACGTGGCGAGCCCCACGAGACTGGCTCTTGGGTCGCAATGAGTTCCATTCTTTTTTGGAATTGTCGAGGGTTGGGGAGTCCGTCGGAAATCAATGCGCTCCATTCGTTGGTTCGTAAATATACTCCTACGATTCTTTTTTTATCCGAAACTAAGTGTTCAAAGTCGGATATGAAGAGGGTCCAGATGAAGCTTCGGTTTGATAATATGTGTTGTGTTGAGGCGCATGGTAGAGCGGGCGGTTTAGCTCTTCTTTGGGGTGAGGAGGTGCAATTGAAAATCTTGGGTTCCAAAGATCATTGTATAGATGTTGAAGTTAGTCTCGAGGGAGGGAGTTCATGGCGTTTGTCTTGTATTTACGGCTGGTTCGAGAGTGGTCAGAAATATAATACTTGGGATATGATTAACCTGTTGGGTAGGGGGTCGACTGCTTCTTGGATCATTGGGGGTGATTTCAATGAAATTCTTCATGAATCGGAAAAGCGGGGAGGAGTAGGTTGTGATTTTAAGGATGTTTGTGCGTTTCGTGATTGCTTAGATCTTAATGGTTTAAGGGAGGTGGAGTCGTCTGGGCACTCTTTTACTTGGCGTAATAATAGGAGAGATGGATTTATTGAGGAAAAGTTGGATAGATTTGTAGCAAATGATAGATGGTTGTCTTTGTTTCCTATGGCGCATGTGGAGAATATTACGTGGGATGGTTCAGATCATTGCCTGATTCTTTTGCGTCTTAATCATTCTGATGGTAATCAGTGGAAAGATTTTAGGGATGGCCAAAATTTGTTTCGGTTTGAAGCCCGCTGGCTCCAACATGAGGAGTTTGATGAGTTTGTGCGACATTTATGGGCTTCTTCCTCTATTCGGCTTAGTGGGTCCTGGTGCAAGAAAGTGGAAATTTGTGGTGCTAAGATGAAAATATGGAATAAGGAAGTGTATTCTAAGGTTCATCATAGAATGGGTTGGCTCCTTAGGCGATTAAAGGTGGTTCGCAAAATGGCTCCTTCTCCGGCTGTGATTGAGGAATCTCGGAGTGTGGAGCATGAACTCCGGTGTTTACGTGGTCAACAGGAGACGGCGGCATGGCAACATTGTCGACCATTTGTGCTTCGGGACCGTAACAAAAATACGGCCTACTTTCATTCTAAGGCTTCCATGAGAAAAAAGAGAAATAAAATCAAATATCTTTTGGATGCTAACGGGGTTAAGCATTCAAGTCTTGAGGGCATGACTTATGTTGTGACTGATTATTTTTCTTCTCTTTTATCACCCCTCGCGTTTCTTTGGCAATGGTTGAGCAGTTGGTGCGCCCTTACCAACGGGCGGAGATTGAGGCGGCTCTTAGTGATATGCATCCTTGTAAATCGCCGGGGCCCGATGGGCTTCCGGGGCTTTTTTACAAGACTTATTGGGATTTAGTTGGCAATGAAGTTTGTGATATTGTTCTTGATTTTTTTAAATGGTGGAATTATGCCAAAAGATTTGAATTATACTTGTGTCACTCTTATCCCTAAAATTAAAAACCCGACTAAGTTGACTGAATTACGTCCTATTAGTTTGTGTAATGTTTCTTACAAGATTATATCTAAAGTGCTTGCTAATAGGTTAAAGATCCTCCTTCCAGACATCGTATATAGGAAGCAGAGTGCTTTTGTGCCGGGCCGTTTAATTACTGACAATATCCTTCTATCATCCGAAATTTTTCATCATATGCGGCATAATCACGCTAAGAAAAGAGGGGTGATGGCGCTCAAATTAGACATGAGCAAGGCCTACGACAGAATCGAGTGGGACTACCTTGCTTGTGTCCTTATTCAAATGGGTTTCCTTGCCAGTTGGATTGACCGTGTTATGCAATGTGTCACTACGGTGACATATTCCTTTTTGGTGAATTGGGTTCCTTCTGATGTTGTGGTGCCGAAGCGGGGTCTTCGCCAAGGGGACCCTTTATCCCCTTATTTGTTTTTATTATGCGCGGAAGGCTTAGGTGAATTGATTAAAAAGGCGCATCGGGAGAATTGCATTCATGGTGTTAATATTGCTAGGGGTGCCCCTGTTATTTCCCATTTGTTTTTTGCTGATGATAGTTTAATTTTTGCCAAGGCCAATGCTCATGAGGCTAGCGCGGTTTTGGATGTTCTCAAGCAATACGAGAGATTGTCAGGGCAAAGGGTGAATCATGACAAGTGTGAAGTTTCCTATAGCCACATGTTGAACCGTGATGCTCGCCGAAGCATTAGTGGGATTTTGGGTTTCTCCGAAGTTGAGCGGCATGATAAATACCTGGGTCTTCCTACCACTTTTGAGCGGTCAAAGAGAATTTCTTTTGCTAGCATTCGGGATCGAATTTGGAAGAAGCTGCAGGGGTGGAAGGAAAAATTGTTATCCAAAGCGGGCACGGAGATCCTTATCAAGTCTGTGGCTCAGTCGATTCCAACATATGCAATGAGTTGTTTCCAACTTCCGGCTTCTCTGTGTGATGAGATTGAGCGAATAGTTCGTAATTTTTGGTGGGGTACATCAAACTCGGAGAGAGGCATACCATGGAAGTCTTGGAAAGACTTGTGTCGCCCAAAACGTGAAGGGGGATTGGGGTTTAAGGACATTAAACTCTTTAACTCCTCTCTTTTGGCTAAACAACTTTGGCGCTTACATAGTTTCCCTCAATCTTTATTGGCTAAATCTCTCAAGGCTCGTTACTTTCCTATGGGTTCGATTTGGGACGCCAAATTGGGGTCCAACCCGAGTTATTCTTGGCGTAGTGTATGGGGTTCTCGGTCTTTGCTCAATCTTGGAGTTCGTTGGCGTGTTGGCGATGGTTCTTCTATTCGGATTTGGCATGATGCGTGGTTAGGAGGGAACGGATCCGGAAAGATTATTACACCTAGTCGATTTCTTGATGATAATGCTAAGGTGGAATCTCTTATTGATAGTTCGACTCATAAATGGCGACTTGATATCTTGTCCGATGTGTTTTTTCCTATCGATGTGGATTGTATTTCCAACATTCCAATTAGTATTTCCAATCGTCCGGATGAGAGGGTTTGGGTTGCAAGTGAGGATGGGTGCTTTCAGGTTCGTGATTTGTACTCTCTAGCTCTTCGATCCCACTTTGATACGTCTTGCTCGAAGGGGAGTGATCTTTTGTGGTCTAAAATTTGGAACCTTCACATTCATCCAAAAGCGAAGATTTTTCTTTGGCGGGTGGCTTGGGATATCCTTCCTCATGGTGCTAATCTTAGTAAGAAGGGTATTGATGGGGTGCTTAAGTGTGCGCGGTGTGGTTATATAGAAAATAATCTTCATGTTTTTCGAGATTGTTCGTGGGTGTCCAAGGTTTGGGCTCATTTTCCAAATCTTGTTGATGCTTCCCCTTTTGCATCTTTTCGGGATTGGTTTGGTGAGATTCTTGATCACAAGTCGCAATCTGAGGTCGAGCTTTTTGGTATTTGTGCTTGGCAAGTTTGGCAAGCCCATAATGACTTGTGCTTTGAAAAACTTCCTGTTACTCCCGAGTTATGTTTCAAGCAGGCGGTTGACTTGTTGGCAGAATATAAGGCCGCAAATGCCCCGCCTCCTCATATTAATCGATCTAGGGATAATGCTAAGTGGGTTCCTCTAGCTTTGGGTTCTTACAAGATCAATGTCGACGCTGCAGTTAGGGAGAAGGAGAACCGCTTTGGGATCGGCCTAGTGGTTCGGGACGATGGGGGAAATGTGTTGTTGACGATGGCTAAAACATATTGGCCTTTTATTTTCGTTGAGCGTGCGGAGTTAGAAGCTTTCAAGATGGCTTTGGATCTTGTTCATGAGCATCGATGGAGCCCAGTTATAATTGAGGGTGATGCTCAATTGATTGTTGAGGCTTTATGCGGCAAGATAGTACGTGGTCTTCATTCCCAAGTCCTGGTTCATAATATTAGGGACTCAGCGGCTTTGCTTTCGGGCATCTCCTTTTGTTTTTGTTTTCGGGAGGCTAATCATGTAGCTCACCGCCTTGCTAGAAGGGCCGTGACGAGTGTGTGTGACAATGTATGGGTAGATGGTGGTCCGCTTCGCATCTCGGACCTTGTGTTTTCGGATTTTTCTGATTAATGATTTAGCCTCACCTTTGAATTTCAAAAAAAAAAATAGTATGATCATAAAAATATATGGAATAAATAGAATCAATCTAAATCGATTTATATTAAAAATATTTTCTCCTTATGATATACCACATATCTACACATATATGTACTTGGGACTATAACATATACCATTGAAATTTAAAAAACAATGTAATAGATTAAGTATGTAATAATGATGCACAAATTATTATCTTTGATATTTAATTTACAAAACATCGTTCATTTATATTTATTAAAAAACAACATTCGTTAATTTGTAAATTAATTATATTATTTTTAATTATACTTTTAAAAAAAGTTCACTAAAATGCTAGTTATATTATGGATACAATTTAAAATGACCCCGCTGCTTTATTGTTTTTATAATGTTAATTATAAAAAAAAGTTTGAATTTTTATTTCATGAATGTAATAAAATATGTATTAAAAAATAATTAAAAGAAATGTAATATTAATCTGATCCTAATCAATTTATTTGTTTTTTACATTCAAATGAAAAAAAACCGTGCATCGCACGGGGATGATCTAGTAAATTTATAAAAAAAAATAATGGCATACACCAAAATTAAAACGGAACTCAAAGGACCCATATCCGTGTAACATTAGATAAAGATATTCACTTATTAGAGAAATAAATTTGCTACTATCACCAATTCTTCTTATTTATGCAATACTTCAAATTCATAAGGAAATAATTAGTAAGTGTTCTTATATAATAGGATAATCTAAACCTATTTAGAAGCCAAATATTGTAAAATCAAATAGAAGACATCTATGAAATTAAAAAACGATGAGCCGTACTTTGTAATATTAGTCACATATTATAGGTGTATTACAATAGTATAATCATAAAAATATATGGAATAAATGGAATCTATTGAAAATCATTTATATTAAAAATATTTTCTCCTTAAAATATACTACCTCCGTTCTTTTTTGTTTTTCCCGTTTAGAATATTTATTTTTGGAGAGAGAAATTTGATTAAGATTTTAAAAACATTTATAGATGATAAAACATATCCATATGAGATCTCCTTAGATTCGTCTTAATGTATACTTTTTTATCATATATTTTTTATAATTATTTATAATGCGTATTTAGAGATATTTAGGGTCAACAGTTGCTTCGAAAACTGTGCAAAAAGTAAATGAGAAGAACAAAAAAAGAACGGAGGGAGTACTATCTATCTACACATATATGTCTTTTGCAAACACAAATTCATACAAGGAAAACAATCTGAGTGATATAACATGATTAATTTGACCATCATTAAAAAATTTTGTTGGGAGTATAACATATACTATTAAAATTGGTAAGTATTCTTGCATAATAGGGTAATTTCAACCTATTCAGAAACTAAATAAAGTAAAATCAAACAGTATACAACTAAGAAATATTCAAACGATGAATCATAGTTTGTAATATTAGCCACATATTAGGTGTATTACAATAGTATAATCATTAAAATATATGGAATAAATAGAATCAATCAAAAAATATTTATATTAAAAATCTTTTCTCCTTATGATATACCATCTATCTACACATATACGTACTTAGGACTATAACATATACTATTGAAATTAGAAAAACAATGTAATAGATAGAAGTATGTAATAATGATGCACAAATTATTATCTTTGATTTTTAATTGACAAAGCATCATTCATTTATATTTATTTAAAAAAAACATTCATTAATTTGTAAATTAATTATATTATTTTTATTTATACTTTTAAAGCAAGTTCACTAAAATGCTAATTATATTATAGATACAATTTACAATGACCCCACTGCTTTATCATTTTTATAATGATTATTATAAGAAAAAGTTTTAATTTTAATTTTCATGAATGTAATAAAATATGTATTAAAAAATAATTAACATAACTGTAATATTAAGCTGATCCTATTCAATTTTTTTGTTTTTCACATCAAAATGAAAAAAATAACCGAGTGTCGCACGTGCATCGCACGGGGATTATGTAGTACATTTATAAAAAAAATATTGGCATTCACCAAAATTGTAAAGGAACTCAAAGGACCCTTATCCGTGTAACATTGAATAAAGACATTCACTTATTGCATAAATAAATTTGCTAATATCATCAATTATTCTTATTTTTGCAACACATCAAATTCATAAGAAAATAATTGGTAAGTGTTCTTGCATAATAGGATAATCTCAACCTATTTAGAAGCCAAATAAAATAAAATCAAATAGAATACATCTAAGAAATCTTCAAACGATAAGTCGTACTTTGTAATATTAGTCACATATTAGGTGCATTACAATAATATCATCATAAAAATATATGGAATAAATGGAATGAATCTTAAATTATTTATATTAAAAATATTTTTTCCTTATCATATATCATCTATCTACACATATATGTATTTTGCAAACACATACTCATACATGGATAACAATTTGAGTGATATAACATGATTAATTTGACCTTCATTAAAAACATTAGTTGGGACTATAACATATACTATTGAAATTTGACCTTCATTAAAAATTATTTTCTTTGATTTTGAATTTACAAAGCATCATTCATTTATATTTATTTTAAAAAAACATTAATCATTCATTTGCAAATTAATTATATTATTTTAATTATACTTTTAAAAAAAGTTCACTAAAGTGCTAATTATATTATAGATACAATTTACAATGACCCCACTATTTTATCGTTTTTATAATGTTAATTATAAAATAAAGTTTGAATTTTAATTTTCATGAATGTAATAAAATATGTATTAAAAAATTAAAATTAATGTAATATTAATCTGATCCTATTCAATTTATTTGTTTTTTACATTAAAATGAAAAAAAAAACTGTGCATCGCACCGGGATTATCTAGTAAATTAATAAAAAAAATAATGTCATACACCAAAATTGAAACGGAACTCTAAGGACCCTTATCCGTGTAACATTAGATGACGACATTCAGTTATTAGAGAAATAAATTTGCCACTATCACCAATTCTTCTTATTTATGCAATACTTCAAATTCATAAGGAAATAATTAGCAAGTGTTCTTATATAATAGGATAATCTCAACCTATTTGGAAGCCAAATATTGTAAAATCAAATAGAATACATCTACGAAATTAAAAAACAATGAGTCATACTTTGTAATATTGGTCATATATTATAGGTGTTTACAATAGTATAATAATAAAAATATATGGAATAAATGGAATCAATTAAAAATGATTTATATTAAAAATATTTTCTCCTTATAATATACTATCTATCTACACATATATGTCTTTGAATATTTCTTAGTTGTATACTATTTGAGTGATATAACATGATTAATTTGACCATCATTAAAAATTTTTGTAGGGAGTATAACATATACTATTGAAATTGGTAAGTATTCTTGCATAATAGGAAAATCTCAACCTATTCAGAAACCAAATAAAGTAAAATCAAATAGTATACAACTAAGAAATCTTCAAACGATGAGTCGTACTTTATAATATTATTCACATATTAGGTGTATTAAAATAGTATAATCATAAAAATATATGGAATATATGGAATCAATCAAAAAAGATTTATATTAAAAATATTTTCTCGTTATGATATACTCCCTCCGTTCCTTTTTGTTTTTCCACCTTACTAAAACGGATAGTTCCATAAGTTTTTCCTCTTTAGAATACTTTCCATTTTTGGAAAGTTTTTCATCTCACTTTTACCCCTTAAAACCTCACTTTTCTTACTTCACACTACTATTTAATTATTTTTTCTCTCATACTTCCAATACAATCATTACATTACACTATTATTTAATTATTTTTTCTCTCATAGTTACAATACAATCATTACTTGCCACTACTATATAATTAAAATAATACCCACTATCACCAAAGATTCCATTTTTCTTAATCTTGGTGAAAATCTCAAATAGGAACATCAAAAAGGAACGGAGGGAGTACCATCGATCCACACATATACGTACTTGGGACTAGGGCTGTACAAAAATGGACCGGACCGGCGGGTTGGACCGGAACCGGTAGCACCCGGACCGGAACCGGACCGGACCGGTTGAATCAGGTCCGGTCTCCGGGTCATTAAAAATATTAATTCCGGGTTTCCGGTCCGGTCTGGTCTAATTCCGGAAAAATCAGGGTCAGACCGGTTAGGACCGGATGTATATAATATTTATTATTTTATTTTTTTTAAAAAAAAAACTTCTAAAATATAAATAAGCTTTTAGGGTTTGAGACTTTCTGATTATTCAATCCCACTCCCCACCAAGAGCAGGCTGCGGCGTCAAGAGCTAGAGGTTTCTGATTTTTCTTCTTTCCTTAGTTCCTTATTCATTCAATTGCAATTTTTCAATCCCACTCATTCTTCAATCCCACTCATTTTCACTTTCCTTAGTTCCTTATTCATTCAATTGCAATTTTAATTTTATTCTTCAAGTTTTCAAGAATCAAGATTTTTTATGTGCATATAAAAAATTAAAATTCATTAAATATTTCAGCTCTTGTGTATAGTTGTCCCCCTAGCTATCATTTCCTATATATATATGTATTCTTATGTTCATTCTGAGATTGACCAAGTAATAAGACAAGGAAGTTTTTCATAGTCTTTGTTTGCTATATTGTCTGAATATCCAACAGAAGCTTTTTCCTTCTGTTCTTTCTTTCCAATCAATGAAAGTTCACAAGCTTAACTATTAATATTATTATTTGATGAAGAAGGAATATTAAAAATAAATGGATCACAGCAGGGAATGCTAGTCATGCTATGCTTTTGGAATTATTTTATTGCTTTCACTTGTAATTTTACTAATATTAATATTATTTAATAGACTTTTGGCATTGAAGTTAAAAAAAAAAAAATTTAAAATATTGGAAACTAGTATTAAAACTATAAAATAAGTATATTTAACCTGGACCGACCGAATTTTCGGGTCGGGCAGGATGGACCGGATAAAATAGGTCCGGTCTCCGGTCCTCAAAATTTCTGAAATCCGGTCTTCCGGTCCAACCGGTCCGGTCCGGGTTTGGACCGGTGTTTAGTCCTACTTGGGACTATAACATATACTATTGAAATTTGAAAAACAATATAGTAGATAGAAGTATGTAATAATAATGCACAAATTATTATCTTTGATTTTTAATTGACAAAGCATCATTCATTTATATTTATTTAAAAAAAACATTCGTTAATTTGTAAATTAATTATATTATGTTATAGATACAATTTACAATTTACAATACTAATTATTTTATAAATACAATTTACAATGACTCCACTGCTTTATTGTTTTTATAATGTTAATTATAAGAAAAAGTTTGAATTTTAATTTTCATGAATGTATTAAAAAAGAATTAAAATAAATGTAATATTAAGTTGTTCCTATTCAATTTATTTGTTTTTCACATCATAATGAAAAATATAACCGTGTATTGCACATGCATCGCACGGGGATTCTAGAGTACATTTATAAAAAAATATTGGCATTCATCAAAATTGTAAAGGAACTCAAAGGAACCTTATCCGTGTAACATTGAATAAAGACATTCACTTATTGGATAAATAAATTTGCTAATATCACCAATTATCTTATTTACGCAACACATCAAATTCATAAGAAAATAATTTGTAAGTGTTCTTACATAATAGGATAATCTCAACCTATTCAGAAGCCAACTAAAATAAAATCAAAAAGAATACATCTAAGAAATCTTCAAACGATTAGTCGTACTTTGTAATATTAGTCACATATTAGGTGCATTACAATAATATTATCATAAAAATATATGGAATAAATGGAATGAATCTTAAATGATTTATATTAAAAAAAAAATTCTTTATCATATATCATCTATCTACACATATATGTATTTTGCAAACACATACTCATACAAGGATAACAATTTGAGTGATATAACATGATTTATTTGACCATCATTAAAAACATTAGTTGAATTTTTATAATGTTAATTATTAAAAAAAGTTTGAATTTTAATTTTCGTGAATATAATAAAAAACAATTGTGCATCGCACGGGGATTATCTAGTAAATTTATAAAAAAAATATTGACATTCACCAAAATTGAAAAGGAACTCAAAGGACCCTTATCCGTGTAACATTGGATTAGGGATGGCAATGGGTCGGACTCGGCTCGGACTATCCACCCTCCGACTTTGCTCCGAATAAATCTCAGACTATCCACTCGGAGTCGGATTATGCATACTCCAACATTGCTCTATCTCGGACTCTCGGACATCCGGCGGACTTCGGATTATTTTCAAGATTTATTTTTATCGATATTACATTTATGATTTTAAAGCACGAAAAAATTAATATAGATTAGTCTTAAAATTCAACTCGAATAAGAATTATTAGTCCTGCAATTACAATATTAGAAGAGTCCTTCATAGTTGGTTTCAAAAGTTGTTGTTTCACATCAACATAGTTTTTCACTTTCAAACATCTTTTCAAATGATCCTCTAGATATGTGGTTCCATTTTTACCACCACCAGCAAACAATTTCTTACAGCCACGACATTTTGCTTCATATTTTTACCAACTTGTACTTGAGTAAAATGTTTACATACAGCTGAAGTAAGTTTTCTACCATTAGCACCAATAATACAACCCTCTCCACATTCAATATCTTCATTATTTTCTAAATTAATTGTTAGAGTAACAGGAGTTTTCGGACTATGTATTTCATTCTCAAAGTCCATCCCTGTTTGAATAAAAAAAACAACAATTATATACTACTAAAAAACCAACAACAAAATCAACATCACTACCAATTACAAAGTCAAAACTAGTTGAATTTTGCACTAACAAATCAACAAAATCAAAATCAAGAAAATCTACTATTAGTATGCTTGTACAAATTTTGTCATCTAGTTTACTGCTGGGTCGTTGTGGCTCAACTCTTGCATCATTTAAAATTAATCATAGCTGACCTTTATTCTGTTTTGTCTTCTCATTAATGCTTTAGACTTTAGAGGTATCTATTAGTATGCTTATTATAAATAATTGTTCTTAAAAACAGTGCAGTTTCATTCTTTTGACCAACTATGACTTTTGTTTAGCAAATAAGGCCAGAACTATGTTATGCATGGAATATCTAGCTCTTAATTTTTTGACCCTGTAAAATAGTACTAAGACAATTCAAGTCACTTTATGATTGAAGCTGTTCATCATGACATAATTTTCCTTTGTTATGTTAGGTAGTATATGATCTTCAGACCTCAAGTAGACAAGTCTTTTCCCTTTTCAGAACTTTAGATGAACAAAATCAAAATAACAAAATCAAACAATAAAATCAACAACAATTATATACTACTCAAGATGAGTAAATTTATTAAACAACAAAATCAACAAAATCAACAACAAAATCAACATCTCAGATTATTCTTAGTGCATTACCGTTCCTTATGCCCTCAGTTGAAGCTGCGGGGTTCGTTCTTTGTTTGCGGTGGAGGCCGGTGGGTTGCGGTGGGTTGCAGTGGGGTTCCTTCTTTGCGGTGGATTGCGGTGGGTTGTGGTGGGGTTCGTGGGTTTGGGACTTTGTGTAGAATGGAAATGGGTTTAGGGTTTGGGTAGTGGCATTGGCAAATGGAAATGGGTAGTGGGACTTTGGGTATTCTCTGGAATGGATTCCGGAAAGATAGGGATTAGGTTTTTTTTTATTCTTATGTTAATATTAATCAAGGGCTAAGATTAAAACAATTTTGCAATCAATGGTTAGAATCCAAAATTAATGTGACATTCAAAGTTGTATGTGATTGGTTATTGAAAGTTTTTAAGGATTGATAAGGTGGACAATATCAAAACCATTCATTCATCCACATTACATATCATCAATGGCTTAAATTTAATTAATGGTAAAATACAATTTTAATTTCATAAAAAAGCTAATTACCTATATAATTGAATGAGAATTATATAGAATTATGAGTGGTTTAATTTTGTTTCTTTCATAATAATTGACAACTTACAACTAAATCTTTGATATACTATCGATTAAGTATCTAATTGATTATCATATAGATTAATAGTTTAATTTAGTTAGTTTTAGGTTTCATTATACTTATATAACTAATCTATAAACATAATTAAATAAAAATTTTAATTCGTTATTAGTGGTTTAATTTCGTTTAATTCATAATAATAGCTAATCGATTGTTTTGATTAGTTTCGTTCATTCAACTTACAATATTCAATCTCACTTACAATTTAACGACATCGTTTCAAGTCTATATAACTATATTAGACAAGTTCCAACTTCCAATTAAATCTTTATTAAACAATCGATTAAGTATTTAATTGATTAATATTAATTAGTATATAGACTAATACTATATTTCTAATAGTTTATTTTAGTTAGTTTTAGGTTTTATTATACTTAAATAACTTCAAAAGTCAAAACTATGTAAGACTATAAGTCTATAATAATCTAAATATCTAATCGATTGTTTTCATAAGTTTCAATTTCGATCATTCAACTTGATTAAATTTATACTATTCAATCTCTCTTACAATGTAATTAGTCACTCATGAGTCATGACTCACATAGTCAAATGTGAAATTTGCAATTTTGCTTAGAATAAACTTATTTTCATATAAAATTTAAAATTTTCAAAATATAAAAATGCCTTAAATTAAAAGTTGAGTAGGATGTCGGTTCGAATCGGGTCGAGTCGGGTCGAATCGGAGTCGGGTCGAGTCGGAGTCGGATTGGAGTCGGAGTCAAGCGGATTATTGGATTTTTTTTGCGGTCCAACTCCGGTCCAGCTCTAGCCCAGAGTCGGATTGTATAATCGGAGCCGGAGTCGAATCTTTTCCAACTCGAAGTCGAATCGGATAAAAAATCTCGGATCGAGTCGGATCAGGGGCGGATTCGGACTGAATTGCCATCCCTACATTGGATAAAGACATTCACTTATTGGAGAAATAAATTTGCTACTATCACCAATTCTTCTTATTCATGCAACACATCAAATTCATAAGGAAATAATTGGTAAGTGTTCTTGCATAATAGCATAATCTCAACCTATTCAGAAGCCAAATGAAGTAAAATCAAATAGAATACCTCTAAGCAATCTTCAAACGATGAGTCGTACTTTGTAATATTAGTCACATATTAGGTGTATTACAATGATATAATCATAAAAATATATGGAATAAATGGAATGAATCTAAAAATATTTATATTAAAAATATTTTCTCCTTATCATATACCATTTATTAGGGGTGTTCATAATAACCCGATCCGAAAATCCCGACCCGAATTATTCGGTACCCGGTTTCTAAAACTGGGTAATTTGCCCGGTTTCCGCAAACCGGATAATCGGGTCGGGTACCCGGTTTTAAAATCGGATATCAAATCCGGATACGGGTCATGACTTTTTGAAAACCGGGTATCCGGTATCCGGTTTTCTTTATTTTTATTTTTTTTCGTAAATAAAATGATCATGATATCTCTTAAGCTAACCTTGGATTATCTTCAAAAAAAAAAAAAAGCTAACCTTGGATTGAATATTTTTTAAGAGTTAGTATTTGAATTTTATAATTGTTCTTACTTAAGCCCAAGAACAATAATATTATTCTTTCATTTTCTTAATTAATCTTTAATGACTAATTAAGTTAAAGATTTTTAGGGAGTTTGTATGAAATTTACATAAAAAAATATTTTAAGTGAAAATAGAGATAAACAAACGTATGGTTGAACGACAAAACGACAAAAAAATTAAAAATAAAAAAACATTCGAATAAAAACGGGTATTCGGTTTCCGACCCGATTTAAACCGGGTATCCGAATTCCGGGTACTCGGTTTAAACTGGGTCGGAACCGGATCGCAATTTTAGGTACCCGAAAAAGCGAGTACCCGGATTACTGGATCCGGGTCGACCGGGTACCTGGTTTTGAACACCCCTACCATTTATCTACCCATATATATATTTTGCAAACAAATATTCATACAAGGATAACATGATTAATTTGACCATCATTAAAAACTTTAGTTGGGACTATAACATATACTATTGAAATTTGAAAAACAATTTCATAGATAGTACTCCCTCCGTTCCTTTTTGTTTTTCCACCTTACTAAAACGGGTAGTTCTATAAGTTTTTCCACTTTAGAATAATTTCCATTTTTGAAAAGTTTTGATCCCACTTTTACCCCTTCAAACCCCACTTTTCTTACTTCACACAACTATTTAATTATTTTCTCTCTTATACTTCCAATACAATCATTACATTACACTATTATTTAATTATTTTTTCTCTCATACTTCCAATACAATTATTACTTCCCACTACTATATAATTAAAATAATACCCACTACCACCAAGCATATAATAATGATGCACAAATAATTATCTTTGATTTTTAATTTACAAAGCATCATTCATTTATATTTATTTTAAAAAAACATTAATTAGTCATTTGCAAATTAATTATATTATTTTTAATTATACTTTTAAAAAGAGTTCACTTAAATGCTAATTATATTTATAGATACAATTTACAATTACCCTACTGCTTTATCGTTTTTATAATGTTAATTATAAAAAAAAGTTTGAATTTTAATTTTCGTGAATATAAAAAAATATGTATTAAAAAATAATTAAAATTAATGTAATATTAAGCTGAACTTATTTAATTTATTTGTTTTTTACATCAAAATGAAAAAAAACCGTGCATCGTAGGGGGATTATCTAGTAAATTTTTTTAAAAAATATATTGGCATTCACCAAAATTGAAAAGCAACTCAAAGAACCTTTATCCGTGTAACATTGGATAAAGACATTCACTTATTGGAAAAATAAATTTGCTACTATCACCTATGCTTCTTATTTATGCAACACATCAAATTCATAAGGAAATAATTGGTAAGTGTTCTTGCGTAATAGGATAATTTCAACCTATTTAGAAGCCAAATAAAGTAAAACCAAATAGAATATATCTAAGAAATCTTCAAACGATGAGTCATACTTTGTAATATTAGTCACATATTAGGTGTATTACAATAATCTAATCATAAAAATATATGGAATAAATGGAATGAATCTAAAATGATTTATATTAAAAATATTTTCTCCTTATCATATACCATCTATCTACACATATATGTATTTTGCAAACACATATTCATACAAGGATAACAATTTGAGTGATTCTGGTTATAAAGGATAACAATTTTGCAAACACATATTTTCTCCTTATCATACACCATCAGGATTTGAAACCTCACTGAAGCAGTCGCATTATTAATGAGATTTCATTAGTCATTTTTAGCGACTAATTTTTTTTTTAATATTTGTCCGTCACTTATTAAAATTTAATTAGTGATGGTAGAAATTTGAAAAATTTCTACGATGATTAGAAACTTGTTAATTCATAACGTGGTTATGAATCATAACAAGTAACGTAAACTTTGGAGGTAAAAACTTAAAGTTGAGAAACTACCGATAACAGTTCGAGAAAATTTTAATTATTACCCAAGCATATTATTTAACCATGATGGGAGTAAATTAAATATTTCATACACATATACAAGTGATTTTTAAACATATAATACAAGTTACATAACTTGTTAGATGTACAACAATTTTTACCCAAACTTTAAACTATCTTAGATAAACCTTTCCTACACTATAATAGATCAAAATGAGACAAAAACCACCTCCAAAAAGCCCCAAACAGCAGCCCCAATAGCTGTCCCAAACCCTCTTTATAGCCCTTTATACACTTACATACTCAAGCAAAACACTCTAACCAAAGTACCCTTTTGTTCTAACCTAGATTATGCATCATTACAAGCATGCAAGAGGCTAATATTTGAAGCAAAGACACTCTATTTCTGAATAAGAATTCAGCCATAAATCCCCAACTTGTTGCTCCCAAGTTCATCCATGAACAAACACTTGCACCCTTCAAACTTTCAACTACTAAAACACCTTCTTTTCTCATCAAATCTTCTTTAAAAACCCATCTAAAACTTCTGAAAATTTATGTTTATAAACTCAAATATTCCATAAAAATAATCTTCATTT
>CM033453.1:8331187-8343687 GCA_019425755.1 Amaranthus cruentus
GGTAGACCGACTACCAAACGAGTCACAGGATGACTCACAGAGTACCCATGTAAAAAGTTATGATATGAGTTTGAAATTGATTTGGATCCATTGAGATCTTATGGTTTATGATGAAATATGAGAACTTGGAATTATTACTATAAAACCATTGAATTAAGTTTGAATGATAATATGATTTATCAAATGAAAAAGCATCTTTCAAAATGAATTTACTCAAATCAAAAAGGTTTTAATAACTTGTTTGACAGACGCTAGTGTGTTATACTCAGCTTTTTTGCTGATACTATGCTTTGTATGTTTTTCAATGGTTTTGTTTTAGAGTAAACCCCTATGGCACCTCGACGAAGAATGGATATGCGAGCGGAAGATGAACCCGAGTTGGAGTATGACTCCCCTTTTGTTTAGATCTCTTTATTGTATTTGAGAGACTATTAGTTGGGTTGTTTAGGTTTGGACTATTTTAAGGATGTATTTAAACTTTGGACTTATTTCGATTTGGTTGTAATTTTCCTATATTTTGGACAGTTAAGACTTCCGTCATATTGCTTTGGTTTGGTTCAAGTATTTTACTTGGATATTGGTTTAAACTCTAAGTAACCCCCTAATTGTGCTGGCAAAAGTAAGCTTCCGCTTGATTAATACTAATCTCCAATTGGTGTTTCCCTTCATAATTCAGGGCGGTTACACTCACTCCAAGATAAAACGCTTTTCTTGGGGTCAGCAAATTTACCCCTGAAGAAATGTGATTTTATGAGGGACGATACGATTGCTAACAAGTCCCAAAAAACAGTTAACCTTGAATTAGTCTTAAATTCTTCATTTTTGACATCCGGTCCTGTTGACAAAGTTGAAACACCACCAAAAGAGATTGCAAAAGTAGTGTCTAAACAAACACCACAAAAGAAAGATACTGAAAAACCAAAAATCCAAACATGCATTGGGAGGCCACCAAAATGCACACCAAAATGCACACAAATAGGTATTTAAAAAAGTTAATTTTTCGAATAATGTTCAGCCCATATCAGCATAAGCAACGGCGCCTCCACCTTCAGCCCAAAAGATCTTTAAGTGCAAGTACTGTAACCAGACGTTTTCTTCTTCACAAGCATTTGGAGGCCACCAAAACGCACACAAAATGGAAAGGGAAGCGGCATCCGGTACAAAAACCCATTTCAAAAGCATAATACCTCCATTACCTACCTCTCGTTAACACAAAATTTGGGTATACTCAATACCTAAGATTTACCCATAGAAGATGGCAGACGGAGTCTGGGGGTCTTGTCCAATGCTCACCTTCTAATTTTCAGGGAATGGGTGACTGCCCACCTAATCTTACTTGTGCTCATACTCAATTCCAACCTGGTTAGATTTTTCATCTTCTCATGAGATTTATGATGTCATTAAAAAAGGATGACTATAGGAATATCAAATGTTAAGGGTGTTTATAACATGATTAATTTGACCATCATTAAAAACATTACTTGGGACTAAAACATATACTATTGAAATTTGAAAAACAATGTAATAGATAGTAGTTTGTAATAATGATGCACAAATTATTATCTTTGATTTTAATTAACAAACATCATTCATTTATATTTATTTAAAAAAACATTCATTCATTTGCAAATTAATTATATTATTTTTAATTATACTTTTAAAAATAGTTCACTAAAATGCTAATTATATTATAGATACAATTTACAATGGCCCCACTACTTTATCGTTTTTATAATGTTAATTATAAAAAAAAGTTTGAATTTTAATTTTCATGAATGTAATAAAATGTGTATTAAAAAATAATTAAAATTAATGTAATATTAAGCTGAACCTATTGAATTTATTGGTTTTTTACATCAAAATGAAAAAACAACCGTGCATCGCACGGGGATTATCTAGTAAATTTATAAAAAAAAAATATTGGCATTCACCAAAATTGAAAAGAAACTCAAAGGACCCTTATCTGCGTAACATTGGATAAAGACATTCACTTATTGGAGAAATAAATTTGCTACTATCACCAATTTTTATTATTCATGCAACACATCAAATTCATAAGGAAATAATTGGTAAGTGTTCTTGCATAATAGCATAATCTCAACCTATTCAAAAGCCAAATAAAGTAATATCAAATAGAATACATCTAAGCAATCTTCAAACGATGAGTTGTACTTTGTAATATTAATCACATATTAGGTGTATTACAATGATATAATCATAAAAATATATGGAATAAACGGAATGAATCTAAAATTATTTATATTAAAAATATTTTCTCCTTATCATATACCATTTATCTACACATATATATATTTTGCAAACAAATATTCATACAAGGATAACAATTTGAGTGATATAACATGATTAATTTGACCATCACTAAAAACAATTCAATAGATAGTAGTATGTAATAATGATGCACAATTATTATCTTTGATTTTTGATTTACAAAGCATTATTCATTTATATTTATTTTAAATAAACATTAATCATTCATTTGCAAATTAATTATATTATTTTTAATTATACTTTTTAAAAAAGTTCACTAAAATGTAAATTATATTATAGATACAGTTTACAATGACCCCACTGCTTTATCACTTTTATAATGTTAATTATAAAAAAAAGTTTGAAATTTAATTTTCATGAATGTAATAAAATATGTATTAAAAATTAATTAAAATTAATGTAATATTAAGCTAAACCTATTGAATTTATTTGTTTTTTACATCAAAATTAAAAAACAACCGTGCATCACACGGGGATTATCTAGTAAATTTATGAAAAAAAATATTCTCATTCACCAAAATTGAAAAGGAACTCAAAGGACCCTTATCCATGTAACATTGGATAAAGACATTCACTTATTGGTGAAATAAATTTGCTACTATCACCAACTCTTCTTATTCATGCAACACATCAAATTCATAAGGAAATAATTGGTAAGTGTTCTTGCATAATAGCATAATCTTAACCTATTCAGAAGCCAAATAAAGTAAAATAAAATAGAATACATCTAAGCAATCTTCAAACGATGAGTCGTACTTTGTAATATTAGTCACATATTAGGTGTATTACAATAATATAATCATAAAAATATATGGAATAAATGGAATGAATCTAAAATTATTTATATTAAAAATATTTTCTCCTTATCATATACCATCTATCTACACATATATATATATATATTTTGCAAACAAATATTTATACAAAAATAACAATTTGAGTGATATAACATGATTAATTTGACCATCATTAAAACCTTTAGTTGAGACTATAACATATACTATTGAAATTTGAAAAACTATTTAATAGATAGTAGGATTGTAATAATGATGTAGAAATTATTATCTTTGATTTTTAATTTACAAAGCATGATTCATTTTTATTTATTTTAAAAAAACATTCATTCTTTAGCAAATTAATTATATTAATTTTTATTATACTTTTAAAAAAGTTCACTTAAATGCTAATAAGATTATAGATACAATTTACTATGACCCCACTGCTTTATCGTTTTTATAATGTTAATTATAAAAAAAAGTTTGAATTTTATTTTTGATGAATGTAATAAAATATGTATTAAAAACAATTAAAATTAATGTAATATTAAGCTGAACCTATTAAATTTATTTGTTTTTTACATCAAATGAAAAAACAAACGTGGGATTTTTTTATTTACAATGGGATTATCTAGTAAATTTATAAAAATTAATATTGACATTCACCAAAATTGAAAAGAAACTCGATAACCCTAGCCGCCCCAATTTTTATCTCTTCTCTCTCTAAAAAAACCCTAATATCTATAGTTAGTTTGGGGCTATCATCAATCTTTAAAGATTGATGGTAAGCCTCTAATTTCTCCTTTAAAGTTTTTTTATTATGATGATTAGAATAAATTTTTGTCCTCTCCCCGTAAGAGAGTTGTTCTATCCATTCATTGGGTTGATTCTACCCATATATTGGGTTTTGAACTCTCTTCTTGTGAGAGTTTGGAGTTATGAATTTTGGTCTTTAGTTGATTTGTTGGTAGAGATTAATGTGACGATGCACCAGACACCAAAATTGCAATTATCATCAAGTACATCAAATTCAATTCTATGTCAAGACTACAACATATCGAAAGACCCCCTCTTAGAAGGCTGTTTCAAACAGCGATATGGAAGAGGATATTCAAAATTGTCAGATCTCATATACAACGATCGTAGTTTTGTTATTTTTGAATTATATTTGGTTTTAGTTGTTATGTACTTGCTAATTTTTATCTCTGATTTAGATGTCGTATGACTCTTTATTAATGAATCAGGTATTATTCAAAGAAAAATTGAAACGAAACTCAGAGGACCCTTATCCGTGTAACATTGGATAAAGACATTCACTTATTGGAGAAATATATTTGCTATTATCACCAATTCTTCTTATTCATGCAACACATAAAATTCATAAGGAAATAATATAAGTGTTCTTGCGTAATAGCATAATCTCAACCTATTCAGATCCCAAATAAAGTAAAATCAAATAGAATACATCTAAGCAATCTTCAAACGATGAGTCGTAATTTTTAATATTAGTCACATATTAGGTGTATTACAATAATATAATCATAAAAATATATGAAATAAATGGAATGAATATAAAATGATTTATATTAAAAAAAATTTCTCTTTATCATATACCATCTATCTACACATATATATATATATTTTGCAAACAAATATTCATACAAGGATAACAATTTCAGTGATATAACATGATTAATTTGACCATCATTAATAACTTTAGTTGGGACTATAACATATACTATTGAAATTTGAAAAACAATTTATTAGATAGTAGTATGTAAAAATGAAGCTTAAATTATTATCTTTTATTTTTAATTTACAAAGCATCATTCATTTATATTTATTTTAAAAAAACATTCATTCATTTGCAAATTAATTATATTAAGTTTAATTATACTTTTAAAAAAAGTTCACTTAAATGCTAAATATACTAAACATACAATTTACAATGACCCCACTGCATTATCGTTTTTATAATGTTAATTATAAAAAAATTTGAATTTTAATTTTCATGAATGTAATAAAATGTGTATTAAAAAAATTAAAATTAATGTAATATTAAGTTGAACCTGTTGAATTTCTTTGTTTTTTACATCAAAATGAAAAAACAACCGTGCATCGCACGGGGATTTTCTAGTAAATGTTTTTAAAAAAATATTGCCATTCACCAAAATTGAAAAGGAACTCAAAGGACCCTTATCCGTGTAACATTGGATAAAGACATTCACTTATTGGAAAAATATATTTGCTACTATCACCAATTCTTCTTATTCATGCAACACATCAAATATAAAGGAAATAATTGGTAAGTGTTCTTACACAAGAGCATAATCTCAATCTATTCAGAAGCCAAATAAAGTAAAATTAAATAGAATACATCTAAGCAATCTTCAAACGATGAGTCGTACTTTGTAATATTAGTCACATATTAGGTGTATTACAATAACATAATCATAAAAATATATGAAATAAATGGAATGAATATTAAATTATTTATATTAAAAATATTTTCTCCTTATCATATACCATCTATCTACACACATATATATTTCGCAAACAAATATTCATAGAAGGATAACAATTTGGGACTATAACATATACTATTGAAATTTGATAAACAATTTAATTGATAGTAGTATGTAATAATGATGCACAAATTATTATCTTTGATTTTTAATTTACAAAGCATCATTCATTTATATTTATTTTAAAAAAACATTCATTCATTTGCAAATTAATTATATTATTTTTAATTATACTTTTAAAAAAAGTTCACTAAAATGCTAATTATATTATAGATACAATTTACAATGACCACACTGCTTTATCCTTTTTATAATGTTAATTATAAAACAAAGTTTGAATTTGAATTTTCATGAATGTAATAATCTATGTATTAAAATATAATTAAAATTAATGTAATATTAAGCTGTATCTATTCATTTTATTTGTTTTTTACATCTAAATGACAAAACAACCGTGCATCGTATAGGGATTATCTAGTAAATTTTTTAAAAAATATATTGGCATTCACAAAAGTTGAAAAGGAACTAAAAGGACCCTGATCCGTAGGGCTGAACATAGTTTGGTATAAACCGTAAACCAAACCGGACCAAACCGAAAATTCAGTATTTGGTCTGATCTGTTTTTTTTTTCAATTTAATTACAGTTTATGGTGTGGTCTCGATTTTTTTATTTTCAGACCAGACCGAACCGCAAACCGTAATATGGTCGAAAATCATAATTTTATATTTAAAAAATTAAGTTGTTATCTAGATATTTTAATATGTAGTTATTTTTATATAGCATTATATACTTGAATAAATTTGATCTTATGCATTATCCACAACCAATCTAAACATCCTCAAAGCCGTTTAAACTACCCATCTATTAATGCTCAAGCTGTCCACAGTCTGCCTACTCATGCTGAGGGTTTAAATGGGCAATCCTCTATGAGGCCCACTGTTCTTACATACAACCGTGGGGGGGCGATACCATCTATCAGTCCTACTTCAGATTTCGCAAGGGCTGAAAGCCTCACAACTTTTCAACCTTTTGATTCTTCTAATTCCACAAGTTGCATGAATTATAGAGTTAGTGAGAGTAGCCCTACTAACAACAAGTGTATGGTATCAACAAGCCTCAGCCTGTCCTAGAACGCAAGTCGATCAACAACTAGAAATCCCCAATGAATCTACCAATTTGAGCTCAACCTTGTGCTTTAGCTGTATTTATTTTTAGCAGATTTTATCGTGTATCGTAAGCATAATATTTAATTTCTCTTTGGTTGTATGTGTTTAGGTGTAAAATTCAGTATTTTTAAGTATTTAGGCAAACGAAGCGTTTTAATATATATATATATATATATATATATATATATATATATATATATATATATATATATATATATATATATATATATATATATATATATATATATATATATATATATATATATATATATATATATATATATATATATATATATATATATATATATAAAATTTTAAAACCAATATAAAGTAATAAAAATAATAAAAATCAATATAACCAAATATTACCATCTTGAGAAATAGCATCTTTACCATGTGAATTTGTCCATCTCTATCATACCTTGATCAAAAAAAGAAACAACACAACGCTTAATTAACCAACGCAACCCTTCATAAATCAACATGTCCTTATTACAAACAAATACACCCATTGGACGAATCTCTTCGAGTAACACATCTTTTCGACCTTGGTGAAACCATATATATATATATATATATATATATATATATATATATATATATATATATATATATATATATATATATATATATATATATATATATATATTATATATATATATATATATATATATTTATATTTATATTTATATGTATATATATATATATATATATATATATATATATATTATATATATATATATATATGATATATATATATATATATATATATATATATATATATATCATTCTATGTCAGTTAGATGGCCTGCCTCTGCCCTCTTCCAACTGTCTTTTATCCTGTGGTTTTTATGCCTACGGGTTTCCAGTTAGTATTTTTCTACATATATAAGATTCCCAATTTCAATATATATATATATATATATATATATATATATATATTATATATATATATATATATATATATATATATATATATATATATGTATATAGTATGTATATATATATGTATATATATATATATATATATATGTATATATATATGTATATGTATATATATATATATATATATGTATATATATATATATATATATATATATGTATATATATATATATAGTGCAGAGAAGAATTAGAGTCAGCTACGAAAAAGGCTATCAAAATTTTGAAAAACAACGCCAACATTCAAATCTCCATGGCGGTCTCCAGAACTCTCGGCCAGTTCCTTACCTGCGTTTTGGTCACCGGGGGTTTGCTCACCTTCCCTGGAGGTGGGTGCCTCGGGAACCTCCTCGGTCTTTAGCTGGTCCTACTCTTGGAGCGCCCACTACGGTGTTCGTTGATGATCTTCCACAGGGGATGGCGGGAGAATGGTTATGGGATATATTTGCTGAAGTGGGGAAGATTGAAGATGTCTATATCTAAAAAAAAAATCAGAAAAACAAATAAAAATGGGTTTGGTTTTGTTAGATATAGGAAAAGAGTGGATGCAATGGCAGCCATTGAAAAGCTCAACGGGCATAGCGTGAAGGGTTTGAAAATGAAGGTCACGTTGGCCAAATACAACAAAGATGGAAATTCCTTCCCAAACAAGACAGGCGGTGTGAAAGGTCTCGCTCCGGTTAACAAAGTGGTGAAATTTCCGTCCTATCGCGATAATAGGAAGTATGCGACGTCGTCAGAGATGGTAGGAGATACGTGGACGTTGTGAAGAATGGGCAGGCGAAAAGGAAGGAGGAGTTTGGGAGTGACCAAAACGTCATCCCTGTTCTTTTTTCATTGAAGGTGCAACAAAATGTTGATATGGTAAAGCTGCTCGAGAATGCCGCCATTGCTAAGTGTTCTGGTCCTTGCTCCATAGACTCACTCAAGTCAAAAATCGTTCAAACCGGTGTGCCGATTATGGGTATGAAGTCAATCTCGCCTAATAAATTCTTACTCTATTTCGATCATCTACGTGATTTAAATAGTGCATTAGATGAATCTGGAACTCTTTAGAAAATCTTCGATGATGTTCGTAAATGGTTCGAAGGTGAGATGTTTAGTGATAGGTGCGTGTGGATTGAGTGCTTCGGCATTCCATCGAAGTACTGGAGTGTTGAGAATGTTAAGAAAATAGGCGAACAGTGGGGCCCCGTTATATGCCTAGATGAAGAAACAAAGAGCATGAATTGTATAACACAGGCTCGAATGTTGGTATGGACTAATGCACAGAATAAGATCGAAGCTCATGTTAGATTAGTGACTGATCAGGGCGGGTTCGATGTCTGGGTTAAGGAGACCCACCAGTATCCTATCCATGCTCGACAATCAAACTCGATGAATGACGTGGGTGTCAATCGGAATGCTGGCGTGACTGAAACTCCCTCAAAATCCATTGATAGAGTTAGCGACTCCCTAGCATGTGTGGAAAGGTTGAATTGTAAGGAGGTGAGCTCAGAGAAGATGGGTCTATGTGAACTGAATATTTCGAAAAATGGTGAGTGTGCAAATGCCCAGCTTGATGACGGCCACGTTGTTCCCTCAAACGCCCTGAATAGAGTATTGATCTCGTTGAATGTTGCTGAGGAGTCTAATGGGAATTTGGAATCCCACAGGAAAAATTTGGGCCTGCATGTGATCGACAGCTCGCTGGAGATTATGCATGTAAATTCTCCACAGGTTCATGGTGATGGCCCAGTTAATCTTTGGGTTGATCCAATGGCCACGATTGAAATTGTAAATAATGCTATGTCCCCAAAGTCAAATAATGTGCCAGGTCTACATAATACCACCAGCCTTGATCCTCAAAATTTAGCACAAAATGTTGGTGGGGAGTGTTCAAAGAGGCCTCGTGGCAGGCCGAAGAAGTCACAGACCCCTCGACCTAACAATGGTCGTTTAGGTGATGAGGAGGCAAACGAAACTTGGAAGCTTGCAAAGGCTCTTGGAATTAATGCATTTGATGAAGAAGCGGTAATTGCGGAGCTGCGAAAATCAAAGCGTCTTCAGTTATTGGAGGGGAACAACCCCAATGTGGGTTGTATGTAAGTATCTCATCTCCCTAGGTGTTTCCTTTTAACTGTTATTATGAATCTCATGTTCTGGAATGTAAGAGGTCTTGGTCGGGGCGAGAAATGTATTAGCATAAGAAATTTGATTAACAAAAGAAAGATTTCCTTTGTTGGTTTGGTTGAAACAAAACATAGGAGATCTTTTGATCGTAGAGTTAGAAGAATGTGGGGATGTGATGATTATGATTGGTGTGAATCACTTGCATCTGAAACCCATAGTGGTGGTATTATTACTATTTGGGACCCTAGTCATTTTTGTGCTTCTCATAGGGTTATTGGTGATAGATGGATTATACTGGTTGGTTGCGTAGTTAAAGGAAATTTTGTGTGTTGCATTGGGGTTGTTTATGGTCCAAATGATCGTTTGGGTAGAAGCCAAATGTTCGATTCACTGAAAGATCTTTTACAGACATTCAATAAGCCTATTCTGCTGTTGGGGGATTTTAATGAAGTATTACACCCTTGTGAAAGAATTGGGCAAGTTCGATTTGACTTGGGCATGAGAGAATTTGGAGAGTGGATTAATGACCTAAACCTCATTGATATACCCCTGCATGGTATTAGATTCACATGGGGTAGACTTCAGTCCCAAAGCAAACTTGATAGATGTTTATGTGTAAATGAATGGGTCATCAAGTTCACTGATATGCGACTTGAAGGTTTGAAGAGGGGCTTCTCAGATCACAATCCACTTGTGTTATCCTTGGAGAATCATGAAAGTTGGGGACCAAAACCATTCCGCTGTTATGATATTTGGTTTTCGAATCCGGAATTTAGAGATTTCATCATCAAAGAGTGGAATAATCTCCCAAATTTGAGCCTAGTTAATAAGATGAAAGCATTAAAGGCACCTATAAGATTGTGGAGTAGGAAGAAATTTGGGAATATGGATGATACCATTGGCAAACTTGAAAATGTTATTCACGATCTTCAACAAACTGGGGCACGTAGACAATTAGATGATTTGGAATGTGCTACGTTACGTGCTGTTCAGAATCATTTACATGCTTGGCTTATTAGACGAGAAAGAGTTTGGAGACAGAAAGCCCGCTCTTATGGGTTTAGTATGAAGGATCATAACACAAAGTTCTTCCATTCTTCTACCATCTTTAGAAGAAAGAAGAAGGAAATCACTACATTGGAGATTGATGGGAGAGTGGTTAGCGGTGTTGAGAATCTCAAAAGGGAAGTGAGCAGGTACTTTGCTGATAGATTCTCTCTTGTGGACTCCCCCGATTTGGTTTTTGATCTTGGTAGTCATCCCGTGCTGAGTGCTGAAAATGCTCAATTCTGGAGACTGTTCCAACTAGGGATGAGATTAAACAGGCAGTCTGGGCATGTGGCATTGATAAATCCTCAGGGTTTGACGGTTTTAACTTTAAGTTCATTAGAGAAATGTGGGACTTGATACAAGAGGATATCTGTAATTTTGTGCTTAATTTCCTAGAGACCGGAGATGCTGCTAGGGCTATAAACATTACTTGGGTGGCCCTTATCCCTAAAGTTAGTAACCCCTTTTCGATTGATGATTTTAGGCCTATAAGCATGGTGGGTGCACTTTATAAGATTATCTCAAAACTTCTATCAATCAGATTGAAGGTGGTTATTGCCCCACTCATAGATGAGTCTTAGAGTGCTTTTGTTATGGAGGCAGATTCTTGATGGTGTGTTAGTGGCTAATGAGGCTATAACATGGTTAAAGAAAAAGAAAATTCCAGGTGCTTTCATTAAACTTGATCTCCAGAAGCCGTATGACTCGGTTAAATGGTCTTTTTTGAAGCAGGTAATGGTACAGTTGGGTTTCGGTGATAAATGGATTCGTTGGATTATGACGTGTGTTAGTTCGGGTTCTTTGTCGATATTGCTTAATGGCTCCCCGCTTAAACCTGTGAAGATGGAGAGAGGTTTGCGACAAGGTGACCCTTTATCACCTTACCTTTTCATCCTTGTAAGTGAAGCTTTGGTTTGCTTGTTTAAAAAAGCGGAGAATCTAAGGTTGATTGAAGGAGTTACGATTGGTAAAGATAGAGTTCTCTTGAAACATCTTCAATTTGCTGACGATACTCTGTGTGCCAAAAAACAGCTTGGTGGTAAAGAACTACTTCCGCATTCTTGATGTCTTTGCGATTATGTCAGGCTTACAATTGAATTACTCTAAATCAAGTATCATCTCCTGGTGTTCTTCTGAGTTTGAGTGGGCTAAAGATATTGCATTAGAAAATGGATGCAGTCACTCAGTGTGCCCTATGACTTATCTTGGGTTACCTCTCGGTGCGAATATGAAGAAATGTTCTACTTGGAAGCCTGTGTTAGTAAAGATTGAGAATAAGCTTGCATCTTGGAAGGCGAAATTACTATCTAGAGCAGGTAAACTCACTTTGATCAAAAGTGTCCTCAATAGCCTCCCGATTTTCTACTTGAGCATGTTTAGGATGCCGAAATCCATTGCACTTGAAATTGTGAAGATGCAGAGGAGATTCTTTTGGGGAAATTCAACAGATGGTCATATGTCTATCCCTTCGGTCATATGGTCAACAATTGAGCTACCAAAAAACCTTGGTGGTCTGGGTGTGGGAAACATTCTGCTTAAGAATCTAATTCTTCTGTTTCAGTGGTGGTGGAGCTTCTCCGAGAGTGATTGTAAGCTTTGGAAACGCATCCTTATTTCCATATATGATATTAAGGGCCTAAA
>CM033453.1:8348687-8457453 GCA_019425755.1 Amaranthus cruentus
GAGGTTTGTGATTTACTCTTTGATACAATTTGGTATTTGGGACATTTACATGTAATTAGTAGAAGCAAATGAAAGAAGAAAAAGAAACTTTCTGATATTATTTTCACTTACACTAAATACATGAAAGGGCCTTATATATATAGGCTTGAGTAATAAACTATCTTGCAACTAACTATCTGGGTTATGACAATTTGGCTAACTAACTGTGGTTAAGGGAAGAAGCATACAGGGAGCAGAAGGATGAAAAATCCTAGCCAACTTCAATGTACATCTTTTATATAACCAATATTCTTATCATCCCCCCTCAAGCTTGGGGTGATTGAAGTCATGCCAAGCTTGGACAGTAAGTAGTGCTGCTGATATGAAGGGATGATTTTGGTTAAAAGATCAGCCACTTGTTCACTGGTAGGAATGTAACGCAGCTCAAGTAATCCGTCAAGCACCTTTTCACGTGTAAAATGGCAATCAATAGCAATATGCTTTGTACGATGATGAAGAACAGGATTATGAGCCATTTGGAAGGCTGATTTGTTATCACAGTCAAGGGTGACAGGTTGTAAATTTTTAACAACAAATTCCTCCAATAAACGAACAAGCCATGTGATCTCAGAGGCGACGGCTGCCATAGCCCTATATTCGGCTTCAGAGGAGGATTTAGAGACGGTACACTGCTTCTTGGACTTCCAACTGACAGGTGAGTTGCCAAAAAGAATAACATATCCAGTTACTGAATGTCGTGTGTCTAGGCAGGCCTCCCAATCAGAATCGGAGTATGCTTGGAGCTTGAGGGAGTCACCACCTTTGAGGAGGATGCCTTGACCAGAGGTGGATGCCACATAGTTTAAGGTGTGTGTTAAAGCTTTAAAATGGTTCTCTGTGGGGGTCTGCATATATTGACTTAGAGCTTGAGTAGCAAAGGAGATGTAAGGGCGAGTATTAGTTAGGAAATTAAGCTTAACAATGAGGGATCTGTAAAGGGTTGGATTGGAATAAAGGGGAGAGTCATTATACTGAAGTTTGAGGTTGAGAGGTAAGGGTGTGACAACCTTTTTGAAAGTATCCAAACCAGAATCTTGCAAGAGATCAGTGGTAAATTTGCGTTGACTCAAAACAAGGCCATCAGGAACATATGTGACTTCAAAGCCGAGGAAGTAATTAAGTGTGCCTAAATCTTTGATGCCAAAAATTTTGTGAAGATGAGCTTTGGTAGACTGTATGATGGAGCTATTATTACCAGTGATGATAATATCATCAACATAAATAGCTAATATAGTAATGGAAGTAGGCATCTGTTTGGTAAAAACGGAATAGTCATTTTTGGATTGATTGTACCCCTGGTGAAAGAGTTCTGTGGTGAGCTTGGAGAACCATTGTCTTGAAGCTTGCTTGAGCCCATAGATAGATTTTTTTAGCTTACAAACTGTGTTGGGAGGACAATGCATACCCTCAGGAACCTGCATAAACACATCTTCGTGTAAATATCCATGTAGGAAGGCGTTGTTCACATCAAGTTGGAACAAGGACCAATGACGATGAACAGAAAGGGCAATAAGACATCAGATGGTGGTAAATCGGACAACTGGGGAAAATGTCTCTTGGAAGTCTATGCCTTGTTGTTGATGATACCCTTTGGCAACAAGTCTTGCCTTATAGCGTTCTAGACTGCCATCCGAACGGAGCTTGACTTGATAGACCCATTTGGAACCGATGGCTTTCTTACCATGAGGTAAAGACATGAGCTCCCATGTGTTATTCTCCTCCAAAGCTTTAAGTTCTTGTTGCATAGCATTCTGCCAAACTATGTGTGGAGCTGCATCTTTGTAGCTCTTGGGTTCGTACCACTGTGACTGCTTTGCCAAAAAGACTTGAGAATCATTAGGTAATGAGGAATAACAAACAAGATTACAAATGTAGTCAGATAAGTGAGCAGGAGGCCTTAAGGGCCTAGATGATCTTCGTGGAAGAGGATTAAGAGTAGGGGATGTTGGAGTAGGACATGGGACAGTAATAGTAGTATTAGAAGGGGGAGTGGGAGAGGTTGAATTATCTAGAGGTAAAGTAGGTAAGTCTGGAGTAGTGTTCGGTTATCCAGGGAAAGGAGTATAAAGAGGGAAGTCACAAATATGGTGTGTGTCAGGAATAGTTTTAGAAGGTAAGTAAAAGGTTGAAAAAGGGGAAGTACTGAAAAAATTTTGATGGAAAGGGAAGTTTTTCTCATGAAAGATCACATCTCTAGAAATAATAAATTGTTTAGTTACTAGGTCATAAACTTTGTATGCTTTCTGTGCATAGGGGTATCCAAGGAAAACACATGGGTGTGCTCTTGCGTCAAGTTTAGTGTGGCCCTGTTTAAGTGTAGACACGTAACAGAGACAATTAGTAGGTGGCTGGCCAAAGAATTTATTATAAGGGGATATGTTTTGTAAACACTTGAGAGGGAGACGATTAATGATATAAGCTGCACATAAAACACATTCACCCCAAAATTGAGGTGGAACAATAGATTGAAAGTATAGGGCTTGAGCTGTTTCTAAAAGATATTTATGTTTCCGCTCGACGACCCCACTTTGTTGGGGTTTATCCCTACAACTCTTTTGGTGTTCAATACTTAACTGTTGGAATAAGGCTAGCATATTACCTTCACAAAGCTCTTTTGCATTGTCAGTACGAACAACTTTAACACAAGTATTATATTGAGTTTTTATGAAAGCAAACAAGTGTTTAACCATGGCAACACAATCTGATTTGTTTTTTAGCAAGTATACCCAAGTTAATCGACTAAAATCATCAACAATAGTCAAGAAAAAATTACAACCGCTATGTGTTCTATGAGGATAAGAACCCCATATGTCTATATGTAAAAGATTAAAAATACAAGTAGATTTGATATAGCTATCACGAAAAAGGAGCCGAGTTTTTCTGAAAGCGGGGCAAATAGTACAAATCAAGGAGTCTTTAATGCCATAAACATCTATATCCGGGAAAAGAGCTTTGAGCTTTGAGAAAGGTGCATGGCCTAGTCTCAAATGCCATAGCTTAGCATGTTCAAGCATAGGCTTTGAGTGTGCAAGAGATGTTTGACCAGTTGAAGAATCATGATGTTGGCACGCATGATTCTTGGAGGAACCAAAGTGGTTTTTAACCACTGTGTAATAGAGTCCTTGTGCATTATTACTAATATGCAAAGAGATTCTCTTTAAGGGATCCTGAAGGAAACAAGAATGATGAGAAAAAGTAATATTGACTACCAAATCTAAACAAATCTTATGTACAGATATTAAATTGAAATGAAATGTAGGCACAAATAAGACATCTTTTAGCAATATATCAGTACATAATGCAATATCTCCTTTTTTACTGACTTCATGCTTTGGGCCATCTGGTGTTGTGATTTTATGGTGAGAAATAGATATATCTTTAATATTTGTGAATAAAGTTAAATCATTACAGATATGATCGGTTGAACCACTGTCCACAATCCATTGAGTATTGTAAGAATTAGAGAGTAAAGAAAGAGGACCTGCGAGATGAGCTGAACTATCTGAAACAACTTGTTCATCAATGGCATTTTCTTTATTGACACCAAGAAGGGAAAGAAGATTAGTATATTGTTCAGTTGTGAGTCCCAATGGATTACCTGCAGTAGAATTCTTTGTGCATTCTTCATTTTGACCAAGGGCAGCGTTTTTCTTGGTGGGATTTACTTTGCCATTGTTAGGGTAGCCATGGAGTTTGAAGCACCTACTGATGCTGTGTCCTGCAATCTTGCAATGGTCACAAAAATAAGAAGGTCTTCTTCCATTGTGATTGGGTTTGGTATGATGAGAGGGCTTCCACTTATCAGTAGCAAAAGCCATAGGCTCCACAGGAGTGTGATGTTTGTTAAGTTATTTGTGGCTTTCTTCTTGTAACAACATGCGATATACCTCACTAACATCAGGGAGGTCTTTATTCATAAGGAGATTGGATCTAACTTGGTGGAAGTGAGGGTCTAATTTCATCAAAAATGCCATAACCCGCTGATCTTGTTGAATCTTCAAAAAATTGTTGGTAAGGTTGCAAGTGCAAGTAGGTAGAGGTTAGAGATCATCTATCTCGTCCCATAGAGATTTTACGCTTGTAAAGTATTCTGCTACACTCATATTTCATTCTTGATATGTATTTGAGAGTCGCTCTTGAAGTCTATACATTTGAGATGATGAGGGATTTCCAAACCGTGCTTCAAGATCATTCCAAATAGCATGGGCTATCTTAAAATACATTATGCTTTTGGCTATATGTTTCTCTAAAGAGGCAATGATCCAACCTGTGATCATGTTATTACAACGTTTCCATGCTCGCTCATCTTGAGATCCTTCTTCAGGTTGAGGCAGACTTCCATCTACAAAAGACAACTTATTTTTTGCATCAAGACTTATTATCATTGACCTCTTCCAATCGCTAAAGCATGTTCCATCAAAAACACTTGAGACCAATTTTGTTCCGGCTGAATCTGAAGGGTGTAAATAATATACACAACTGGGATTTTGAGTTGGATCATTAGCCATTGTTCTATTTGAATTATTCACAAGAGTTTTACTTGTTCTTGGTTCTGGTAGTGATTCCATATGAGAAGAGGAATTAGCAGATATCAGAAGGAAAGAAAGAACCCATTTCTTGGAAAGAAAATGGCTGACAAAAATACAGGGATTTATTCCTGCTCTGATACCATGATACAATTTGGTATTGGGGACATTTACATGTAATTAGTAGAAGCAAATGAAAGAAGAAAAAAAAAACTTTCTGATATTATTTTCACTTACACTAAATATAGGAAAGGGTCTTATATATATAGGCTTGAGTAATAAACTATCTTGCAACTAACTATCTGGGTTATGACAATTTAGCTAACTAACTGTGGTTAAGGGAAGAAGCATAAATGGAACAGCAGGATGAAAAATCCTAGCCAACTTCAATATACATCTTTTATATAACCAGTATTCTTATCACTCTTCCAGTTTAGGACATAATTGTTGGCGGAGACAACGCACATGCTCATTATCCAACCTTCTAGGTTTCTATTCTACTCTCCTGCTTCCTCAACTTTGGCTGCTTCTTCAACCTCAGCTGCTGCTTGTTTCTTCAATGCTTCTTCTACCACAAATGGTAAGAATTAATCTCTTCTTCGTCACTTATCAATTCTTATGATTAGTAAATGTTCAATTCGTGTGGATCTATTTTTTCTCTTTGTTCTAATTTGCAATTATTTCGATTTTTTGTTTTAGTTGAATTCATCTGCACATTTCATAACGATTTACAATCTTCGTTCTCATTATTCAGTAATGCGTGAAGCTAGGGCTGAACAAAGTTTGGTCTAAACTGTAAACCATACCGGACCAAACCATAATTTTAGTAGTTGGTCTGGTCTACGGTTTAAATGGCCTGGTCTGGTTTTTATCAAATTAAATTACGATTTACGTTCGGGTCTCGGTTTTTTATTTTTCAGACAGGACCGGACCACAAACCGTAATATGGTCGAAAATCATAACTTTGTATTCATAAAATTAAGTTGTTACCAAAATATTTGAAGATGTAGTTATTTTTATATAGCAATATATACTTGAATGATGTTGATGGTATCAACTAATTATAAATTATTATATTTATATATTGTAGGTGTAAAATATTTGCATACATACATGTATTAATTTGGAGTAAAATAAAAAAATAAAAACTGTATACTAGACCAGATCGGACCATTCTAAAACAGTTTGGTCTGGTCCGGTCTGGTGATGTCAACGGTCCGGTCCGGTCTGAATAAATTTTCAGAACGGAATTTCTAGTTTGCTCTTATTTTAGTGTCAAACCAGACCAAACCGGACTATGTACACCCTACGTGAAGCCATCTAATTTGTTGTTTAAAAAATGAAATTCTAGGGTTTGTTAGGGTTTTTTTAAATAGTAAAAATGACGAATTTGAAGTTTTTATGGTGAGTTTATTGGTTGTCTTATGTCTTATATCAGTTATCACTCTTTTTAAAGTGGAAGTTTTCATGATTCATTGCAGGTGATAATTTTAAGAACAATTAAAAAGCATTTGAATTTGAAGAATATGATAACTTATTTCCAATGAGCACCTTTCTTGGGTAACTGTGTTGATTTGTAAACTTGGTCATGTGTCAAGGTTACTCCTGTCGTGGCCGCTACTGTGATGAAAAAATCAGATACATGCTATACTTTTGTTTAGGATGGGGATGTATAGCTTTCGCATTCATCCTATAAAAATCATTAATGACAAATTTTCTTCTTTTCGTGATCAATTTAAGGTGGTTTTTTTTTTATTTTTTTTTTTACCACAGTCCTTGAATGGCTCAACGCCAGGGCTGTTGTCGTTGTTGTAGTTGTGTTGATGTCGTGTGCTACTGTCATTGCTTTGTTGTTGTTGTTGTTGATAATATCATGGGAGTGTTGTACTTAGTATGAATCTCTATGATAAATTCTAATTTATTGATGGACTTGAAAAAGTCGCAGAAGTTAATCTCATTTTAATCACGAATTTAACGTCTAAATATTTTAATTAGTGATGGTAGTAATTAAAAAAACACTCTACAATGATTAGAAACTTGTCAACTCGTAATGTAGTTTTGAAGTGTAACAAATAATGTAAACTTTGGAGGTAAAAACTTAAAGTTGAGCAACTACCCATAACGTTTCGGGTTAATTATAATACTTACCCGAAAAATTTATTTACCCATGTTGAGAATAAATTAAATATTTCATACACATATACAAGTGATTTTTAAATATGAAGTATAAGTTAGATAACTTGTTACATGCACAACAAGTTTTATCCAAACTTTAAACTATCTTAGATAAATCTTTCTTACACCATAATAGACCAAAATGAGACAAAAATCACCTCCAAACCAGCCCCAAACAGCAACCCCATTGCTGTACCCCTACCCCTCTTTTTAGTCTTTGTACACTTACATACTCAAGCAAGCAAATTGTTCTATTCAAAACCCCCTTTGTTCTACCCAAAGCTTATGCATCATTACAAGCATGCAAGAGGCATTTATTAGAAGCAAAAACACTTCAATTTTAGATCATTTTATTCAGCCATAATCCCCAACAAATTGCTCCCAAATTCATCCAAGAACAAACACTAGAATCCTTCAAAGTTCAACTACCAAAACACCTCCTTTTCGCACCAAATCTTCTTTAAAAATCCATCTAAAACTTCTTAAAATTTATGTTTATAAACTCAAATCTCTCATAAAAATAATCTTCATTTCAAGAGCTTTCCATAGACACCAAACTTGAAGAAATCCATCAAGAATAGAGTAAGTTGTGCTTATTTCTTTATTTCACTTGTTTTGTTAAAACTTATTCATGTAAAATCTTTTTACATGAAATCTTTCTATAAACTAGGATTATTATAAAATGGGTATTTCATCATAATAACTAAGAAAAATAATCTCTTAAGATGGCCTAGAAATTTAGGCTAAAAGAAGGAAATTTCAAAACATTTTTCTTCCATTAACTTACAATCTCCTATTTTTATTTCCTAGCCAAAAGCTCTCAAGTTGTGGGACTTGTTCAACAAGTGTTGTTCAACAATAATCAATCTCCAAAGTAACAAAATATCAAAGAGTAAGTAAACCCAACAATTTTTAGTTAGAAATCAAAAGTCATTAAGTTACATAGAAAGATCCGAAATTTGAATTCTTTAAAAAATAATTGTAGCAAAGGAGTGGGATCTTAGTTGTTGAGAAGTTGTACCAAAGGTTAAGGAGTACTTTTGTAGCTAAGGATCGAGGTATGTCACATGGGGTGCTTTTTAAAGGATTTAAGAACAAGTTGGGAAAATTTGTGTATGAACTTGTTTTTAAAAATAAAATTCCCAAAGTGAAGTTCTTAAATATGGAAAAATGATATGCTATTGAAAATTTTGAGTATGGAATGATTTATTACATGTATTATTGTGGGCATCATGCATGTTGATTTTATGAAATGTTGTGTGTTTAAAGGTATGTTTAATAATACTTTGTGAAAGTAATTATGATGGAAATGATTATATGGATTTGGAAAATATTTTAAATGCATTTTAAAAGAAATTTTCAGAATCTATATGTTAAGAAAATCTCTTGGATATTTTTTGTTGAAATTTATTCGTTAAAATGATATTTAATGGATTTTACGGTGTTAAATACTCTTAATATAAAATATGGTATTAGATACTCTTGATCATCAAAATTAATTATTAAAACCATATTATAATGTCTCCAACAATATTTGGCCAGAATATATTTAGTTTGGAATTTTTCATGATTTTTGAGAAATCGTTAAATTGTTTATCAGTAAATTATGAAATAGTAAAATATAAAATATTTACCAAATGAAGACATATGGACTTAAAATTTTTATTACCCACTTATTTTGACAGTAACTAATATGGTTAAAATTCTTAGAATATTTTGTTGACGTTTAAGGACCTTAAGAATATTTACTCGGTTATTAATAATCGGTAAGTTAGAAAACGGTAAAATATAAAATAAATACTAAATGACATGTTTTGGACATAAAAATTTTCTGCGACACTTATATTAACATTCGATACATTTTAAAAAATTTATATAGATTTTCGTGACCAGAAATGAACTTAAATAAATTCTATTCGGTTTATCAGTAAAATAATGATATTAATTATTAAAAATTCTCTACACATTTTTTATGGTTAATTAAGATTTTATATTGTTTAAAACAGTTTTTGAAACATCTTAAAATTTTTATATTATTTTATTCGGACTTAAATAATTTTAAACTGATATTATTTTATTCAATCGATTAAATGCCTATATAAAATAATAAAATAATATACATGACATTTATAAGTTTAAATAGGCTAATAAAAGTATTATATGATTTTTAGAACTTTGGTATAATTTTATTAAGATAATTATGAATTATTTACTAATTTATCAAATTAATAAAACTTGTTTAATTATCAAAAGGTGTAATATTGAGAACTAAATTTGAATAAAAATAGACCTATATAAAAAAAGTTATAATTGTATTCATAACCTATTGCCTCATAGTATAAAATAAGTTTAACTTAGATGGTTTATAAATGTTACAGATTTAAGATATCACTTAAATAACGGTAAATGCCTAAATTGTCGAAAATAATCGTACAATCATTATATATTGGCATAATAGATTATAATCTGATGAAACAACCTTAAATTCATTTTAATTAAGGTATTATAATTACTTGATTAATTTGGGCCTTGTTGGAGAATTAATATGTATTTTGTAAATCAATTATTGATTTTATTACCGATAAAATTGCTGAGTATTTGAGAAAATAGTGTTTTATGAAATCTTTATCATAATGAATTTAAAAACTTATGAACTATATTCTAGTTGTTTTGAATGAATTTCAAAAATCTTCTAAGTTATATTTACTTTACATAAGAAGGATTGTAACCAAATGTTTTAGTGGTTTCCTTGAAAAATCATATCGAATTTTAGCTAGTTTTCAAAGATTCATTTCCATACATGTTAGTGATGCCCCAATATAATACAAATGTTATGTTTGATGATATGATTATGCTAATCATGTTTTACCCATGTGGGAAAGATCATAATTTGATTTTGCTATGTTGCAAATAAAGTATTTTTTTTGTTATGTTGCAAATAAAATATGTTTATCATATGGAAATAGTTAGTATTTGTAACTTTTCAAATGCTATTGAAATTACAAGATAAATATCATATACAAAAATGTTTTAGCCTAAATGGCGGGTACATATGCCACAGCAAATGTTGTGTGCATGATTAAAAGGCTTACCAATGCTGAGCGCGTATTGTTCACAATACCATTGTGTTACACTTGCCGGACATGTCGCGGACGGTAGACCGACTACCAACCGAGTCACAGGATGACTCACAGAGTACCCATGCAAACTTATAATTTGAGTTTGAAGTTGATTTGGATCCATAGAGATCTTATGATTTATGATGAAAAATGAGAATTTGAAATTATTATGAAACCATTGAATTGAGTTTGAATAATGATATGTTTTATCATATAAAAAAAAGGCATCTTTCCAAATGAATTCACTCAAACAAAAATGTTTTAACAACTTGTTTGACATGGTGTGCTATACTCACCTTTTGCTGATACTATACCTTGTATGTTTTCCAATGGTTTTTGCACTACAAAAAAATTGCAACTTACCGACTAAAAAACTACCGACTAACCGAAACAGTCAGAAATTTCCGACTAACACGTGTTAGTCGGAAATTCCGACTAAATTGCTACTAAATTTGTTTTTAGTCGCAACTTTTTTTTTAAAAAAATACTATTAAATATTTCCGACCAACTATCGACCAAATTTTAGTCGGAAAATTTACCGAATCTTCCGACTAACATTTGGTCGATAGGTTAGAATTCCATATTTTGCTTAGTTTTTGTAGATTTCTAGTTAGGTAATGGGCCACTTTTTTTTGTCAAAGGTAATGGGCCACTTTGTCATTTTATTTGTCATTTCCTTAACTAGTTGACCAAATTAATTTTGTTTTTCATTTCCAAATAATAATAATAATAATAATAATAATAATAATAATAATAATAATATGATTAAATTGACTAATACGAATAATTACATACTAATACTACTAACAATACACTAATACGACTAGCTAATACTACACTAATTCGACTAGATAAATAACAAATATTATACTAACCATCACTAATAGAAAAAACCTTATTGGCTGCGGATTTTGGGCCACCAAAGGTTGCGGTTTTGGACTCCAGCACTTGTGGTAGCAGCTAATAGCTTGAAAGAAAGGCCGCGGTTAAAAAACGCAGCAGATAAAAAACTTAAAGGCTGCGGTTTTTAGGCAAAACCGCAGCCAATAACGCATTTTTTGAAAATGAAAAAAAACATTATTGGCTGCGGTTTTTAGGCAAAACCGCAGCCAATATGTTTTTTTTAATTTTCATAAAAGACTTATTGGCTGTGGTTTTTACCAAAACCGCAGCCTTTTAATCCTTTTTTTTTATTTTTTTTTGTTTTTTTGTTATATTTATAATAAAATATAATAAACAATTAATAAAAATGCAGCAGCTATAATATATAAATGTGTAATATATATACATGTAGTTATAATATATAAATGTGTAATATATATATACAAAATCGTAAATAATTACTAAGAAATATTACATATATAACTACTACCAACATAAATTAGCAAGCTACACGGCAACCTTGTCTTTCACTTCACGCATTTCCGTGTCCGTCAATTGGCGTCGTTCTCTTGGAGTGTCTAAAATCTATATATAATATTATATGAAATAAGTAAAAAGTTAATACATATATATAATTATATTTTCTAATAAATATTATATAATATTATAATTTGAGAACATATATAATAAATACTTACGACATCAATGTTTTCTACCCCGACGTTTTTCACGGCTTGTATGATATCATCCATAAAGTTAAGAACGTAGTAGCCGCAGTCAATGCTATTTTCTTGGTGAAAACACTATGAAAAGATATTTTATATGTTACTGCCAAAAACGCATCAAAATCGTTCAAATCGCAACTTAACACGTAATTTCAAGCATATGAGTATTATTTTCGATTCTACCCACTTCAAAACAATAATATATACCAAATACTGTTGTGTGCCAAGTTTCGTGCATAACAAACAAGTTTAAGCTATTTTACGCACGAAAGTACCAAAAACGCTTCAAAACCGTTCAAATCGGACCTTAACAAGTAATTTAAGGCATATGACAATTATTTTCGATTCTAACTACTTCAACACAATAATATATAACAAATAGTGTTGTAGCCAAGTTTCGTACATAACAAACAAAGTTTGAGGTATTTTACGCGCGAAAGTGACAAAAATCCTTCAAAACCTTAAAAAACGCAACTTAACACCTAATTTCGAGCATATGAAAATTATTTTCGATTCTAACTACTTTAACACAATAATATATACCAAATAGTGTTGTGTGCCAAGTTTCGTGCATAACAAACCAAGTTTAAGGTATTTTACCCGCGAAAGTGACAAAAATCCTTCAAAACCTTAAAAAACGCAACTTAATACCTAATTTCGAGCATATGACAATTATTTTCGATTGTAACTGCTTCAACACAATAATATATACAAAATAGTGTTGTGTGACAAGTTTCGTGCATAACAAACCAAGTTTAAGATATTTTACGCGCAAAAGTGACAAAAATCCTTCAAAATCTTAAAAAACGCAACTTAATACCTAATTTCGAGCATATGACAATTATTTTCGATTCTAACTATTCAAACACAATAATATATACCAAAGAGTGTTGTGTGCCAAGTTTCGTGCATAACAAACCAAGTTTAAGGTGTTTTACGCGCGAAAGTGACAAAAATCCTTCAAAACCTTAAAAAACGCAACTTAATACCTAATTTCGAGCATATGACAATTATTTTCGATTCTAACTACTTCAGAGCAATAATATATACCAAAGAGTGTTGTGTGCCAAGTTTCGTACATAACAAACCAAGTTTAAGGTATTTTACGCGCGAAAGTGACAAAAATCCTTCAAAACCTTAAAAAACGCAACTTAATACCTAATTTCGAGCATATGACAATTATTTTCGATTCTAACTACTTCAACGCCATAGTATATACCAAATAGTGTTGTGTGCCAAGTTTCATGCATAACAAACCAAGTTTAAGGTATTTTACGCGGGAAAGTGACAAAAATACTTCAAAACCGTGAAAATTGCAAATTAACACTTAATGTCAAGCCTATGACAATTATTTTCGATTCTAACTACTTCAACACAATAATATATACCAAATAGTGTTGTGTGCCAAGTTTCATGCATATCAAACCAAGTTTAACCTATTTTACGCGCGAAAGTGACAAAAATCGTTCAAAACCGTGAAAATTGCAACTTGATACTTAATTTCAAGCATATGACAATTATTTGAGAAGCCTCTGTCAACAAGTCAAATACATGAGGACGTTTTCCTAACTCATCCTCGACTTCCTCCATCATCTTATCAACACGATCCACATCCTCATCGACATTCTCTTCATCAACACGATCCACTACATCCTCATTGACATCCTCAACAACACTCTTTTCCTTGTTAACTCCCTCCTCACCATGCCAAACCCAAACATGATATTGAGGCCTAAACCGACGTCGAAGTATGTGCTCCCTAAGGATATAAACACTATCTACCTTTGATACATTGCCACAATTGACACATGGGCAATAAAAGCCAACTCCCCCCGTCCTAACTTGAGGTTCAACCGCAACACTACAAAATTCTAATACGCCATCAATAAATTCTGACGATTCAATGCTTCCATACATCCAAGAACGATCTTTTGTCATCCTAATTTCAAGCAAAATTAATACACATAAATGAAAATATCTATTTAACCCTAATTAACTAACTAAGTTATAATCACTCATTTAACCCTAATTAACCATAATATTATATATATTCTAATAACAACTCTTATTCTAATAACAACATCCATTCAACTCTAATTAACCATAATAATATTATGTATATTCTAATAACAACATTGATTAAGTAAACTACATACATAATTAAAGTACATACATAATTAATTAAACTATATACATATACATAATAAGTAAACTACATACACAATTAATTAACAAACTACATGGATAAGTAAACAAAATACACATATCAAAATAATGAACAAACTAAATATAACAACTTGAAACGAATGTAAAACTTAAAAACTTAACAACTTAAAGAACTTAAATTAAAAACTTGAAGAACTTTGGAAAATGTAAAACTTAAATCAACAAAGTAATTATAACATCAAATACATAAACACATAAACATATCAAACAAAATCAAAATAAAAAGTATACCTTAAATTTTCGTGGGTATTGAGTTGTATACCTTAAAGTAATCAACAAAGTAACCTACACAATGAAAAACAAAATCAAAATTAGTGTAAAAAAAATCAAAATTAGAACAACATTTAAGAACAGTACCAATATTTGCGCCACAACCAATAAAAACCAAAATTGTTGACAACTTTTACAATGACTGTTTCACCAAAATCAGTACAAATTTTGGTGCTATTCTTAAATTTATGTTAGAAAATGTAACAACATAAGCAAATTTAAGAACAGTACCAATAGAAAATGTAGTAAATTAGAACAACATTTAAGAACAGTACCAATAAAAAGCAAAATCAAAATCAAAAGATTATACCTTGAAGAAAACCAAGAACACAAAGCCCAAATTTCGTGTGGGTTTTTGAAGAACAATACCCACCAAAATGAAGAACAATGCCCAATGATAATGAATTGGCTGTGCAAAATGACGATTTGAAAATTTTGTGGTGAAGAGCAACAACAAAATCAATAACGAAGAGAACAAGAAGTGCAACAACAAGAAGATGAAGATGAAGAGCAACAATGTCCATACCTTAAAAATTTCGTGCTTGAAGATGAAGAGCAATAAGTAAACCGCAGATGAAGAAGATGTGCAATTTCGTGCTTGAAGAAGATGAACCGCAGATGAAGAAGATGAAGTTCTTAAAATTATAAACGTTAGGTTTTGAGAGGTTAGTGAAGTTTCAAAGGAGAATCAAACAGTAGGTTTAGAAAGGAGAATGAAACAACAAAAGTGAAATAGTAACTTCTTAAAATTAGAAACGTTAGAGGCGCGATTTTACTTAATTTTCAGAACACCATTATTGGCTGCGGTCATAGCATAAAACCGCAGCCTATGACCATTTTGTGATTTTGCTGATTTTGGAAGGAGGTATTGGCTGCGGTCAAACACAAAAACCGCAGCCTTTATTGAAATTTTTTTTTTGCCCAAATTTTTTTCCTATTAATTGCTGCGTATAAATAAAACCGTAGCAAATGTATAACAACAAATAAAGTTTTTTCCACTAGTGCATATACTAATACGACTAATAATGAACCAATGCGATAATAATAATAATAATAATAATAATAATAATAATAATAATAATAATAATAATAATAATTATTATTATTATTATTATTATTATTATTATTATTATTATTATTATTATTATTATTATTATTATTATTATTATTATAATTATACTAACTATATACTGAAACGACTAATAATGCACCAATGCTGAAGAAAGAAAAAGGAAGAAATACACAACTAAGTGTGAGGAGAATGATTACAAATTCATCCCCTTCGCTTTCTCTACTTTTGGGGGATTAGGCAAGGACGCGCTCGACATGTTATCGAGAATTGCTTCGTTTTCTTCAAGTAACTCGAGTAGTACTAAGACTAGGGCTTATATTTACCAGAAATTAGCTTTTTGCTCAAAAAAATAAATAAAAAAAATAATCATAATATTAATAATAATAATAATAATAATAATAATAATAATAATAATAATAATAATAATAATAATAATAATAATAATAATAATAAGGATTAACGACTAATATTATACAAATAAAGAATAAAGGTACGAGTCATTAGCTAATAAGTATAACAGCCTTGCAAAACATATTACAAAATATCACTTGGTCTGGTGGTTGAAGTGGTGTGCTTTGGAACTTGAGGTCTCGCCTACAAAAGCTGCTAGGCGCATTGTTCTGGTGAATAGGAGCTGGCATGCATGGATGGCAGCAGGTGTGCGTGGCGCCACGTGGATGGTACGTGGCAATGATGTGGCAGTTTCATTTAAAAAAAAAACTTTTTTTCTTTTTTTTTCCAACCAGTAGGGTGGTCGGAATCTGGTCGGAAATTTGGCCGGATTTTTTTTTTGTCATTTTGGGTTGATTTCTAAAATAGTTCTTAGCGACTAAATTTCAACTATATGGGCAGTCGGAAATTTCCGACCAAATGGGTAGTCGGAAATTAGTCGGAAATTTCCGACTGTTTTCCTACTAAAATTATTTACTGACCAATCTGAGCCGACTAACCCAGGAAAGTCGGAATTTAGTCGGTATAGCCCTATATACCGACTAAATTCCGACTGTTTTGGGTGGTCGAAAATTTGCATTTTTTTTGTAGTGTTGTTTTTAGAGTGAACCCCCATGGCACCTCGACGGAGAAGTGATATGCGAGTAAAGGATGAACTTGAGTTGGAGTTTGACTCCCTTTTGATTAGATCTCTTTATTGTATTTGAGAGAGTATTAGTATAGTGGTTTAGATTTGGATTCTTTTAAAGATGTCATTCGAACTTCAGACTTATCTCGATTTGGTTGTAATTTTTCTTTATTTTGGACAACTAAGACTTTCGTTATATTGCTTTGGTTTTGGTTCAAGTATTTTACTTGAACATTGGTTTAACCTTTAAGTAACCCCTTAATTATGCTGGCAAATGTGAGCTTCCGCTTGATTAATACTAAATTCCACTTAGTTTTTGCCTTCATAATTCGGGGCGGTTACAGTACTCTATAACTCAATCTTTTCCTTGTTGATCCAATAGGACCTAATAAAATGTTGTTGATCTAATAAAACCTGTTTAAAACAGGAATTTTGTCTTCTGAGATGGTTTAATTATATACATTTATTATGATAATTGTTGTCCTAGATTTAGTGGTTATGATTTATTCTAGGAAAGGATGAAGAAAATCAATTAGAAAGCTCAAGTGGCTAATGCTCACCAGTTATGAAGTTTTCTTTAGCTGTATCAAGTTAGGAAAAGTTCTCACTTACTGAAACTTATTTGCAAAATCAGTTGATTCTTCTTCATAAACAAAAGCGTGTTAATGGCTTCACAAATCCTACCCATTTCACTCTTATCATTTTTAATACAATCATCTTCCATTACTATTTTATTTTGTTTGATAAATATCAAGAAAGTTAAGTATTGTTAGTTTGTTACTGATGTTGAATGGTGATGAGTAGGTGGCAGCAGCAGAGGAAGCAAGCAAAAAGAAGGGGAGATGTGTTTAGTGTTGTTAATCTATTGAGTTGTATAGCTTTGTAATTAGTTTTATTAATCTACTTAATTGTATAGCTTTATATTGTAGATTCTAATTATGCTAAGACCGGAGAGCGGACCGGTTCCATCCGGGTTTGGACAGGTTAGACTGAAAATAATTTTTTTTACCAAAAATAAATTAAAAAATGGAAGATTTAAAAATAATTTAGAAAATTAATTATTATAAAATTAATATATTTGAATAAAAAAATTATTTTGTGTTGAAAATAAAATATTTAAAGCCCTTTAAATAAATATATACATAACAATCGTAAATATTATTCCCTTTCAAAATCACTTTTTTGTGCATCCGGTCTCATTCGGTCCAAACCAAATTTTTTCGGGTTTAGACCAGACCGGACCGAAAACCCGAAATGTCGAATATGTAAGACCCGGAGACCGGACCGGATGCAACCGGTCCGATCCGGTCTCACCCGGTTTCGGTCTCATTTTGCACGCCCCTACTTAATAGTATAGCTTAATATTGTAGCATCTAATTAGTTTTTGTTAATCTACTATGTAAACAAATTGTCATTAATTGTAAAGTGTTATACTTTTCTAAATTTGTTACATTTAATTAAAATATAAATCCTTTATAATTTTATTTAGTTGTTTCATTATTATTTTTATCTGATCTACATCATCAAAAATAATAATAAGAAATATATTATTTATATATTGAAAAAAAAGCTTATTTGTATCTTTTGTATTAAACAAAAGAGACAAATAACAACTATGTGTATATTTGGTTTCTAACCAAAGATACAAATAACAGTAATTTGTATCTTTGTATTGAAACCAAAGATACAAATAATAGGTTATTTGTATCTTTTGTTTTAAACAGAAGATACTAATAATTGTTATTTGTATCTTTGGTTTTCGAAAGATACAAATAATTTGTTATTTGTAACCCTCTTATTAGTAACTCCCAATACAAGATACAAAATAAGCTTAAAACCTAGATACAAATAAGGATTTTTTTGCTAGTGCATGGCTTCTAATTTATTTCCTAACCATCTATTTAAATGGGATAAATATAAACTAATTGAGTTGCTTATGGTGACACAAGAAAAACTAGATGAAAAAATTGTCACATGTCTCCAAATTGAAAAAGACCTTAAAATTTGTAAACTAGTAAAGACCATGTTTCCTACATAAATTCCATTAGGTCTGATGTGAAAAATAGACTCTTTGATTTATTAGATCAAAACGTCATATTTAAGGAAACATTGGAATGAGTAGCAAGAAAATATTATTCTTAATGTTGATTCAAATCAATATAAATTGTTAGGCTTAAATAAAGACTTAAATGAATTATCTGTTCATGATTTCAGTACTGATTTTCAAAACTTAAAATTATACCTAGAATCTAGTAGAACCGAAAATAAAAGATTAAAACTTGAATTAAATTCTAGAGGAAAAGAAAAAATCAAAGAAGTTCACAAATGGATTCTAGATGCTAGAACCAAGAATACTGAAGGTCTAGGTTACAATAAGAACAATAAAAAGAAAAAGGTCTATGTTGATCTCCCTAGTAGTAAAGTCTGTTCCTTTTGTGGAAAAACTGGACACCTGAAATTTCAATGTGCCAAAAGTGAACAACATGGCGAACAAAATTTATGTCGATAGTATTTGGATTAAGAAATATGATTCATGCATAATCGACAAGGAGAAATTATTGCCAGGTGATAGATAAAACTTTCTCTCATTAGAAGCCTATGATGGAGGAATTGTGACCTTTGGTGACAATATAAAAGGAGAAATTATTGCCAAAGGAAAAGTAGGAAGGTCAAGTTCCTATGCAATTGATAACGTACTTTTAGTCGATAAATTAAAACATAATTTACTAAGTATTTCTCAGTTCTGCGGCAAAGGTAACTCCGTAAACTTTACTTGTGAAAAAAGCATTATTTCTAGGAGTGACACAAGAAACACTGTTCTGGAAGGAATCCGTTAAGGAAACACTGTTCTGGAAGGAATCCGTTAAGGAAACACCTATATTGTGGACCTCCACACTGTTCCCAAAACTAGTCTGACTTGTCTCGGTGTTATAGAAGATGACCTCTTCTTTGTCACAAACGTTTAGGTCATGCTAGCTTTTCTTTAATTAATACATTAAGATCAAAAGACTTAGTAAGAGGATTGTCGTCCCTTAAATTCCAAAAAGATGAAGTTTTTGATTCTTGTGGCAAAGGAAAACATGTGAGGTCATCCTTTAAACCTAAGAATGTTGTGAACACCTCAAAACCGCTTGAATTAATCCATATGGATCTTTGTGAACCTTTGTGAATCTAAAGCCGCAGTGGTAAACGTTATGTATTTGTTGATGATGACAGTAGATTTACATAGACTATATTTCTAGTTAGCAAAGATGATACTTTTAAAATTTGTTTATTTTGCTAATAAAATACAAAAATCTAGTAATGATCAACTTGTTCACATTAGGTCAAATCATGGTAATGAATTTGAAAATTAAAGCTTTATGGATTATTGTAATGAACATGGTTTAAGTCATAATTTTTCCGCACCTAGGACGCCACAACAAAAAGGTGTGGTAGAACGAAAAAATAGAACATTAGAGGAAATGACTAGAACCATGTTAATTGCTAGTGGTCTCTGATAACCGTTTTTAGGGTCATGCAATAAAATCCGGTTACACAAACTATATTTATATTGCCCTAGCTCTACATAGGTATAGCAAAGGTAAGGGGTCGAACCACAAGGACAAAGTTAGTTAAACAATTGGTCTCAATATAGGGGGGTTTGGGGTGATAAGATGAATGAGACTAATTAAACTAGGCTTTAGTGCAAGGGTTACAACTAGTACGAATCAAGGTGAAAGAGAGCGAGAGTGATTAGTTTCACCCTAGAGAGATACTACAATATTCATGCATTAGGGTTGGTTAATGACCTTCAATCATCGACTGATTCAACAATGAGAGGAAGTTGACGGCTCTAAGACCGATCAAACGACCTATAATCGCCCTATGTCTCCTTGGGAGTGGCAGGACAAGATTCAAGGTGAATCATGGTGATGATAGAATAGGTTTCAACTAAACCCTAACTTATGAATAAGAGTTTCCAACTCTAGGGTTTCACCAATCAAACTCTATAGAACTACTCACACATCATAAAAGAAAGACAAATCATAATATCCAACAATAACAAGAGATTAAGCATGGAAAACTTCTTGATAGACAACAAAGGCAATATTATTGGGCAATACCAAAGAAAACAAGAAACAAGAACCCAAAAGTAGTTACTGTATTCTAGATATACAAATAATCTAATACACAATCACCATAAAGAGGGAAGACCCATAAATAGCATTTAAGAGCAACTACCATCAACATCAATGATTCTAGAAATAAACAAGAGAAAGATACACATACCATAAATAAATCTCAAAGGATGTGGAAAACACCTTCAACAATAGTAGCATAAAGTTACATCCAAAAGCTAGTAGCTAGATTGATTTAGGAGAAAGCTTAAACTAGGAGATAGAAACTAGGGTTTTTGAAGACTAAAGAAAGAAAACATAAGAGATTCACTATTCTAGAGAGCATTTAGGGTTCAAAAGCTAGAATACCCTTTAAACTACAACAATTGGGTATATATACCCCTAAAATAAGAGTGCTACGGAATTACAAAAGGGCCCTCGAAGGCTAAGATAAAAAAAAAAACAGGTACGCAGAAATCAGTCGCATTCGCCCGAATGCACTGTGCCATTCGCCCGAATATCAACCCCTCGCCCGAATGTTGATGCATTCGACATTTCTAGTGAGTTTGGAGAACTTTGAGCTTTAGGTCGCATTCGCCCGAACGCATGGGCCATTCGCCCGAATGTGTCACTTTCGCCCGAAGATTTAGCATTCGGCATTTCCAGTAAGTTTGAAGAACTTTGAACTCTAGGTTCCATTCGCCCGAATGCATGGGCCATTCGCCCGAATGTGTTGCTTGCGCCCGAAGTTTTGGCATTCGGCATTTCCAGTAAGTTTGCAAAACAAATGAAAGAGTATTGGCGGTGACACTCCGGGGATAACGCCTTTGTCTTGAATGCATGCCAAACGCCCTTGAAACCTCCAAAAATCACCTAATCCATCTCAAAACACTTGAACACAAGATCAAGGAGAAATCATGCGTAAAATATATCAAATTGATGCAAAATGGCGGGACTTGACACCAAAAATGGGGCGGTAAACGTGCTCTAAAACGAGCACATCAACTTCCCCCAAGCTAGACTCTTGCTAGTCCCTAGCAAACTAGACACCAAGGCTACATGAGGATCGATACAGAACAACACAAAACAAAAGCAATATGGAGGATGAAAACCAAACAATGCAAGCTGTGTACGCACAAACTCTTTCTTAGCCATGGGTGTGCAAGCATGATGGGCTCGAAAAGCACAATATCGAGGCGACTGACATCTATCACTAGCCCCGGGATCGCCAAACAAGTTCCAACACAGGCCATGCCACCCACTACCTACAGAGGTCACAGATCAACGCTCCCTAGATTATTTCTCGAAAAATGCGAGAAATATACAATAACGCTCATGTGTTTGATTATGGTTCAGGTTTCGCTCATAATCAACCGACTAAAATTGAGTCGGGAATCAAACACCTAATAGGGGCGAATCTTAGGGATTGTATCGTATCTACACTCCAGCACAGAACACACTAATCGGACCAGGTCGAACAGGTTAGCAAAAAGGGTTGTAATGTTGGCTTAGGGTTAAGGTGGGATACATTTGGGAAAGTGGAGCTAAGTAGAGGATAGCAAGTGACCCTAAACAAAACGACCACAAACATAACATGATAAAACAGTGATAGCTATATCCAACAATCATAATAACCCAACAACCTCATGTAAGCGCAATGATCTCTATCATCAAAAACTATCAAAAATCAGAAAACTCAATAAGAACTCGTAAGCACAAGTGTCTCCAAGCTCCTCTCCCAAATAACATATCAACTTCCTCACTCATATAAACGTATGTGTATAGAATCTCGATGAAGAACAAGAGAGAGGACTCCTCAAATATAAGACATGTATGGATAATCTCTATAATAAGCACGGGAGGAAATAGGAGAAAAACAACGAGCTGGATAAAGATGAATAGAGTCATGAAATCAACAACCATAATGTCATAACCAATAGCCCACGAATTACTGTAACACACAACAACTCCACCATCACTAAGCTATCCTCTAGGTAAGAAGAGGGAACAATTTGGCTCATGTGGAGGTTATACAATGTGGCTACAAACGAAAAAGGAAAAGGCAAAACCTTGGCTTATCCTAATGTCAATTTTCGTTCAAGGTAGGCTATTTGGCTATGTGGCTCAATCCTAGCGAACGTGTTATCATCCCTAGTCTCAAGAAAAGCGGACTAAGCTGGAGGAGAACAGATACATTACTTAGACCCCCTAACTAGCACTCAAAATGGATGGGAGGCACAAGGAGTCCCAAAAAGGCTCAATCCTAACCGGCTAGTCGAAATGTGCCTCGATAGGTAGTCATCCAAGCCACAAATCCAACAAGTTTGGGTTCCCCCAAGCTAGACGGAAAAAGGTCAGACACCTCAATCCCAAGATAGGCACAGGGCTAATAGAAGCACGAGTTTGCATAAAACCAATGAATATGTACACAATAGAAGCTTGCAAGCATGTTTCTAAAGAGATTTCTTTTTCAAAAGCTTTTTGTTTTGTTTGTTTGTCCGACATAGCAATGCAACTACCATATATACAAGGAAATAGAACAAAAGAACAATACTAGAAAACTAAGCTATATACACATGCAGCTTCGGATTTTGTGAGTGGGAGCAGAGAATCATACATACCATACCACCGGTAAGAAGAGCAATACTCACCAAAACACTTGCGTCATCAAGACAAATAACATGAGACTCATCGCAAGGATGAGAATGGAAAACTCGGGATCATCATAATGAAACTCACCGCGAGAATGAGAGTAGTGAACCTGCAAAATAAAGAAGCAAACCAACCAAGCAAACACAACCAACCAACCACACATCATGCCCAAAAAAACACAACCAACCAACCCAAGAGACCGACCATAAGCAAAATGGGGCGACGAGTAGAGGACAACCCTCCCCCCCCCCCCCCCAAGCTAGCATGAAAACCGTCCTCGGTGCTAGGGGAGGCCTACAAGAATAATACTACTCATCGACGAAGAAAGCCCCGTCTCCAGGGTCAACCTGTTCATCATCCCCCCCTGGGCCTGCATCAAAGTCTATCCCATAATCACCCTCCATTGGTGCGCGAGGGGCAAGAGGAGTAAAATTGTTAAACCGACGCCTGCCAACCCGAAGCTGATCAAAACCATGACTCAAAGATACTTCGTAGTAGTTGTCATGGCGGGGTTACCAAGAGGGTGTGGCCATGCCTTCACTAACCATCCCAGAATGGTAAGCGAAGTCATACCACGGGTATGCAGCCCTTTGAAAGTCGTGCTCGAGGTGATCGAGCCGGGCAGTATGATGGGCTTGGGTTGTGATAACCTACTGTAAGCTAGACTCGATACGCCCTAAGGAAGACATGACTTCGGACTCCTCCTCCGAGTCCTCATCGTCTGGGTCCGCTGATGGAACGGTCCTCGACCTAAGACGGTCGCGAGAGGAGAGTCCACGAGGGCGGGGAGGGGGTTGGAGGGGGAGGGTCAGTCGTATATTGTGGCACATTGCCGTCAAGAAAATAAGAATCGGCGTAAGGGGCAAGGGGAGGCAGGAGGTTGGATGGTAGGGGGATGGTGCGGTCCTTAAGGTACCGCCATCGCAGGGGGTCGGTATAGATAAATCCCGATCGCACGAGGCACTGCTCGTGGAGGGTGGTGCTACTGGCATATTGGTCACTGGGCTCGACTGGATGCACCACTCCAAAGTATTCTGCGATGCGAAAAACATGCCCTCCTACACATAACTCGGTATTGGAGTGGAGGTTGGCGGTGTGGTTAAGGTACTTCCATAAAGTCATAGGAATGCTAATGGGGGATGCAGCATCGGGGGCAAGAAAACGGTCTAGAATATGCACGTCTTGGGTCCTAACAAGGTGTGGGGGCTAGGGGAGGGGAACAAGGTCTCTCGGGCAAATTTAAAGAACATTCTCAGGACGGGGTGTTGCACATCATAGGTGTATATATTCATGTTCGAAAAGACAAGCCGGCCAGCTATTTTAGGCCATAATTCGGAAACACGAGTGTTGTCCGGCTGTCGTTCCGGAATGGGTTCACGGTCAAAACAAAATACATCACCAAAGGTAGCATAATCAATCATACGCGCGGTATTCCTCAAGCGGAAGGACAAACACGGTTGTCCCTCCCGCACGCAAGGGCTTAAAGAACTGAGGAACTCGAGGGTGAAAAGTTTGTGTGTGGGATGCTACATAGTAACCCAGTTCTGCAAGCCGCAAGCCCGCAGGAGTGCCATGAAAATCATCAAATATACCCATACGTCGCAAGATAGAAAGATCTAAATATCGGGTAGGGTTGATTATGCGTACCTTTAGGCATTGAAAACGCTTAAACTGCTCTAGAGATGTAAATACCATCGTCGGGGGTCCTCGTCCATCCAAAGTTCTTGGCCCGGCAATCTTTGCGGTACCGCTTCTTGTGATTCATCTTCGGAGAGCTCTTCCACAATTCTCTCTTCTTCTTCCCTCTCTTCGGGCCTTTAGGAGGACCCCTCACCTTGTTTGCGGGATCTCTTGAATGGGTTGAGCCTTAGGCTTCTTTTTGGGGCCATGATTGGTGGTGGGTGGTGGTGGGGAAGAGGAATGTAGGGATGGTGGAGTGATTGTGAGCGGTGTATGGTGGAGTTGGAGGGAGAGGGAGACGGGTTGAGAGTAGAGACAAGGGAGGGTTTCGTGAAAAACCGGAGAAAATACGGGGGTATTTATAGAAAACTGCCGCATTCGCCCGAATGGGAGGCCTCATTTGCCCGAATGCAGCCCATTCGCCCGAATGGGATGCCCTCTACGCTTATATCGCAAAATTTCAACCCCAGATGCTGAAGAAAAACTCGCCCGAATGCCCAAGATCGTTCGCCCGAATGGACCCATTCGCTCGAATGCGGTCGCATTTGGTATTTCCAGAAACTTTTAACACTTTTCACCCAAACCACATTCGCCCGAATACAATGTCTCATTTGCCCGAATGTCCTTCGTTCGCCCGAATTCTTTTCCATTCGGTATTTCCAGAGACCAAGAATTGCAACTGCATATTGTTCCCTGATGCCATTCGCCCGAATGGGCGCTTCATTCGCCTGAATGGAGCCCTTTTCATCTTATTTTGGCCCTTTTTCAACAGCTAGGGCTCCAAACAAATTTCCATAACCAAAACAACTCTCATCCTCCACACAACAAGAATATACTCCCACTCAAATCGAGAGACAAAAACCAATGATGACCGGGTTACCTCCCGTATGTGCTTTGTTTAATGTCGTTGAGCTCGACGAAGTTGGGCCAAAACCCAAAACACACAAAACTTCACTACTACACAAGAATCAACATCAAACAACCACAAAAAATCATCAAACATCCCAAGAGGGACTCAACTCAGCAATTCTTCGACATCAAACAAGTGGACCCTTTCGACGGTGCGTACCTCGTGGAGTTTTCTCTCATGGAAGGCCTTGATCCTTTGCCCATTCGCAATGAAACTACCACCGCTTAGATCTTTTATCTCAACGGTGCCGTAGGGGAAAACTAGTAAGATCTCGTAGGGGCCCGAACATCTTGACTTCAACTTTCTGGGGAACAACTTGGCTCTTGAGTTGAAAAGCAGCACCTTGTCTCCTACACGGACTTCTCTCTTCAAAATTCATTGGTCATGCCAACGCTTAGTTCGCTCCTTGTAGATGTGCATATTGTGGAACGCATCAAGCCTCAACTCCTCCAACTCCCTCAACTGTGCGGCTCTCTTCTCTTGGGATAGGGTAGGGTCGAGATTGAGAGCTTGAATAGCCCACCAAGATTTACACTCCAACTCAACTGGAAAGTGGCATGATTTCCCATATAGGATTCGGAATGGCGTGGTGCCAATGGGAGTTTTGTAGCAAGTCCGGTGTGCCTTGAGAGCGTCATCAAGTTTGAGTGACCAATCCTTCCTACTCGGGTTCACCACCTTCTCCAACATACACTTGATTTCCCTATTGGCTACCTCCACTTGCCCTTGGGTTTGTGGGTGGTACGGAGCACCGACTCTATGCACGACTCCATATTTCCTTAACAACTTGTTGAACTCATTTTTCGCAAAATGGGAGCCTCCGTCGCTTATGACGATTTTAGGAACACCAAAACTAGGGAAGATGACGTTCTTGAACATCCTCATCACGACCTTATGATCATTCGTGGGTGTCGCAATGGCCTCCACCCACTTAGATACATAATCTACCCCTACTAAGATGTACTGATTTCCATAAGAGGATACAAAAGGACCCATGAAGTCGATACCCCAACAATCGAATATTTCGCACTCTAGGATATAGTTTTGAGGCATCTCAGTCCTCATGGAAATATTGCCCACCCTTTGGCACCTCTCACAGCTCTTCACGAACTCTTCCACATCCTTGTGCAACGTAGGCCAATAGAAACCCGATGTGTGGACCTTTTCGGCGGTATTAGTCAGTCCATGATGTCCCCCACAAGCATAAGAATGGCAGTGAGTAAGGATCTTGGGGACTTCTTCTTCAGTTACACAGCGACGGACCACACCATCCGCCCAGAGATGGAATATATACGGATCATCCCAAAAGAAATTACCAACCTTCCCAAAAAATGTCTTCTTCATAACTCTTGACTCAAACTCGGGTAACTCCCCACAAGCCAAGAAGTTGGCAATGTCGGCAAACCACGGAGCCTTCCCAACAACTAGAGCCATCATCAAGGTATCCTCAATCGACTCGTCTCGCATGGGCGAGGGGTCATGGGGGAATGTCGGTATACGGGACAGGTGATCTGCAACTACATTTTCGGTCCCCTTTCTATCTTGCATCCCGAAATCAAATTCTTGGAGTAAGAGCACCCAACGGAGCAACCTCGGCTTGGCATCCTTCTTCGCTATCAAATACTTTAGTGCCGAGTGATCCGTGTATACAACAACCTTTGAACATATGAGATATTGGCGCAGTTTCTCAAAAGCATAAACCACCGCCAATATCTCCTTCTCAGTAGTGGTGTAGTTTCTTTACGCTTGATCTAGAGTTTTGCTAATGTAGCATATGACGTGATGCCTTCCTTCCTTTTTCTGACCAAGCACTGCACCTACAGAAACATCACTGGCGTCGCACATTAGTTCGAAAGGCAAGCTCCAGTCAGGAGCTTGCACGATAGAGGCGGAGATCAAGGCGTGCTTCAATTGATTGAAGGCATCGAGGCAATGTTCATCAAAGAGAAATTCAACCTCTTTTTAGAGCAATTCATTCAAAGGTTTAGCAATAGTTGAAAATCCTTTGATGAGCCGTCTATAGAATCCCGCATGCCCAAGAAAAGACCTAACCCCGGTGACCGTGGTGGTTACGGGTAGGTTTCTAATAAGATCAATCTTAGCGGGATCTACCTCGATGCCACGAGAGGACACTTTATGGCCAAGGACAATCCCTTCTTGCACCATAAAGTGGCACTTCTCCCAATTCAAGACGAGGTTCGTCTCTTGACACCTTCTTAAAACTTTTTCAAGGTGAACCAAACACGTGTCAAAAGACGAACCCGCCCACAGAAAAATCATCCATGAAAACCTCCATAAAGTCCTCTAACATATCGGAAAAGATAGAAGACATGCACCTTTGGAAAGTAGATGGTGCATTGCACAATCCAAAGGGCATCCTTCTATAGGCAAAGGTCGCAAAAGGACAAGTAAATGTTGTTTTTTGTTGGTCATCTGGGTGAATGGGTATTTGAAAGAACCCCGAATAACCATCCAAAAAGCAAAAGTACTTGTGCCTCGCTAATCTCTCAAGCATCTCATCAATGAATGGCAAGGGGAAATGATCTTTCCTCGTGGCTTTGTTTAGCCTACGGTAGTCAATGCAAACTCTCCACCCAGTGGTGGTTCTAGTGGAGATCATCTCACCTTTGTCATTCTCGATGATGGTCATCCCTCCTTTCTTGGGAACAACATGAACAGGGCTAACCCATCTACTGTCAGAAATCGAGTAGATGATGCCGATCTTGAGGAGTTTAAGAATTTCTTCTTTAACCACCTCCTTCATGTTAGGGTTCAACCTCCTTTGAGGTTCAATGGAGGAGAAATGCTCATCATCCAACTGGTTCCTATGCATGACGAGCCTCGAACTAATTCCTTTGATATCGTCAAGTGAGTACCCAATGACACTCCTATATTTGTTGAGTAAAGCAAGAAATTTTTCCAAAGAAGTGTCATCAAGCTCAGAGCTCACAATGACGGGCTTGTTCGCGTCAACATCAAGATAAGCATATTTAAGACTAGGGGGTAGGGGTTTCAAACTCACCTTGGGGGGAGGTATAGAACTCTCCCCCTCATCATCATCTCCCTCCTTAGTCACACAAATTTGCTCGAACTTATTTTGGTTGCTTGTCCTTCCTTCGGTCTTATTCTCAAAGTACTCTTCCCGCATATACCTCTCGCAAACTTTCTCATCACAAAAAGAAAGTTCTTCTTCACACGTGTACTCCATACTACATTCCCTTCGAAACTCCTCATAATCCTCATCTATACAATCAATCCGGTTGACTTGCTCCACCATGGGTTTCCTCATGATTGGGGAGATTTTGAAAACAAACTTCCTTTGATACACCTCCACAGTTATGGTATCATCATGGCAATTTATCACAGCTCTAAGGGTTTTCAAGACGGCTCTCCTTAGGATGAGAGGAGTGTATCGGTCCTCTTCCATATCCATGACCACAAAATCGCAAGGAACCACAAGGTCACCCACTTGAATAGGGACATCATCAAGCTCTCCACATGGCAATTTTATGCTTCTATCGGCCAATTGAATAGTTTTCGTTGAGGGTCTTAGGCTAAAGGGTAGCCTCTTGGCGATAGATAGCGGCATCAAGCTAATAGAGGCTCCTAGATCGGTGAGTGCTCCTTTAGGCTCCAAATTTCCCAACTTCACCGGTAGATTGTAAGGACCGGGATCTCTCTCTTTAGCGGGCATATTACCTTGTAGAATAGAGCTCACTTGATGGGGCAGACTTATCAACTCTTCTTCTAGCTTCTTCTTGTTCGAGAGCAAATCTTTCAAAAACTTGGCATACTTAGGCATTTTTGCCATTGCATCTAAGAATGGGATCTTCATCTCCATCTTTTGTAGGTGCTCAAGGAACTTCTTGAACTTTTCATCCAGTTGCTTCTCCACTCTCCTATAAGGGAAGGGTAGTGGAGGAGCATACAACCGCTCAAGTCTCTTCTTTCTCTTCGCTCCAAGATCTCTCACTCTCTCTCCTTCATCTTTCTCTTCCTCAACATCATGCTCCGGAAGCTCTCTCTCTAAGTTGTTTTCTCTCAGCTCCTCTTCACGTTCTCCCTCATCTCCATTTGTTCTTCCCTCATCTTAAATGGATGGCCTTAGTGGTGTGATGGTTCGGGTTGGGGTTTTGAGGTGGAGGTTGAGGTTGCGTGGACGGGTTAGGTTGAGGGTGAGGTGGAAATAGTAACGGCGGAGTAGGTGTTGCCATTTGGGCAAGTTGAGACTCAAACAACTTTTGTTGTGTCTGGAGTTGTTGCATTTGTTGCATGAGTGATTGGTTGATTTGAACAAGGGTGCTCATCTGAGACGTCAAGAAATCACTACTCGTTTATTGCCCTTGTTGCGGTGGGAGGTTCCCGGATGAAGGTTGTGTAGATGGAAAAGGAAGATTCGCGTTGCTTCTTGTTCCTTGATGAAATCCCGGGGCTCTAACCGAGCTTGGTCTAGATCCACTCCCACTTGGTGGGTTCCCATGAGAGTTTTGGGGGTTGTACCCACTTTGGTTACCTCGGTTGTATCCCGAATTGAAGTTGCCTTGATTGCCATTGGGATTGAAAGAAGGTCTAGAGGAGAAGTTGTTGAAGAAACTCTGTTGACCGTACCCCTGCCCTTGGTTGTTGTACCCCACAGCCGCTACGTTCTCAGGATTGTACCCATACCCATCATAATTCATCACCGGAGCGTCTTGATTGAAAGTCCGATGTCCCACTGCCGCTACATGCTCGGAGAGTGTGCCCCCGCAATATGAGGTGTCATGGTTGGTTCCTCCGCAAATGGCACAAGCAAAGAGTTTTTCACGGGCAGACGACGCATTAGAACCACTAGCGGCGAGGTTTAGCTTGGATAGCTTCTTGTCTAAGACTGCTTCGATTTTAGCACTGATGGTATCCAGGTTACTTGTATCGATCATCCCTCTAGGCAACCCTTTGCTTCTCGTTCCACTCCAACAATTGTTTTTAGCTACATCTTCAATCCTGGCTTTCACTTGATTGCAAGGAATCTTTGAGAGCTGACCACCCACTGCCGCATCTAGAAATGCCTTGGTGGAGTCGTTTGAACCATCATAGAAAAATGTATTGAGATGATTCTCCCCGTACTCATGGTGGGGGCAAGCTCTTATCATTCTCTTGAACCTATTCCATGCAGCTGTCAGGTTTTCCTCATCATCTTGTGTGAAAGCGGCTATTTTCTTTCGCCAATCTTGGGTTCTCACAGTTGGGTAGAACCTCTCGAGGAAAGCAGTTTTCAGTTGGCTCCAGGTAGTTATGGAATTCGGTTCAATACAATCATACCAATATTTGGCATCACCTGCCAAACCCAATTGGAAGAGGTGTAGTTTCATGTAGTCTGGATTGTTGGGGCACTGTGGACCGAGCCCACAAGTTTCAGAGAATGTGTCAAGGTGTTGGAGCGGGCACTCATTCTTCAACCCACTGAATTGCCTCTCCTTCACCATCCTTGTATACTGAGAGCAAATTTGGAATGGGGTTGCGGCTACAGGAAGTACTACCCCTCTAAGCAACTCTTGGGACCCAGGTGTCCCAAATTGACCGAACAATTGATGTTCGTCGGCCATTTCAGCGATAGGGGGAGTAGAAGGATTGGGAGGTGGTTGTGGGGGAGGTCTTCCTATGCGTTGGACCTCATGATCAAATGGCACTAGGGGTTGATTGGACCTGCGCGTGCTATATCGCATGCAAACAAAATCTCCAACCACACGTGAGTACTGACAAGCAAAGAATAATTGACAAAATAAAGAAAGCTATATCAGGACCTACACTAGCTTAACTATGACGCCTTGTCCCCGGCAACGGCGCCATTTTGATAACCGTTTTTAGGGTCGTGCAATAAAATCCGGTTACACAAACTATATTTATATTGCCCTAGCTCTACACAGGTATAGCAGAGGTAAGGGGTCGAACCACAGGGACAAAGTTAGTTAAACAATTGGTCTCAATATAGGGGGGTTAGGGGTGATAAGATGTATGAGACTAATTAAACTAGGCTTTAGTGCAAGGGTTACAACTAGTACGAATCAAGGTGAGAGAGAGCGAGAGTGATTGGTTTCACCCTAGAGAGATACTACAATCATTCATGCATTAGGGTTGGTTAATGACCTTCAATCAACGACTGATTCAACAATGAGATGAAGTTGACGGTTCTAAGACTGATCGAACGACCTATAATCGCCCTATGTCTCCTTGGGAGTGGCAGGACAAGATTCAAGGTGAATCATGGTGATGATAGAATAGGTTTCAACTAAACCCTAACTCATGAATAAGAGTTTCCAACTCTAGGATTTCACCAATCAAACTCTATGGAACTACTCACACATCATAAAAGAAAGACAAATCATAATATCCAACAATAACAAGAGGTTAAGCATGGAAAACTTCTTGATAGACAACAAAGGCAATATTGGGAAATACCAAAGAAAACAAGAAACAAGATTCTAAAAGTAGTAACTCTATTCTAGATATACAAATAATCTAATACACAATCACCATAAAGAGGGAAGACCCATAAATAGCATTTAAGAGCAACTACCATCAACATCAATGATTCTAGAAATAAACAAGAGAAAGATACTCATACCGTAAATAAAGTCTCAAAGGATGTGGAAAACACCTTCAACAATAGTAGCATAAAGTTACATCCAAAAGCTAGTAGCTAGATTGATTTAGGAGAAAGCTTAAACTAGGAGATAGAAACTAAGGTTTTTGAAGACTAAAGAAAGAAAACATAAGAGATTCACTATTCTAGAGAGCATTTAGGGTTCAAAAGCTAGAATACCCTTTAAACTACAACAATTGGGTATATATACCCCTAAAATAAGAGTGCTACGGAATTACAAAAGGGCCCTCGAAGGCTAAGATAAAAACAAAACAGGTACGCAGAAATAAGTCGCATTCGCCCGAATGCACTGTGCCATTCGCCCGAATATCAACTCCTCGCCCGAATGTTGATGCATTCGACATTTCCAGTGAGTTTGGAGAACATTGAGCTTTAGGTCGCATTCGCCCGAACGCATGGGCCATTCACCCGAATGTGTCACTTTCGCCCGAAGATTTAGCATTCGGCATTTCCAGTAAGTTTGAAGAACTTTGAACTCTAGGTTCCATTCGCCCGAATGCATGGGCCATTCGCCCGAATGTGTTGCTTTCGCCCGAAGTTTTGGCATTCGGCATTTCCAGTAAGTTTGCAAAACAAATGAAAGAGTACTGGACTCCCATTCGCCCGAATGGGAGCTTTCATTTGGCCGAATGTTTTGCGATTTCCCTCTTTTGGGACTTTGTCTCCTTTTTCGAATTCACGAACTATGCCGGGGCCACGGGGCATTCCCAATTGGTTGCGGTGAAACTCCGGGGATAACGCCTTTGTCTTGAATGCATGCCAAATGCCCTTGAAACCTCCAAAAATCACCTAATCCATCTCAAAACACTTGAACACAAGATCAAGGAGAAATCATGCGTAAAATATATCAAATTGATGCAAAATGGCGGGACTTGACACCAAAAATGGGGCGGTAAATGTGCTCTAAAACGGGCACATGAGTCTCCCTAGAAAGTTTTGGGCCGAGGCTGTTAATACTTCATGTTATGTTTTAAATCGTGTGTTGATTAGACCGATCACTTCTAAAACACCTTATGAGCTGTTTAAAGGTGAAAAATCGAATATTTCCTATTTCCGTGTGTTTTTGTTCAAGTTAATGGAAAAAGAAATATAGGAAAATTTGATGAAAGAAGTGATGAAGTAGTATTTCTTGGCTACTCATCTCATAGTAAAGCTTATAGAGTATACAATAAAAGAACTATGTGTGTTGAAGAATTTGTTCACATTATTTTTAATGAAACTAACTTTATGACAAGTGAACAAGAAACATGTAATTTTAAAATAGGTCTTGCTAATTTGGAAGATGATGAATATATACCTAAAGAGCGAGATCAAAGAACAATTGGAGAACAACAGGTTCAAGAAGAAAATTAAGTGCCTATCCAAGAAGAGGAACAATCGGAAATTCAAGACCCACAAGGTGTTCCCAATCCAGTTGTTCCCAGAGATGAACAGAATGAGCAAACTGAATCTGAAAAGATTAATAATCAAGTCAGTGAGTCGGCTTCCACAATTGTCCCTACAAGAGAATTAGTGCCTTAGCCGTGGAAACATCAAAACTCACATAACAAAAAAAACATATGGTTTTTAGACATATTTGGACGGTGCCTTTAGATGCTTTTTGCGTCTAAAAATATGTTTTAGACGCTTTTAAATCCGTCTAAAAAATGAGCATCACAAACTATCTAAACACTTTTTCAAACGCTTTTTGCTGTCTTAGGTTGCTTTAGACGCTTTTTTCCGTTGCAAGAGTTTTCCCACCTTACATTTTCATGCTTTTTAAAATCATTTGTGACAGACAAAAGCGTCTCAAAAGTACTTTCAACCGTCTAAATTTATTAGTTTTAGACACATAAAAGCGTCTAAAAAAATTAATTTTAGAAAAAGCGTCTAAAAAGTTTATGATTAAAAAGATTATGATTAACATATACTCAAACCTAAAAACCAATTTACATAATAACCATAAACCATCAAACAAATTAAAAAGTTTCAACAATATTGATGTGCAGACATGATCTTAAGGAGAACCTATAGAAGAAGCAATAGCAGACATCTTGCAACCAAAGACATCTTGCAACTAAATAAATAAATAAATACCACAATTTGTTCATCACAATTTATCAACGAATATAATTTAATGATGCCACAGACAATATCAATGAATATTATTGCATGTTGCCACTGTATATTTATCCTACTTAACAAACTTCTACATATAAATAAAAATACAATAGAAGCATTATAAAATTACCTAATTGCCACATTCTTGTTACAATGTTCACATATATTGATAATTGTCAACCTTCTCTGCTGTTGAAATAAGATAGCAAAACCTTTTTTCCTTGAAGACTTCTTTACCACTTGGTTTATGGTTCGCTTCACATTTTCTACAGCTTCAAGATACTGTATGTCTGGTATCTTCATACCACCAGCTGCACAATTTCAAAATTCAACTTGGTTAATGAATACTTTTTTGAGTTTGTTTCCAATCATAAGAATAAGTCAAAACATAATTTCAGAAATACATAGAAAACAAAGACATTAGCTTTGTGTAATATGGAAATTACTGTCAATGGTACAATTAAAAGAACGCTGGAGTAGGTCTCACTACAAAAAAAATGCAATTCTCCGACTACCCAAAATAGGCAGAATTTAGTCCGTATAGAGCTATACCGACCAAATTCCGACTATTTTGAGTTAGTCGGCTCAGATTGGTCGGTAAATCATTTAGTAGGAAAACAGTCGGTATTTTCCGACTAACTAGTCTAGTCGGAAATTCCGACTAATTTCCGACTACCCTTTAGTTGGAAATGGGTCGGTAAGCACTATTTCAGGATCAAACCAAAAATGACAAAAAAAATTAATAAAATTTTTCCGACAAATTTTTCCGACCAGCCGGTCAGTCGGAAAAAAAAAACAAAAATTATTATTTTTTTTAATAATGTGCCACATCACACCCACGTGGCACTCACTTGGCTCCCAGTCAGTCACTTGGCTCCCAGTCACGCCCACATGGACCCCTCACACAATCGCTAGGGAGCTTCGAACACAGGACCTCATGTATATGAGGCTTATGCTCCAACTACCAAACCAAGAGTTGATTAGTGATACTCTTAGTTATGTTATTAGTTGTTTTAGTCTGTTATTAGTCGCATTAATGTATTTTTAGTTGTCGTATAGTGTTACTCTTATTAGTGTATGATTAGTTGTATTAGTATTATAATTAGTCGCATTTGTTTATTATTATACTTATTGTATATTTGTATTAGTGTATTAATATTATATTATTAATATTATATTATTAGTTGTATTAATATATTATTACTCGTATTAGTGCATTATAAGTATATTATTAGTTGTATTTATATTGTATAAATATATTATTAGTCGTATTAGTTTAGTATAATATTTGTATATTAATAGTTGTATGAGTAGTATTGGTATAGTATAAATATATTATTACTCATATTAGTTTAGTATAAATATTATTAGTCGTATTAGTATAGTATAAATTTTTTTTTTGAACTTTAGTATAAATATATTTTTAGTCGTATTAGTTTAGACAAAATAAAAATAGTAAGACAAAATAAATTAATAATGCAAAACTATTAGTATAAGACAAAATTTTAATAAAATAACAAAATAAGTTCTTAGCTTGGATTGAACTAGGGACTTTTGGTTTGCAAGACCATAGTGGTAACCACTACACCACAACAACTTTTATATTCTACATTTAAAGCTTTTCAACTTATATCTATATTTGGTCAACCAGAAAAACCAAAAAAAGAGAAAAATATCACCGACCAACTACCGACCAAATTTTAGTCGGAAAGTGGTCGGTAAATTTTCCGACTAAACTTTGGTCAGTAGTTGGTCGGAAATTAATTAATGGTATTTTTAATTTTTATTTTTGCGACCAAAAACAACTTTAGTAGCAATTTAGTCGGAATTTCCGACTAATACCTGATAGTCGGAAAATCAGTCGGAATTTTCCGACTATATCAGGTAGTCGGTACTTTTTTGGTCGGTAAGTTGCATTTTTTTTGTAGTGTCTATTTCTTTTACACTTTTAGATTGTCCACCAATCTCTAATCCATTTTCAAGTTGTTTGCTCAAACTTTCAAGTGTAATCCTTCAAAGAAATGGTGAGAACATTAAACAATTACATTAAGTAATTAACAACATGATTTCAATTTTACCTAAATCATCTGAAAAATACAAGAAATTATTAGTGTAAAGGAGAATGGAGGAGCAACGCAAGAAGTACAAAATAACAGATTAATACATAAATCATATAATAGCGTATGTTTAACCATACGTCCAAAGATTAAATTTCAGAAAGTTACATACCATCCTGGCCTTCAAAATCAATACAACAATTCTAAACCATTTTAGTTCTTCTACAAATAACCATCCTCGAATGTAATTTCTCTTCTACAACATCTCCGAATGATTAAATTTCACCCAAATTTTAGAATCACTATACATTCTCTTCCACAATGTCCCCCCAAGCTGGGAAATCACAAAAACATTGTCAAATAACACTCTAATACCAGTTCAAGAAATGATATTGCTCGCACAATTCAATACGTAAATCACAAACAACGTGAAATTCTAACCCGATTTTTGAACAAAACCCTACAAGATAATAGTAGTAGTTTTCAACATGAAAATCAGTATAACTTTTCATCCACATTGTCCCAACCAGCTCACCTCAAAAAAATCATCAAAACAATCTAATTCCAGCTAAACACATTGTCCCAAAGATGCCTAAAAATCATCAATCACCATAGTTGCCGCAGAATTGGAATAAAATTGTAGAAATCAATTGTAGAAATGATCCAATTATGGATAGGAATGAGGGTTTCAATCCTCAAGATTGGAAAAAGAACAATGGTATTGACCCAAGGGATAGAAGCTATGTGTTTCTTGGTGGAGCTTGACTACCAGGCCTCAATCAAGACAACTCTAGGTTTCTTCCTTATGTTCTCTGGTGGAACAGAGGTTGGCTCTTTGGATAGAGTATTGGAATCTTGAAGAACACACAAGACTACCAATGGTGGGGAGAGGATAGACTAATCCTCAGACAATTACCTTCACAGTAATTGAAACAGCACAACTGATTTTATCAAAACTGAAAACTTAGTTTTTACAAGAGGTTGATCTTTTATATATAGGCCTAAGGATCACACAAAATTAGGATTCGAAAACACAAGATCAACTAATTATAACGGTATAAGGTCATGTGCTTATCATTTGCCTAATTAAAATACAAACAGATGTCTTCCAACATTAGTTATGATCACTTGTTGACTGGCTGACCTTCAGCTTCAATTCTTCTATATTTCTAGAGAAAATTAGGAGGACTCTTGGACCATGCTCACAAGGTCCGTGTATAGAAATTCCATTTTCTACCCTTTGGATCCATCATAGTGCTTAGGTCTGCTCTGCACAGCTCGTGCAAGGTCTGCTGGTAAGCAGATGGAGCGGTTTTGTCCTGTGCCTTGTCTGTTGAGTCGTCTAAGGCTCTTCTTTTGGGTTTCCCTTGGCCTTTCCTGGGTTAGGTCATAAGTCTAGGTCCTTTATGATCCGTCCATGCCCTTATATGCCCTTGACTCTATCCCTTGTGAAAGATGTGCAGCTGTTTTCCCAACATAGGCTGCTGGAGTCTGTTTAGGGTTTTGGGCTTGTCTATGGCCTGGTGTATCTTCTGAACCACTATGATTTGGTTCAATTTCCCCCTCTTGAAAATGAATTGTCCTCAATTCCAAGACTTGGTGATGAGGAGGCAAATCTCCAATGTTGAAGGTAGGTGACACACCATAGGTATCTGGCAAGTCCACTGTATAGGCATTGTCTCCTGCCTGTGCAATGATTCTGAAGGGGCCATCTGCCTTAGGCTTAATCTTGTTGGATCATTGAGTAGGGAACCTATATTTTCTGAGGTGGATCCACACACAATCTCCTACTTTGAAGTTTCTGGTTTCCTTGTAACCTCTGTCAGCCTTGTTTTTGTATTTGATGTTGGCGTGTGCAATGTTGTGGTGTACTTGAGCATGGATCCTTTGAGCTTCTGCAATCTGTTAATCAGCACTCCAAGTGCCCCTGTCCTGAAATGGCATACAAACTGAGGTAGTGGGGGTCATAGGATTAAAGCCATAGACACATTCAAATAGTGAAAATTTTGTAGTGAAACTAGGACATCTATTATATGGAAACTCAGCATGAGCTAACTTTTCATCCCAATCTTTGGTATTTTTCTTGACTAGGGTTCTAAGGATGTTCCCCAAGGTCCTATTTGTGACCTCTGTCTGGCCATATGTTTAGGGGTGGTAAGTAGTGCTGAATAGCAACTTGGTGCCTAACATAGTCCACAAGGCAACCCAAAAGGTGCTTAAAAACATGGAATCCCTATCACTTACAATGCTTATAGGTATACCATGTAATCTAATTATATCCTCAAAGTAGAACTTGGCTATGTGTCTAGCATCACTTGTTTTGTTGCAAGCCACAAAATAAGCCATTTTGCAGAATCTCTCCACTACCACCATGATGGCATCTTTACCTCTTGTTGTTCTAGGCAAAGCAACTATAAATTCCATACTTACATGTTCCCAAGGGTGGCTAGCAACAGGCAAAGGTCTATATTCACCTTTGTGAAAAGTTAATTTAGCTTTTATGCACACCTCACATTTTAGAATGTGTTTTCCCACTGTCCCTAGCATTCTAGGCCAAAAAAAATGTTGTGCTAACATGTCTAATGTTTTCTGAATGCCAAAGTGTCCGGCTAATGTGCCCTCATGGACTTCCTTGACTAACATGTTCCTTAGGGGTGACCTAGGTATGCACAACCTGTTATTCTTGAACAAGAATCCTTCCCGCACATGGAAAGGTCCTTTGGGACCTTGTTTTCACTCTTCATAGAGGTCCTTTAAGTCAGGGTCTTCACTATATAAAGGTTTGATCATCTCAAATCCTAAAACCTTGGCTTCTAAGATGGCTAACAGATGATACTTTCTACTTAAAGCATCAGCCACTACATTTGTCTTGCCTGCCTTACATTTTGCTGAAAAGGTGAAGGATTGAAGGAATTCTACCCACTTACCATGCCTAGGGTTTAGCTTGCTTTGTCCATTAATATGTCTAAGAGACTCATGGTATGAGTGCAGGACAAAAGGTTGGACCTTCAGGTAGTGTGACCGGGTCTCTAAGGACCTAACTATAGCATAAAACTCTTTATTATATGTAGAGTAATTAAGCCTACTACCATTCAATTTCTCACTGAAGTAAGCCACAGGTCTTCCCTCCTGTATCAGAACAGCCCCAATTCCCTTCCCACTAGCATCACACTCCACCTCAAAGGGTTTTGTGAAGTCTGGTAACCTAAGAACAGGTGTCTTGCACATTAGCTCCTTAACCTGTTCAAAGGCTGCTTGGGCCTTAGTAGTCCATTCAAAGGTACCCTTCTTAATGCATTCTGTCAGGGGGGGCCATAATAGTACTAAAGTTCTTGATAAACATCCTGTAGAAGGAGGCTAAACCATGGAAAGCCCTAACCTGTGTGGTGGTGGTTGGCATGGGCCAGGTGTTAATTGCTTCCACTTTAGCAGGGTCTACCTTTATTCCTTCCTTTCCAATGACAAAGCCTAAGAAATTTCACCTCAGTCATCATAAAGGCACACTTCTCCATCTTTCCATATAGTTGTTGCTCCCTCGGAACCTCAAACAATTGCTTCAAGTGCTCTAGGTGCTCACTCACTGTGCCACTGTAGACTAGTATGTCATCTAAATAAACCACTATGAACTTGCTAAGGAAGGGTCTCAGAACCTCATTCATCAACCTCATAAAGTTGCTAGGGGCCCCAGTTAACCCAAAGGGCATCACTAACCACTTATACAATCCATGCTTGGTTTTGAATGCTCTTTTCCACTCATCTCCTTCCCTCATTCTTATTTGATGGTACCCACTTCTAAGATCTATCTTACTAAACCAACAGGCACCTGCTAATTCATCTAGCATATCATCTAGTATTCACACTTCTACTGTCCACACACATCCTCCATGATCCATCCTTCTTAGGGACTAAGAGTGTGGGCACAACACAGGGGCTTAGACTCTCCCTAACATAACCCCTAGCTAATATCTCCTCCAGTTGCCTCTTAAGTTCCTTGGTCTCAGTGGGGTTTGTTCTGTAGGCTGGTTTGTTTGGTATGGGAGCCCCTATAATAAATTCAATGTGGTGCTCTATTCCTTTTATAGGGGGTAAGCCTGGGGGTAGGTCATCAGGAAAGATGTCTTGAAAGTCCTTAAGAAGTTTCTGCACAGCTGGATGTATAGATTTTGGTGTGGGTGCTACCTCCTTAGTGAACAACACAAGAATGGGGTGCCCTGAATTCAGCTCTCTCTCACATTTCTTTCTGCCTATGAGATGTGTAGGTGATTGTTTCTTTGTGGGGGACTGGGGGTATAGCCTTGTGTGGGGGTAATGGAATTAATTCCTTGGTTTTGCCTTCATGCTTTAAGGAATAAACATTGGTGTTGGCCCATTTAAGTTTTGATGATGACTTAACGATTATAAACAAACAAAATACTTTAGAGATTGTTTTTATAGGTCATATATCTGATTGTCATAATCGTCAATGGTATCTAAGAAGGTTGTGGAAGAACATTGCATGTCAAAGTCAAAGTCAACATAGAGAGTCAATCTTGAAAGTCAAACAATCGATTTACATAGTCCAGTTCCAAGATTGATAAAACTGAAGTCAGTCCAGATGGAGACAACACAGTGTTCCTAACACAACGAGTCAGAGAACTAAGTCAACGAAGAATAAAGAAATAAATTTTATTTTTATTTTTCTTTTAATTGGCTTGTACGGTTGAAAATAAGACTTGCACAAGGTTTTTAATTGGCTAAAATAACCACCTATTCAAAGGACTAAAATATTTTATATCCTACTTAATCTCCACTAAAATAGGATTTACTATTTTTGGCATAAACTAACCGTGGGACTTGGAGTAACCTCCAAGTTTCCTATCCATTATCCCACATCCTTAGATCATGGGAATAAGGCTAGTTTCTAATTCTTTTTAGTATATAAATGTATTTTTGGAACCGGCACAAAAAAGCCTGCCGTGAGTGCCCCCTTCAAGAATCAAGTGAGATTAATTCAAGAAAAGGAAAAAGATAAGTTGTTCTTAATTGCCAATTAATTCAATCAATTTTTCCTTGTGCAATTCTTTGTTTTTCATCCAATTTTAGAGAATTATTTTGTACGGGTTTTATGAGTGTGTAATTTAGACTTGGGGAAGTCTAAAGGGAATTGTGAGAAGTTTTTGTAAACGGAGAAAAAGAAACGAGAAGGAGAACCGAGAAAGATAAGAGGAGAATTAGGCCTAGTAGAGAAGAGAAGAAAAAGTTTTATGTAATTGAGTTGTAAGTTACTTAAAACCTAATAAGAGAAGTTAAAATCCGAAGTGGTCGTGGCTTTCTTTCTATTAAGGCCTAGAAAGTTTCCACGTTAAATTATTGTGTTCTTTTCATGTTTCTTCAATTTGCTTTGAGTATTTTATTAGATTGAAATTCCGCAAAAACAGGGCATAAATACTCTCTAAGGCAACACAACAATTCACCCCCCCTCTTGTTGCGTTCATATTCTCTAAGTGTTTCTACAATTGGTATCAGAGCCCTGTTCCTCATTTGATCAGGAAACCCTAAGAGCCGTATCTTGGTGTATTAGAGATGTTGAAGATGAATGAACGTATGTAAGAAGGTTACGCTACTCAGAGACCGCCAATGTTCGATGGAAAATTCTATACATATTGGAAGAATAGGATGGAAATCTTCATCAAAGCCGAGAACTATCAAGTTTGGAGAGTCATCGAAGTTGGAGATTTTGAGGTAACCACTACCAACTCCAATAACGAGACTGTTCCCAAACCGATAACTGAATATGAGAAAGAAGATTTTCAGAAAATGGAGATGAATGCTCTTGGCATCAAATTACTTCACTGTGGGCTTGGTCCAAATGAACACAATCGAATTATGGGCTGCAAAACAGCAAAACAGATTTGGGATCTGATGGAGGTCACCCATGAAGGAACCAGTGAAGTAAAGCGTTCCAAGATTGACTTGCTCATGTCAAGATATGAAAGATTTGTTATGGAACCGAGAGAAAGCATTCAAGAAATGTTCACTAGGTTCACTAACATCACAAATGAACTTGTCTCTCTTGGAAGGCTAATTCCCTCAGATGAACAGGTAAGAAAACTCCTAAGGAGCCTACCTCAAGATGATCGCTGGAGAGCCAAGGTCACTGTCATACAAGAATCTAAAGATTTCACCAAATTCAACTTGGAAGAGTTAGCTGGTTCCCTGATGACTCAGGAACAAAGGCTTGGCTCTGACAGCGAATGATTAAGAAGAGTCAGAAGGTGATGAGGAAGAGGCAGCAATGTTGGTGCGAAAATTCAAGAAGTTCTTCAGGAACAGTAGATATAATAATCAAAGGAACTTCAAAGAAAGAGGAACTGCCAGTTCAAAAGCCAACTTTGAATGCCACAAATGTGGAAGTACCGACCACTTCATTAAAGAATGCCCTCAATGGAAGAACGAGAAGGGTAAAAGGAAGGCAAGGGAAACAGGAAGACAACCAGTGAAAGGGAACTTCAATAAAGCTGATTTTCGCAAAGCCATGATAGCTGCATGGGGAGAATCTGAAAGCGAGGCTGAAACCGAAGCCCCAGTTGAAGAAGAAACAACCAATCTCTGTCTCATGGCTACACATGATGAGAAGTCCAAAGGAAAAGAGGTATTGTCTTCTAATTCATTTCCTAATTACCTATTCAAATTGGATAAACATGAATTGATTAAAATGATTTTGGAGACACAAAATAATCTAGAAAAACAAACTGCCATCTGTCTCCAAATAGAGAAAGACCTTAAGACTAGCAAAGACCAAATATCCTACCTAAACTCTTTTAGGTTTGATGTGCAAACACGGTTTTTTGATTTACTTGATAAAAACGTGATGTTAAATGAAGATAAGAAAGTAAAACAAGAAAATGTCAAGTTAAATATTGAACTAAATCAATATAAATTGCTAGGATTAGAACTAAAAACCGAATCCATTCAAGAGATTAAAAGCGATTTTAACAAGATGAAGTTAGACCTAGAATCCACCAAAAATGAAAATGAAAAACTTAAGCTTGAATTAAATTCAAAAGGAAAAGGGAAAATCAAAGAGGTTCCCAAATGGATTATTGACGCTAAAACCAAAAGAACTAAAGGTCTAGGATATAATAAGAATAACAAAAAGAAGAAGGTCTATGTTGATCTCCCAAGTAGTAAGGTCTGTTCCTTTTGTGGCAAAACGGGGCACCTGAAACATCAATGTTTAAGAAAGGAACAGGATAACAAAACAAACCAAATATATGTCGATAGAGTTTGGATTAAGAAATATGATTCATGTATAATCGACATGGAACCCAAGGATGGCTAGGTTCCACCCTCTAACAATTAAGTTCATTTTGCAGGTTCTAGTGAGGGGGAACAGCTCATGGTATCTCGACAGTGGTTGTTCCAAGCACATGATAGGCGACAGATCAAAGTTTCTCTCACTAGAAGCCTATGATGGAGGAACTGTGACCTTTGGCGACAATATGAAAGGAGAAATCATAGCAAAAGGAAAAATAGAAAGGTCAAGTTCCCATGCAATAGACAATGTATTTTTAGTCGAGAATTTAAAACACAACTTATTAAGCATCTCTCAATTTTGCGACAAAGGTAACTCTGTAAACTTTACTTCTGAAAAGTGCATCATTTCTAGGAACGACACAGGAGACATCATATTGGAAGGAATCAGAAAAGGGAACACCTACGTGGTGGACCTGCACACTGTTCCTAAAACCAGTCTAACGTGTCTTAGCGTTTTAGAAGATGACCCTCTCCTCTGGCATAAACGTTTAGGTCATGCTAGCTTCTCATTGCTTAATACATTAAGAACTAAAGACCTAGTTAGAGGATTACCGTCCCTAAAATTTCAAAAGAATGAAGTATGTGATCCTTGTGCCAAAGGAAAACATGTAAGGTCATCCTTCAAACCTAAAAATGTCGTGACCACCTCAAAGCCACTTGAATTAATTCATATGGATCTTTGTGGACCAATGAGAATCCAAAGTCGCAGTGGAAAGCGATAGGTATTTGTTATAGTTGATGATTACAGTAGATTTACATGGACATTGTTTTTATCTAGCAAAGATGAGGCCTTTGATGAATTTATTGCATTTGCTAAAAAAATTCAAAAATCCAGTAACAATCAACTTGTCCACATAAGATCAGATCATGGTAAGGAATTTGAAAATTCAAGGTTTATGGATTATTGCAACAAGCATGGTTTAAGTCACAATTTCTCCGCACCAAGGACACCTCAACAAAATGGTATGGTGGAACGTAAAAATAGAACTTTAGAGGAAATGGCTAGAACCATGTTAATAGCTAGTGGTCTACCTGAAAACTTTTGGGCCGAAGCCGTTAATACTGCATGCTATATTGTAAATCGTGTTTTAATTAGACCAATCACTTCTAAAACCCCCTACGAACTATTTAAAGGAATTAAACCTAATATTTCATATTTTCGAGTATTTAGATGTCGATGTTTTGTGCATGTAAATGGAAAAAGAAATATAGGTAAATTTGATGAAAGAAGTGATGAAGCAGTATTTCTTGGCTATTCATCTCACAGTAAAGCTTATAGGGTCTACAATAAGAAAACTATGTGTGTTGAAGAATCTGTTCACATTATCTTTGATGAAACTAACTTTATGACAAGTGAACAAGAAACAGGTGATTTTAAGATAGGTCTTGCTAACCTGGAAGATGATGAAAACATACATAAAGAGCAAGAACAAGACGCAAATGAAAAGCAACAGGTTCAAACTGATGAACCCAATCAAGAACAGGAACAGCAGGAAAATCAGGACCAGCTAGATGTTCCTGATCCAGATGTTCCCAGAGAAGTACAAAATGAAAGAAATGAAGATGAGCACAATGAAAATCAAGTCAATGAACCCGATTCCACATCAGTCTCCACAAGAGACTTCGTGCCTAAACTGTGGAAACATCAAAAGTCTCACCCACTTGACTTGATCTTGAGTGACTTAGGTAAGGGAACACAAACAAGATCCCAGATGAGAAACTTCTGTGCACACTTTGCATTTCTCTCAACGATGGAACCCAAGAATCACGAAGAAGCACTACAAGATTCAGATTGGGTTGTGGCTATGCAAGATGAACTAAATGAGTTTGAAAGAAATAAAGTGTGGCACATAGAACCAAAATCCAAGAATAAAAAGATAATTGGATTAAAATGGGTATTTAGAAACAAGCTGGACGAACATGGCACAATAGTAAGAAACAAAGCAAGGTTGGTGGTTAAAGGGTACAATCAACAGGAAGGTATTGACTATACAGAAACTTTTGCTCCAGTAGCGAGGTTAGAAGCTATTAGAATTCTTATTTCATTTGCTGCGTTTATGAATTTTAAATTATATCAAATGGATGTGAAATGTGCATTTTTAAATGGTTTTCTAGAAGAAGAAGTCTTTGTGGAACAGCCACCTGGCTTTGAAAACTCAATTTCTCCGGATCACGTCTACAAGCTTGATAAAGCTCTTTATGGGCTAAAACAAGCTCCTAGGCAATGGTACGAGAGATTATCTAAATTTTTGATTGAAAATAAGTTCATAAGGGGTAAAATTGACAAGACCTTATTCTTCAAGAATAAAGGTTCAGATATTTTAGTCGTTCAAATATATGTTGATGATATTATCTTTGGAGCCACTAATGAATCGTTATGTAAAGAATTTGCTGACCTAATGAGTGCTGAATTTGAAATGAGTATGATGGGAGAATTAAATTTCTTCCTTGGTTTGCAAATTAAACAAACTGCTCACGGTATCTTTATTCATCAACAAAAATATATAAAAGAACTACTCAAGAAATATGGACTAGATAATGCCAAAACAAACCACACACCGATGGCCACTAACATTAGATTAGATGAAGATTCTAATGGTACAAATGTTGACCAAACTATGTATAGAGGCATGATAGGATCTCTACTATATCTAACTGCTAGTAGACCCGATATTTCATTTAGTGTTGGTTTAGGTGCTAGATTTCAATCAAATCCTAAAGAATCACACCATACGGCAGTAAAAAGAATTCTAAGGTATTTAAAGGGAACAGATGACTTGTCCCTATTTTATCCAAAAAGTGATGTCTATGACTTGAAAGGTTTTAGTGATGCAGATTATGCAGGAGATCTTGTGAATAGAAAGAGTACTTCAGGAATGGTACAATTTCTTGGCTCATGTTTAGTATCTTGGTGTTCCAAGAAACAAAACATCGTTGCCTTATCCACCGCGGAAGCTGAATATGTTGCAGCAGCAGCCTGCTGTTCCCAAATGCTTTGGATAAAACAACAGGTAAGAGATTTTGGTATTAAATTTGAATGCGTTCCTATTTATTGCGATAATACCAGTGCCATATGCATATCAAAAGATCCCGTGCATCATTCTAGGGTTAAACATATACATATTAGACATCATTTTCTTAAGGATAATGTGGAACATAAGAATATTATTGTCAAACATGTCAGTACTAATGAGCAAGTTGCAGACATAATGACTAAACCACTTCCTAGAGAACAATTTGAAAAGATGAGGTTGGAGCTAGGTATGATCAAACTTCACTAAAGTTTAATGCTAGAATTCCTCCTCTAAACAACGTGATAATTGGAAGGGTTAGATCAACCACAACAACCAAGATTGAAAATTCAATCATTGCGAGATTTAGGTACGCAACTATCTAAGGATGTGCCATGAATATTGTCTTGATTGCTTGTCTAACAGAATAGACCATGTAGCATAATTTATTTTATCTTATTATTATTATCCCCATATTATAAAATGAAATTTTTTTTAATTATTTTTTATTATTATTCCACATAAATTCCAGCATTTTCTTTTATTTATTTTCGATGAGTCAATTTAATTTAGAGTGGAAGACGGATCATTGGGGTGTTTCGAAAATCATTTACGTAAACCGCATCATTCACCGAACCTACCCTTAAAAACTACTTGTTACACCACTCATTTCACATGCAAAACCGTCATTTGGAAGTTGTACAAACTCTTCATAAACCATCCTTTCATCCCTTTAAAACCCACTGACTCACGTCCAATCCATCCCACTCTCCATAATTACCAAAGTACAACTCCTCTTAAACCCCTAAAACCGTCCAAGAAACTCCATCCTCTCTCCTCCAAAAACCTTCATCTTCATCCTCTCCAAAACCATGAAATCGCCCAAATCATCATCAACAATCAAGGGAAAAAGCCCTAAATTCGTCCAATCCGAACCCTTACAAGTGATCCATCCTTCACCTAGTGAAATACCACAGTCATCCTCACAAAAACGACAAAGATCAACCACTCCAAAAGCCATGCAAGAAGGCACGCAAAGAACTCAATCAAAAGGAGCTTCATCATCCAGATCATTAAAAAGGGCCAAGCTAGTGGACCCTAACAGTGCAGAAGAAGTTGCTAAAGAAATGTCTGTAGGCTTTAGACTAGACATATACTGGTATGACTCTAATTCTTGTCCTCAATTGCATGCGATTCTGAGTAATCAAGGCTGGGAGATTCTTATGTATGACTTATCTTGTAATTCCATTTATCCACATTTGATGCGAGAGTTCATTAAAAAATTTTCGATTGACAATGGAGTTTGTTCAAGTACTGTGAAAGAAATTAAAATAGAGTTTAACAGTCTTATGCTGGCAGAATGGTTTGGGGTACCTGCTGTGGGATTCGATACTTATTATGTTGGGTCTAAAATCGTTTTTTCAGGCATCAATGTAAAAACAGTGTTAAAATTTTTAGGAGTAAATGATAAAAAGCGATTCAGTCACAACTCCCTGTCTCCTCTCCATAAATTGCTGTATAACATTGCTAGGAGATTTATCTTACCACGTAGATCCAAAACGTAGTGAGGTAAATTTAAGAGATGGGACTTTGATTTACTGCTTAGCAAATCACATAAAGATTAATTTTCCGTCTTTGATGATATCACATTTGGCCGATTGCATTGAGAAGAAAACTATGGTTGGATATGGTGGCTTGTTAACCCATATCTTTAAAAAGTTTGGTGTGCCTCTTGAAGGCCTAGAATTCCCTATGAGTGCTAACAATAAAATAGGTGCTAAGTGTCTTACCAACTTGCATCTTAAATTAAATGACAACGGGATTCTAGAGGATGTAGTAGAAGGTCTTGAGTATGTAAGTTCCGGTGAGGAACAGGAGGAAGAAGGAACAGATGTAGATGGGGAGGATTTGGAAGAAGAGAATCAAGAGACTATTCCCACTGCCACTACTGAGGCAGAGACAGAAAAGGAACAGGGGGAAGAAGCAAGTGAGGGGGAACATGCTGAGGAAAGGGAAAACGCAGAGTTGGAGTCTAAGCATTCTTCGTGCTTGAATGATGACATTACCTCTCAGAACCCTCTATCACCAAAGCCAAGCACACCTAACCTATCCCATATTCCATCACCACCACCATCACCTATTCCCACTTCACCACCACCACACTACACTGGTTTTGATGATAACCAATCTGTTGTCCCTCCTCCTATTACCCTTGATCTCTTGCTCACCAAATTTGTTGATTTTCAGTCTGAGTTACATGTTTTTCAGGATGAAGTTCGTGTTTCACTTGCATCCATCACTGACCAGCTTACTCAGATGGAATCCCGTCTTGGTGCTAAACTGGACACGGTGGAAGTGCAAACCGAATTCATAGATAAAGAGACTGCGCCTTGATCCCTTCGTCTGCTTACTAAATCATTTTATGTAATATTTAACTTTGTTGGCCTCATCAACTATTTCTCCAAACAATTTACTATCTTATTTTGAGTACCGCGCTGGGGTACGCCCATTTGTATAACTAACAATTATGCTACTACTTTATCCTTATGCATCTTTAGTTTATGGTCTATGCTGTTGGTGCATGCATTTCTTGATTCTGTTTTGGTATTTGCTTTGTGGTTTGCTGCTAACTTTCTTAATTTTTCTAACGCTTGCCTTAGTGCTGTGGTTTGATAAAACCCCTACTTTTTGATTGATGTCAAATGGGGGAAGAAAGCAAACTTAACTGAAACTTGTGAATGCTTAAACTCTTAACTTAGTCTTTGTTTGTTCTAAATTAATTAACTTGCTATAGATTTGCTTATAGGATACTGTCTCTAAATAACTGATTTGGGTTATGCTTATCACTTATGATGATTACCTATGTTCTTTCAACTTCACCTTGGTAGAGTTGCTTAAGTTGATGTGTTTATTATTTTTTTTCTTGTTATATTTAATTCTAAAAACTCAAGTCATGGTTAATCACATGAATTTTTATAAGTTTCAAGAAAAATACTATATTAGAGTAATATGTGCGAATAAGTGTTTAGTAAATTACTTTGTAATAATTTAGTTTGCTAAATATGTTTAGACTTGCTTTAATCTCTAGCATGTTCTAGATATTTGTTTTACTTTATGTTTCTTAATTAAGTTTGTTTATAAAGTTTGCCATCATCGAAAAGGGGGAATTTGTTGGCCCATTTAAGTTTTGATGATGACTTAACGATTATAAACAAACAAAATACTCTAGAGATTGTTTTTATAGGTCATATATCCGATTGTCATAATCGTCGATGGTACCTAAGAAGGTTGTGGAAGAACATTGCATGTCAAAGTCAAAGTCAACATAGACAGTCAATCTTGAAAGTCAAACAATCGATTTACACAGTCCAGTTCCAAGATTGATAAAACTGAAGTCAGTCTAGATGGAGACAACACAGTGTTCCTAACACAACGAGTCAGAGAACTAAGTCAACGAAGAATAGAGAAATAAATTTTATTTTTATTTTTCTTTTAATTGGCTTGTACGGTTGAAAATAAGACTTGCACAAGGTTTTTAATTGGCTAAAATAACCACCTATTTCAAAGGACTAAAATATTTTAGATCCTACGTAATCTCCACTAAAATAGGATTTACTATTTTTGGCATAAACTAACCGTGGGACTTGGAGTAACCTCCAAGTTTCCTATCCATTATCCCACATCCTTAGATCATGGGAATAAGGCTAGTTTCTAATTCTTTTTAGTATATAAATGTATTTTTGGAACCGGCACAAAAAAGCCTGCCGTGAGTACCTCATTCAAGAATCAAGTGAGATTAATTCAAGAAAAGGAAAAAGATAAGTTGTTCTTAATTGCCAATTAATTCAATCAATTTTTCCTTGTGCAATTCTTTGTTTTTCATCCAATTTTAGAGAATTATTTTGTACGGGTTTTATGAGTGTGTAATTTAGACTTGGGGAAGTCTAAAGGGAATTGTGAGAAATTTTTGTAAAGGGAGAAAAAGAAATGAGAAGGAGAACCGAGAAAGATAAAAGGAGAATTAGGCCTAGTAGAGAAGAGAAGAAAAAGTTTTATGTAATTGAGTTGTAAGTTACTTAAAACTTAATAAGAGAAGTTAAAATCCAAAGTGGTCGTGGCTTTCTTTCTATTAAGGCCTAGAAAGTTTCCACGTTAAATTCTTGTGTTCTTTTCATGTTTCTTTAATTTTCTTTGAGTATTTTATTAGATTGAAATTCCGCAAAAACAGGGCATAAATACTCTCTAAGGCAACACAACAATTCACCCCCCCCCCCTCTTGTTGCGTTCATATTCTCTAAGTGTTTCTACAATTGGTATAACCATTGTGTAGGGTTTTCCTATCAGGTTGCCAGGGCCTCCCTAATAGCACATGACAAGCATCCATGGCTATGACATCACAAAGCACTTGATTTATGTAGGTGCCTTTGCTGAAATTCACTAGGCACTGTTTCTTTACTGTGTTCCCTGTGTTCTCATCCAACCAACTTAGTTTGTAGGGTTTAGGGTGGGGTATTGTACTGAAATCTAAAGTCTTAACTAGTTCTTTGCTCACACAGTTGGACTCACTACCTCCATCTATGATCAAATCACACAATTGGTTCCCTATCTTATATTTGGTCTGAAAAATGTTCTCCCTTTGGTCTGAATTCTTGACCTGTTGGGTTATGTGAAAGTTCCTCGTGATCGTAGACTACGAAGCTCATCCTCAGGGTAAACATGCTCTATGTTGTCTTCTTCTTCACTATCCTCAGTTTTACTTCCTTCCATCTTTTCCATAACTCCTAAACTATTCACTCTATAGGATCCCTCATACTCATCCTCTGGTGTAGGAGGCAATTCGACCTCTTCCTTTCCCCCTATGTTTACTAACATGGCTCTCGCTCCAGTTCTGTTATGCATCTCTGTCCACTCCCTCGGTGTAAAGGCTCTTGCATTAGGACAATTTCTTTTATAATGGCCATGTCCATGGCATTTGAAGCTTATTATAACCTTAAGGTTAGTTTCCCTCTCCTTGTTGGTAGTAGGTAAAGTGTTGTAGGTCACTTTGTTAATGGAAGTTTCTTGAATAGGTGGTTTGTTGCTAATATCTTTACTCCTACTAGGTGTATAGTTGGGCTGCAAAGTCCTTCTCCTGGCTGATTTCTCAAATATAAGGGCACTATTGCATGCTCCTTCACAGGTCAAGTTCTGTATGACTTCAACCTTCTCCCTTAAGTCTTCTCTTAACCCTCCCAAAAATCTCCCTATTCTCAACTCTTCTGGTTCATCAATGTTACACAACACAGTCAGTCTTTCACCCTCCTTAATGTACTCAGCTACTGACTTTTGGCCCTGCCTAAGGTTGCTCCAATTGATGTATAATTGCTGCTTATAATTGGAAGGTATGTATTTCCTCCTAAGGTGTTTCTTGAGTTTGTCCCATGAACTAATCTTGGGTCTGTCCTCCCTGGCTCTCTGTCTTTGGAGTCCCTCAAGCCAAGTTGCAACTAGTTTTATCAACTTCACCTTAGCAATCTTATACTGTAGGCCAAGATGGGTTCCTCTATACTCAAAGTACCTTTCTACCCGCTTTTTCCCATTCAATGTATACCTCTGGATCATGTGCAGTGCCATCAAAGTCTTGCACATCCACCCTCATAGATTTATCCTCCCTTAAGGGTTCAGGGTTGGGATTAGGTGAGTGTGGTGTCTTTTCATTCTTGAGGTCAGTGACTGTCATGTGTAACTGCTCAACCATAGTGGTCAAGGGATAAAGTTTCTCTTCTAAACTCATGTTTGTTTTGATGATGGGAAGATGATGCACAAATTTTCATAATCAAGAATTCCCAAGTGAGTAAACTTAAATCAAGAACTGAGTTCTTAAGGTCTATCAGATTATGCTGGTGATTGATTACTGAATTTTATGCCTGTTTATGCCCTTTACTGGTTAATGATGATCAAAATTTCAAGTAAGAAATTACAAATTCAAACAAAACAAGGAAAAGTCATAAGAAACCACCAGATTGCTTCTGTTGCAGTTTTGATCATCAACATCCCTTAGTGTTTTGTCTCCATTGCACCTCTGGACTTCAGTCAATGTAGGAGGAGGAGGATTATTCCTGTATGTCTTCAAGAATGTGTTCAGGCCCTACATGTTCTTGCTCTGATACCAATTGATCCAATTATGGATAGGAATGAGGATTCAATCCTCAAGATTGGAAAAAGAACAATGGTATTGACCCAAGGGATAAAAGATATGTGTTTCTTGGTGGAGCTGGACTACTAGGCCTCAATCAAGACAACTCTAGGTTTCTTCCTTATGTTCTCTGGTGGAACAGAGGTTGGCTCTTTGGATAGAGTATTGGAATCTTGAAGAACACACAAGACTACCAATGGTGGGCAGAGGATAAATTGATCCTCAGACAATTACCTTCACAGTAATTGAAACAGCACAACTGATTTTATCAAAACTAAAAACTGAGTTTTTACAAGAGGTTGTTCTTTTATATATATAGGCCTAAGGGTCACACAAAACTAGGATTCAAAAACACGAGATCAACTAATTATAACGGTATAAGGTCACGTGCTTATCATGTGCCTAATTAAAATACAAACAGATGCCTTCCAGCATTAGTTATGATTAGTTGTTGACTGGCTGACCTTCAGCTTCAATTCTTGTGTATTTCCAGAGAAAATTAGGAGGACTCTTGGACCATGCTCTCAAGGTCCGTGTATAGAAATTCCATTTCTACCCTTAAGATCCATCATCGTGCTTAGGTCCGCTCTGCACAGCTCATGCAAGGTCTACTGGTAAGCAGGTGGAGCTGTTTTGTCCTATGCCTTGTGTGTGGAGTCTTCTGAGGCTGTAGTGTCTTCTTTTGGGTTTCCCTTGGCCTTTCCTGGGTTAGGGCATAAGTCTAGGTCCTTTATGGATCCGTCCATGCCCTTAGATGCCCTTGACTCTATCCCTTGTGAAAGATGTGCAGCTGTTTTCCCAACATAGGCTGCTGGAGTCTGTTTAGGGTTTTGGGCTTGTCTATGGCCTAGTGTATGTTCTGAACCACTATGATTTAGTTCACAAAACAAAGAGAATGATAAATGAAAGAAAAATAAAGAGTAATAAACAACGGGTTCTTGAAATTTTTAATCATCAATAGTTAATCGATTGACCTAAGCTGCACATCCTTGGAAGGATGAGGATATGCCCAGTACATAAGTACTGCTTTGTAGAGATGTACAGTTGAGCGAGGATTGCAGTAGACATGGAAGAAATGGAAGCGAAGAGTCACGCGTTTAATTTGCCCATCCCTCTTGAATGAGCTGTTTTTCTTTTTAATTTTCTTATCCCACTCTTACTAAAAAAAATATTTTAAATTGGGTTTTTTAACGCTTATTACAATTCATTTTTTTACTATTATAGGTGGGAAAATTTGATTTGAAAGGTTCGAACTTTGCCTCATTTGCTTCTAAAGGTTCGAACTTTCGTTTATCCTAAAAAGGTTCGAACTTAGGGGGGCATCTTCATCTAAAGGTTTGGATGACCCGTAACCGGATGAAAAGTTAACTTGTTTACTTTTTCATCTTCATCTTCACCTTCTTCACTATTTCTTCATCTTCTTCACCTTCATCTTCATCATCATCATCATCTTCAATTAGTACTACTATCTTCTTTATCTTTATCATCATCATCATTTTCAATTAGTACTACCATAATCAACCCAAAATCATACCTAAAATCAACCCAAAATCAAACCAAAAAAACCCATAATCAACCCAAAATCACCCCAAAAAAACACATAATCAACCAAAAATGAAACTAAAAAAACCCAAAAAATAGTACTACTATCTATTTTGGATGTGAGTATTCCTTTTCCTGTTGCTTTGTACACATGGGTATCTAAAGCTTAGCACTTTTCCATCTGGGTTTAATTTTTTTTCCTCAATTTGCTTCAGAAATTTGAAATATTTTATGAGTAATTAGGTCTTTTTTGAGAATCTGAATTGGATTTTTATTAAAATTATATTTGGATATGCTGATAGCTACTGTTTTCTATACTTTGATCTAAATCTTTTTCTGTAGTGATTTAGGGTTATTCAAATGCAGTAATTGTGGTGACCATATTAAACATGGGTACTTGTTTTTTTTTTTGTCATTTAGTTATAATTTGAGTTGTATTTTTGCTGAAATGTTTTAGATTGATTGAAATTGGGCTAAATTTAATAGAATTTCAGAAACATAAAGATTAAAGCTTTGAACTTTTTCAAGATTTGCTGCCCAAATCAACCTTTAGTTTTTGGGTATCCATTTTATTTAGGAAACTTTTTCTGGTGAAATGGGATTTCTTACCAAAATCTTGGGTTTCTTACCATTAAGTTCTTGAATTGGGGATTTTTGATGATGTGAACTTCCGTTTTTGAGTTGGAGGTAACCTATTGTTTGAACTAAGTTCTTCAAACCATATATGAACTAAGAAAGTAACCCATCTAACCTATTGTTCTTCAAACCATTGTTGAAAAGTAAGGAAGAAGATGAAGGTAACCTATTGTTCCAAGTTACCAAAACCTGGTACACCTTTAGATGAAGATTCCCCCCCTAAGTTCGAACCTTTTTAGGATAAACGAAAGTTCGAACCTTTAGAAGCAAATGAGGCAAAGTTCGAACCTTTCAAATCAAATTTTCCTTATAGGTGTCAAAAACAAAGCGTCTAAACGCTCCGATTTTTTTTAAAAACTTTTTGTTGCGTCTAAAAGAAAATGTCTAATAAAACACTGTTTTGTTGTAGTATATCAGTGACATAAACAAGGGCACACAAACCAGATCCCAATTGAGAAAAATCTAAGCACACTTCGCATTTATCTCAACATTGAAACCCAAAAATCATGAAGAAGCCTTACAAGAGTCCGAGTGGGTTATTGTCATGCAAGATGAGTTGAATGAATTTAAAAGAAATAATGTGTAACACTTAGAACCGAAACCCAAACACAAAAAGGTAATTGGACTAAAGTGGTTATTCATCAACAAATAGGATGAACATGGAATCATAGTAAGAAACAAAGCAAGGCTCAAGGTTAAAGGGTACAATCAACAAGAATGGATTGATTATACAGAGACATTTGCTCCCGTAGCGACGTTAAAGGCTATCAAAATTCTAGTTTATTTTGCTACTTTTATGAATTTTAATTAATATCAAATGGATGTGAAATATGCTTTCTTGAACAGTTTTGTTGATGAAGAAGTCGTTGTGGAACTGCTGCCTAGCTTCGAAAAACATTCTTTTTCAGATCATGTCAATAAGCTTGATAAGGCTCTTTATGGGCTAAAACAAGCTCCTAGGCAAAGGTATGAAAGATTGTCTAAGTTTTAATTGAAAATGATTTTATTAGTGGCAAAATTGATAAAACCTTCTTCTTTAAAAATAGAGGTTCTCATATTTTAGTTTTGCAAATTATGTTGATGACATTATTTTTGGTGCCACCAATGAATTACTATGTAAAGAATTTTCTAACTTTATAAGTGCTGAATTTGAAATGAGTATGGTGGGAGAATTAAAATTTTTCCTTTGTTTGCAAATTAAACAAACTGTTATTTGCATTTTATTCATCAACAAAAATACTTTAAAGAAATATGGTTTAGACTTTAGACAATGCTAAAACAAACCACACACTTATGGCTACACATGTAAGATTAGATTAAGATGCAAATGATATTAATGTATATAGGTATGATTGGATCTTTATTATATCTAACTGCAAGTAGACCCGATATTTCGTTTAGTGTTGGTTTGTGTGCTAGATATCAATCAAATTTCAAAGAATCACATCACACCGCAGTGAAAAGAATTCTGAGATATTTAAAGGGAACATATGACTTGTCTCTATTTTATCCTAAAAGTGATTTCTATAATTTGAAAGGTTATAGTAATGCAGATTATGCAGGAGATCTTGTTAACAGGAAAAGCACCTCAGGCATGCTACAATTATCTTCGTGTTCTAAAAAACAGAACACCGTGCACTATCCCATGCCATGGTTATCATAATCTCGATTCTGATCAACGATTCTACGATCCTACGATCCAAAATTAGGCTACTGATCCGGATCGTAGGTAGGATCTTAATGAGATAGAATCTTAATGAGGTAGAACCGTACGATCCTAAATAACTCCAGGATTTAAGTGGTAGGATCATAACGCGATTCTACGATCTTACGATCCGATCATATAAGGGTAGTTTTAATCGTAAAAATAAAATAATATAATCCAGATTTTACTTATGTATATATCTAAATAATTATTTCAATATGACTAAAATTCAAGTTTTTATTGATTCGCATTTCAAAATTGTTTTTAAAAGGTATTCTATTACAAAACTTAATAATTGAAGTCAAATAAGTATTAAATTATACCTTAAAACTTAAAAAAAGTATAAATACAATTGCAAATTAGTTATGTAAAGCATATTAATACATATTTGTAGTATCACGCGATTCTACGATCTGATTCTACCGATTTCAATCCTACCCCCTTAACGATCCTACGTAGAATCCCGATCCTAACAACCTTGTCCACTACTAAAGCACAATATGTGGCAGCCGCAGCTTGTTGTTCCCAAATGCTTTGGATAAAATGTTACCTAATAGATTTTTGTATTACGTTTGAATGTATTCCTATTTATTGTGATAATACTAGTGTCATATGCATATCAAAAGATCTCATGCATCATTCTAGGGTTAAGCCTATAGAAATATGACATCACTATCTTATGGATATATAATGTTGAAATTAGAAACATAATAGTTAAGCATGTCTATACTAATGACCAAGTTGCACATATTATGACTAAACCACTTCCAAGGGAACAATATGAAAAGATGAGATTGGAACTTGGAATGATCAAGCTCCACTAAAGTTTATGGCAAGCATTCAACTCGAAGCAACATAAATTTGGAAGGGTTATATCATCCACAAAAAACCTTGATTGAGAAATCAATTATTGAAAAGTTCAGGTATGAAGTTATTTAAAGTATATGCTATGAATGCTTTCTTGATTGCATGTTTAAATTGAATAGACCAATGAAATATTTATGTGTTCTTTATGTATTGTCCTCATATTAAAAAAAAAAAAAAACGAGGACATTTATATTTTTTATTTTTCATTTTCTATATTTCCTATATTTTTATTTATCACCAATTCCGGCATTATTATTTTTTTGGTTCGTTAACGCAAATTAATTAAATAATGGGAGTCGGATCATCAAAATGTTTAGAAAAGTCGTTATAAACCGACCATTCCACGAATATACCCACTAACTCTTCGTTAATCTCTTAGTTCACACGTAACAATTAATAAAATGGAGAGTAAGAACCCTTAAGTACTAGCTGCCTTTCACCCATTTATATTAATCCACTCCTCACGCCACATCACTGAATCACACACCCTAACACTCACATCAACCTTACACTACTCATTACATTACCCACATCACATCGTCCTTTCTTCACCCACTCTCACTAAATTTTGTTCTTCTTCCCATTTTCTTAAATCACCATTAAAACCTCAAAATCATCCACCTCAACCAAAAAGGTCAGCAAGAAAACGCCTAAACCCTCACAACCAAAACCTCTAAAAATTGTTCATCCATCTCCTATAATTGACACTCCACCATTCTCTTCCACATAACCGAAAAAATCTAACACACCAAGTGCATCTACAATGCATGCGAGAACGAAACTTCACAACACCACTCCTAAAGGTGGTTCATCATCCAGACCAACTAAAAGTATAAATTAAGTTAATCCCAACAGTGCCGAAGAAATTTCGAAAGAGATGTCAGTAGAGTTTGGACTTGATAGATATTGGTATGATTCTACACCCATTCCTCAACTTCACGCCATTTTACAAAATCAACATTAGCAAACCTTAATGTCTGATTTATCCCAATTTGATGCGTGAGTTCATTTCTAATTTTTCAATTGATAATGGGGTGTGTTCTGGCATGGTCAAGGAGATTAAGATAGAGTTCAGTAGTTTGATGCTAGGTGAATGGTTTGGTGTTCCTGCAGTTGGTTTTGACACATACTATGATCGTTCTAAAATAGTATTTTCATGTATAAATGAAAAGACTATTTTGGAATTTTTTGGGATCAATGAGAAGAAAGGAGGGATTAGCGATAGCACATTGCCGCCCTTACATAAATTTCTCTACACTATAACCCGTAGATTTATTTTGCCATGCAATTCAAAGCGTAGCGAAGTAAATCTCCGTGATGCTACCCCAATCTATTGTTTGGCTAATCATATTATAATTAATTTTCATTCTTTCACTAGTGGAAAAAAAGTCATTGACTGCGAGACATAGGTTGCGATTGTTGAAAGACGCAACTTAAAATAGAAGAAAAATATCGCGAAAAAAAAAATATACATAGGCTGCGGTTTTTACAAAAACCGCAGCAAATAACGCCAAAAAACATATAGGCTGCGGTTTATCTCTTTGACCGCAGCCAATGAGCATTAAAAAAAATTTGGGGCGCCTATATGGGGTATTAAAATCAGAATTTAAGGCGCCTCCTTCCTAAACCTAAGAAAAAAACCCTAATTTAAGGCGCCTATCTTCTTCCCCGAAGCGCAGCTCCTTCTTCTTCCACAGAAATATTCTTCCACAATGTAAATCTTTCCAAATCCGGACCCAAATCAAGATCCAAATCCCAATCCAAGCACAAGTTAAAGAATCCTCCTGATTCTGTTGTTATGAAAAATACTAAATTTGAACAAAATGTGTCCTTGGTGAATAATTTATGGCCTGTTATGACCGTATTCGAAGAACAATAGAAGATCAAAGGTTCATCTCCATTTTGTTATATTTTTTATTGTAAGATGTTTCGTTATATTATAAGATTTGTAAGGTCAAAGGTTAATCTCCATTGTTATATTTTTTTTATAGATTTTTTTTTATTGTAAGATTTGTAAGATGTTATGTTATATTTCGTTATATTTTTTATTGTAAGATTTGTAAGATGTTTCGTTATATTGTAAGATTTGTTTTTTTTGTTAGATTTTATTATTAACAGATCTAGATTTCTTTTATGATTTTTTTTGAGCTGCTTGAAATTCATATTATGTACTGTTTTGATTGCTTTATGTTCACAGTTGTTCTTTACATCTATTTTGGTGGTTTGAATTACTGATGAGATTTGAGTTTTGGTTAAATGGGTATGTGTATTTTGTGAATCCAATGGTGCTAAAATGGTATTAGGGATCTGGGTGGAGTTAGATAGTGATTTGAGATCTAAATTTCTTTTATGATTTTATTTCGTTCATTGTAATTTGTTGAGTATTTTTGATAGTTGATTCTTGCAATGAGATTTGAGTTTTGGTTAAATGGGTATGTGTAATTTCGTTCATTGTAATTTGTTGAGTATTTCAATGGTGCTGAATCGTTTTCTGATCTTCCTTTAGGTATAAAAAAAAATTAAAAAAAAAAGCCCTCAAAGGTGCGGTTCTTGCAATGACCGCAGCCAATAATCCCTTTTTTTTGTTGTGAAAATGGTCTATAGGCTGCGGTTTTTAGGACCGCAGCCAATAATATTTTGTCATCTGCTGCTATTACTAATGCAGCGAGTCAAAACCGCAGCCTATAATGGCAAAAAAAACCGCAGCCAATAGCTTATTTTCCACTAGTGTTTGATGATTTCTCAATTATCTGATTGCATTGAAAAGAGTTGTATGGTAGGACATGGAAGGCTTAGGACTTGAGTTTTTAAGAAGTTTGGTGTACCTCTTGATGGCCTATTGTTCCCTATGAGTCCCAATAACAAAATAGGTGCAAAATGCCTTAACAATTTGCATCTGAAATTAAATTATAAAGGGATAGTGGAGGACGCCATTGAGGAGGTTGAGGATGCTGAGTTCAAGGATGAAAAGTATAAGAAAAAGATCAAAAAAAAAAGAAATAGAAAAAGAAGAGAAAGATCCAGAGAATAAGGATCAGGAGCCTATTCCCTATGCCACTAATACGGCAGAAGTTTGTTCCCAAGGGTACGAGAGAAAGCCCAGGAACAAGGGGAACAAGAGGAAGCAGTAAATGAGGGGGAAGCCTAAAAGGAGGAAGAAGGTGAGGCACAAGAGGAGAATGATTCTGATGATAGTTCCAGTGGTGAGCAGGTACAAATGCCTGTCAAAAAGAAGTCAGTTCTAACACCGAGAAAAAGTAGTGAGCTTGCTTCAAAACGTCCGGTTGTTTTTGATGATGAAATTACTTCTCACAAAACCAGTGAGCCTACCACTAATGCACTTCCCTCACCAAGAGAGTAGTGCACTAACATAAATGTTAACACTAACAAAAAAACGATTCTAACCCAGATCTTTAACACTGGGTATCCATAATATGCATCTTCCAACACATTCTTTCATGGTCAACCTCTTTCTCAACCCTCTTATCTCCCTCAAATCTACAAAATGTCACTGAAATTAATGCCAAAGTAAATAAGTAGCATGAAATTAGTTGCTCAACTGTAATTAAATCGGGTTCGGGTTACTAAATGAATATAGGTATCACCAAAACACTCACCTTATGGCCATTCAATTCGTTGTAGATTGACTTCAGTGCATCTTGAAGACTGCCCTTCATTATCTCCATAGTGTGCAAATCATCAGAGATTGTACACTCAAAATTTTTCATCAGATTTTCAGCCTCAGAAGGTTTAGTATGTTACTTGCTGATTAATTTAGGCTTCTTATTGTTGTTTCCACCAGATTTTCAGCCTCAGAAGGTTTAGTAAGTTACTTGCTGATTAATTTAGGCTTCTTATTGTTGTTTCCACCATTACAGAAGATAACATTTCTTTCATTCTGAACCTCTACACTGATGGATATACCATTGGAAAGCCTTCAAAGGTGTTAAGATTATTGGTGGCTTGGTTCACCAAGTAATCAAAACATGATTGAGAGTCTTAATCATATTAGTTAGTTTACATTAGAAGAGGACACAAGTACTATTCTATGATTGGGTGATTTGATATCAAGCAAGTACCATTAGTACAAAGTACTAAGGGGTAGTGGGAACTTGGATGTTTGTAGGCATGGTTGATGCAAGTCTTGGACTCCAAGGCAAGAATTCAGAGGTAAGTAAGTACAATGTGTAAGAGTCTTGGGGACGACCAAGGGACAAGTTGCAACATAAGAGAAAATCCACGTAGGAACCTGCTGTACAGTGCTCGACCATCACACTTGACCGAGCAGCAGGTCGAGCGAGGTTACTACCTCGGTTTTTCGAGACGTGTTGGCTGCTGTTCTTTGTTTATTTGTTGCCTACCATTTTACTACCCTTATGCGTCATACTCCCCTATATATACTTACTTTTATTCATGCTATTAGGTGCACCAAAGTCTCATTTGTTAGAGCACACTTCTTACTTAGTTTTCTCCCTATATTATCTCCTCTCTTCCTTACACATAACCTCCATTGTAATACCTATCAAGTTTGTATTTTCTCCTTTAAACACATTAATATAAATACTATGCTAGATGGTGGATGTAGCCCAAGATTGGTGATCCACCTTCAATCTTTGTCTTGATTATTTATTTATTGTTGTTATTCATCATACAGATACATATTTGATTCCTACACTTGACACAACACAAACACACATTTAAATTTTATACTTATGATCCTTGAGTGACGTCTTTAACTCTCCTTTCAAAAGGTATGCTAATTCCCTCATTATAGTTGTATAATATGTAAATCAATCAATTAGGTTACTTTTTCATCCGGAACAGATACAAACATTGTTTATGGGTTTTTAGAATGATAGTTAGCTTCATACTGGTTTTAAGAAGGTTCAAGGACTTTACATTCCTATGATCGGACCACGGAAAGTTTGGTCAACATATATTAGTTGTCTCTATCTAATGTCTTACAAAATTTATGGTATAGTAGCTTACATGTTAAATGTAACAACACTAGACTGCAACCCTATATTTCAAAAGAGCAACCGGTGCCATCCTTCTTTACATGTCCTATCTTTCAGGTCAGTGTTCTGTTAGTAGTTTGTTGTTTTGATTATTGGGATAATAAAAGCAATTGTGGTAGAAAAACACCAAATTGGAAGATTAAACTATATACTTCATATGCCTAGTGCCAAGTACTAAATACGCAGGCATACTGAACATAAGTATGATAACCGGTTTCCAGCGCGTCGTAAACACTAAGAACCAAAGCTATGCAAACAATACTTATAATCACCCTAATACTACTACGAGTGTAATGGTAAGTAAGGGGTCGAACCATAGAGACAAGAGATCCTAGACTGAAGGTTAGGTGTGGGAAAGATGTATGGTATGTAGGTTGGTGGGTGAAATATACTAAGGATGAGAAATAAGTAATGAAAGAAAGCGAGATTAGACTAGGTCCACCCTAGGTAGGTCCATTAGAAATAGAGATAGGTTAGGTCAAGGGAGATCGATCGAAGGTCGATCGAGACACTCTTGATATTGAGGGGAAGTTGGTGACCTATAGCCATGCGAACGACCCATAATCGCCCTATGTCTCACTAAGAGCGGCAGGACAAGATTCGAATCGAATATCAATCAACAACCAACATCAATCTCCACCCTAATCATAAACATTAAACACAAGACCAATACCTTAGGGTTTCTCTAACCCAAAACCCTAAAACAAACTACTCTAGCATGGTGAAAGCAATAAATAAAATGATAGAGAAAGCAATAGAGGAAATGAAAAGCATGAAGACATTAAATCTACTCTAAGAAAGCATTAAATGAAAACATAAAGCGAAGCAATAAGTGTAAGCAATAAAGAAAAGCATTAAATGACATTAAAGAAATAAATGAAAGTAAAGTTACATAAATGAAAGTGCTTGAAAGAAGAAGACATAAATGAAGAACAAATCTAAAACTAGGGTAGGAAATGAAGAGAAAGCATAAAAAGGTTGATGAACAAGTTGGGAGGGTTTCTGTAACACCTCTGAATTTCCGACATCTTAAACAAAACCAAAAACCGCAAAGGACAGAAGGAAATTCGGGTGTTACATAAAAAGAACATGAAAAAGGAAAAAGAAAAGAATTAAGATAAACGTTAAAGATTAACTTTAAAGATGTGAGTGGAAATTTTGGCAGCATCTACTTTAAAACTGTGCGTCTTTTATAGAAAAACAAAAGTTATTTAAAATCTAATAAAGTAAAGGCATTACGGCCTATCAAAACTATACCACGGCAGAATTATTCATCGCCAGCTTCTGAAATGAACAGGTCAAGCATGGATCGTGGTTCCGGTGTCAACGCTTGCGTTTGAACTAGCTAGACTGTTTAAAACCATAAAATTTGTAAACTACACAGCGGAGATAACATATACAAAAAAAGGAGGACATATGCCTCAAACCAAAAAAATAAATAAATTTAAATACAAAGAAACTACATGTAGCGTCAAAATAAATGTAACATCGCACGCTTCAACGTTCTCACTCATCCCCCTGTATGCAATGCATAGAAGCTCCATCACCTGTAATGTCTATCATTGATGTCCCCGCTGCTCAGTGTAAGATCATAGACCAACGCGTCATAGCAGGGCCATCAGAGACGAGCCATCAACAAAGAAAACAAACAGTACATGTCAGCATTTAACATCATATCATAATAAGGCATAATTAGCATCAATAAAGTATGTCATAATATGAGGGTGATTTCACAACACTCCAAGTGCCAATCATAATCACTAAACATCATTTCCTACTTCTCACTGTCAATTACATTTTCTTCACTTCTTTTCGACTTAATAACTGCTCGGTATCACTTGAACCAAGAACTTAACCACTTTTAAATATATATATATATATATATATATATATATATATATATATATATATATATATATATATATAGATATATATATATATATATATATATGTATGTATATATATATATATATATGTATATTTATATATATGTATATATATATATATGTATATTTATATATATGTATATATATATATATATATATATATATGTGTGTGTGTGTGTGTGTGTGTGTGTGTGTGTGTGTGTGTGTGTGTGTGTGTGTGACTAGAGGCCACCATATTGGGATTTGCAAGACCCACATGGCCACACCTCGACCAAAGGGCGGTGGCGGGCCATACCGGCGCCCAATGTTGGAGTATGAACATACTCCCGTACAGCGACCATATATAGATGATCCTACCTCTGGGAACTAAAGCCACTGGGGTACCAAACCAATGGCGCCAGCATACCTAAACATATGTGACTAGAGGCCCCCATAGGGTTTGCAAGACGCATTTGGCAACACCTCAACCAAGGGCGGTGACGGGCCATATCGGCGCCCAATGGTAAAGTATGAAGATACCCCCGTACAGCGACCATATATAGATGATCCTACCTCCGGGAACTAAACCCACTTGGGTACCCTAACCAGACGAGCCACAATAATCGAACGAATCTGCTATCTCATCAATAAGGAACTCATTCCCATTACAACCAACAACTTTCTTCTCAATCACTAAGGGAGTCCTTCCCATTCATAAAACATAACTCAACCACATTAATAAAGGGATCCTTCCCTATTCAACTAACATAAATCAATCTCAATAACAAGGGAGTTGTTCCCATTCAAACTAACATAAGTCAAACTCATCAATGAGAGAATCATTCTCATTCATACTAATGGCTTTTTTACTCCATCACTAAGGGAGTCATTCCCGTTCCAAGTAACGATAATCAATCTCATCAATACGGAAACCATTCACTATTCAAACTTACAGTAAACAATATCATTAGTAAGGGATTCTCTCCCTTTCAAACAATTATTAACCAATCTTACTAACATGGGAATCATTCTCATTCTAAATCATTACCAAACATTTAGCATACTAGCATTGTTCTCTACTAGTAAACTTGAAAATCATATCATCAATAAATTTGATATTTCATTCGACGACGATTCATAGATAATGTACATTATTTGTTTTAAAACAATTCAATATCGGTAAATATACAATGTAGGATGCATGCAAGAGTTAATTACTACGTGTACGTACCTGTGAGTGTCACTGCACAACCAAAAGTCACAAAAATCACCAATTCAAGGTTCTACCTTCTTCTTTTGAAAGGGGCACCTATAGAGTTATGAATGGTACTAATAAGTCTCCTTAACTACTTTGTCATACCAACCGAATACCAAAGTAACCGCTATCACCCATTCAACATGAGTTTTTGATCTCTCTAGCACGCACATAACACATTCAGTACAAGTCAAAATCATTAACTCAACACAACATAAGTCCTTCCATCAATTTATAACTAAAAGTATGTGTGAATCGTTTCTTTACATTAACCAATTTTGTACATATCGGCTCGCGTTACCCAAAAATAACCAATCACAACTAAGCCTTAATAATTTTAACACAAAACTTATACAACGATAAGCCAATTCTTAGAGTTATCGAATCGCGATATCATTTGTTACATTCTACAAGGCTAGAAAGAACTATAATCAAAACAAGTCAAGTAACTTAAGCAACCATCGACGAAGAGTAGGGATCATGCTCTTAGCTTTCTAACATCATGCATTATGACTTGAATAACATACTAATAAGGGTATTTGTAATTTACAACAATAAACCCAAAACAACTAGCAACTATTATTCTCAATTTAGACCAAAAATCACTTTCATAGTCAATACAATCATTACCGTCAATAATACCCAACAATTCATACCATCCATAACAACCGAATAAATAAACATAAAATAATCGTAAATACTTGATTGAAGAAATAGCCAACTGAAATCCCCATTTGAACAATTAAACTCATAATTGACTATTTTCGATTTTCATGACAATCTGCTAGTATTTTGCGCATAACTCTCTCATACAAAATTATTTTGGGGCGATTCAAGTGCCCACGCGACCGCGACTTCGAGCTCTACAAATCTTATGCAGAAACTAGAACCTAAAAATGCCATGAAGAGGCTCGAAATAAGCCAAGAACAGGAAGAACAGAATCTGATTTTTTTTTTCTTTCCAAAACTTTGCTTTTAAACTTTGAAGGTGAATCAAAACCCCAAATTTTAATAACTAATCAAATACTACCACATGAATTAGAAATTAAAAATAACCCAAATGAATCTAACTTCAATACTTGAACTAATTACTCAATTTATGTATATTAAAGTTAATATTCAACTACACTTGATTTCTATGACCCACACAAAGATTCAATGAAATTAACACACAACTAAGACCAAGCTCATAAACTTAAATAAAATACCAATTAAAACTATAGGATTATTTAAAGAATACAAGAAATGGCTTACAAGGGTGGAGTATGAAAAAAATGAAGAAGAGGTGAAGAGGAAGGTGGTGGAGGGACCATCGTGGTCAGCCGCTCCTCGGCAGACACAAGGCGCTCTGCTCGGTGGGAGGATATGCGCTCGCGTCTGTCCTGGGTTGTTCGTGGGAGGGGGATGGAGGCCGTCGGTGGGCTATGGTGCCCGGTGAGCCATGAGTCTTCACAAGGAAGAAGAGGAGAATGAGAACGAAGAATGGGAAGAGAGAGTGACGACAGATAGGGTTTGGTCTTACTTAAAAACTAAAACATTAATTTATTTAATTATTTTATTTATTTATTTATTTTTATCCAGCTTAATTTTCAAGGCCCAACTAAGAAAAACATATTTGTTTTGTTCATACATTTTTAATATGATTATAGTCTTATAATTCAAACCTCTGTATCTTAGAAATTTTAATTGTATTTTTAATATAATTATATGTTGATATTTAAATTCGTATATAAAAGTAATTTTTCTAAACTAACTCAAATTAATTTAACATATTTATAAAATCTCCAGAACTGCAAATAATAATAATAATAATAATAATAATAATAATAATAATAATAATAATAATAATAATAATAATGTCATTAAAATGACGGGTGTTACAGTTTCGCCCAAGCATGTCATCAGGGTTTCATTCAGAAAAATGCCTTTATATAGGCTACACAAGATGGGGAACAAATGCCCTAAAGATCCTACAGAATAAGCTCGCGAAAACAAAACGCGGCGCTGAAATAAGTGACCATTCGCCCGAATCTAGGTGGCATTCGCGCGAATGGACCCCATTCGCCAAAATGGGTCACATTCAAGGTTTTCAGAAGCTCGCAAAACCAATATGCAAGATTTCCCAGCCATTCGCCTGAATCCTTCTTATGGGCATTCGCCCGAATGGAAGGGCTAATTCGCTCGAATGTTGGGGCTTGAGCTGCCTATATTGAGTTTCTACCTTCATTCGACCGAACTAGGCATGGATTCGCCCGTATGCAGCTCGAGCAAGGCTATATCTCTCTTAGAATGTGTCGTTGAGGTGCCCGAAAGACTTGGAACCTTGCGAGGTGCTCGGGAATGCTTCGATACGCGTGTCTCATCTTCGATTCAAGCGTCTAAGTCTCGCACGCAACGAAAATACCTTAAAATCTCCTCAAAACACCTAAAAATACCTTAAAGCACCGTGGAGACAAGATCAAGGTAGAATCATGCGTAAAGTATGCGAAAGCCAATCTAAAATGCGAGACATGACACTAAAATGAGGAGATAAATATGCTCAAAATTGAGCACATCAACTCCCCCAAGCTAAACCTTTGCTAGTCCCTAGCAAAGAGACTAGGTAGGATAACATGAAAGCACGGGGCACCCAAATACAAACAAACTACAAAAACAAACTAAACTACAAAATGCATAAACCGAAAACTCACTGTCGTAGGAATCACGGTCGCACTTAGCACGTACGACAAGCCTTTTAAACCTCAAGGTCTCCCAACGAGGACGAGTAAGGTCTTATGAGGGTTTTTCAGAAGGAGACCCACAAATCCAATGCAATGCAAATTCAAGGATGTAAACTATATGCAACTAAAAACTACAATGTAGAGTCTAAATGTGATGCGATGGACGGTGAGTGGAAACAAAGCAATGCGAGTTGTGCGAGCAAAACTCTTCCCTAGCCATGGGTGTGCAAGTACAATGGTCTTAAAGAACGCAATACCGAAAAGAATGACCAATTCCACAAATTCAAGATCACTAGAGTAAGCAACATCACAAGCTACGCCACCCACTACCTAGAGAGGTCACAAGTCTACGCTCCCCGAGTTATTCAAAAGATGTGAGAAATATGCAATGAGTCTCATGTGTTTGATTATGGTTCGTGTTTCGCTCATAATCTTCTGACTAAAGATGAGTCGGGAATCAAACACCTAAAAGGGGCAAATCATAGGGATTGTGTCATATCTAACTCCAGCATAAAACAAACTAATGGGACAAAGTCGAATAGGTTAGCCATGGGTTGTAATGTTGGCTTAGGGTTAAGGTGGGATACATTTGGGAATGTGGAGCTAAGTAGAGGATAACAAGTGACCCTAAACAAAACAACCACAAACGTCTCATGATTAATCAACAAACACTATATCCATCAACCATAATAACCCAATAATCTCATATAAGCATAAATGATCTCTATCATAAAACACCATCAAAAATATGGAATCTCATAAGCACATGTGTCTCCAAGCTCATCTCCTAATGATATATCGACCTCCTCACTCACATAAATATGTATATGTATAAAAACTCAATAGAGAGAGGTCTCCTCAAACAAAGAATATGTATGGATAATCTCTATAATAAGCGCGGGAGGAAATAGGAGAAAAAATAATATGAGCTAAACATGAAATGAATAGAGTCATATGAAACCAACAACCAACGACATAACCAAAAGCCCACAAATCACTATAACACACAACAACCGCACCATCACTAAGATATCCTCTAAGTAAAAAGAGGGAACAATTTGGCTCATGTGGACGTTATATAATGTGGTTACAAAACAAAAAGAAAAGGCAAAAACTTGGCTTAACCTAATGTCAAATTACGTACAAGGTAAGCTATTTGGCTATGTAGTTCAATTCTAGTAAACGTGTTATCATCCCTAGTCTTAAGAAAAGCCAACTAGGCTGGAGAAGAATCGACACAATACTTAGATCCCCTAACTAGCACTCATAACGAATGGAACTCGCAAGGAGTCCAAGAAGGCTCAATACTCACAAGCTAGTCGAAATGCGCCTCTAGAGATAGACAACCAAGCAATCAACCAAGAAAACCTAGATCCTCTAAGCTATGTGGGAAATAGTCAGACTCTAGGTCCCAAAACAGGCACAGGGCTAAGGAAATACGAGTTTGCATAAGATCAGACCACAGAAGTACACACCAGAAGTTCGCATGCTAGTTTCACAACTCAACCATCTTATTGAAAGCAAGGAAGAAACATGAATATGCAGTATATACACTATGTCATGAATGCAAGATGAATATACAAAATGATAAATGCAATGCACTAACCTATAACTACATGAAACTAAATGCATAAACAAACGGGTGGAAGTGACAATGGTGTTGACCATCTCTCCCCCAAGCTAAAGCTTTACTAGTCTCTAGCGAAGAAGGAGAGAAAAGAGGAAGATGAAACATTAAGAACCATGGTCAACAAGATTGTCACGATACCCAACACAAACACATACTAGCCAATAATAAAGGGAGAAAAATGTCATACCTAGGCTAGGAGGGCTCTCACTCCTAGCATTATGATTATCATCATCAAAGAGGTCTAAGAACTCTCCACTCCTCAAAAGAAGTGGAGGCATGAAGCACAAAGCTACAGCGATTGCTTCCCCTAAGCTAGGGTGAAGATATATTCTTCATGTTTGGCTCAATTGCTCTTTTGAGCCTTCTTTCTCTTTCTAACCCTTGCGGGACCGCTAGTATTGACCCTCTCAACATTGTGAAATCAAACACAAGAAAAACTTGTGGAGGGTCAATTCTAAAGGTTGCTTAGATATGCAAACTTTAACAAACAATACTACAAACCAAGTGTGAGCACTGACTAGCAAAAATGCAATGCAAGGAATGAAAAACCAAAATGAAACAAAACAATATGTATAGTTGGGTTGCCTCCCAACATGCGCTTCTTTAAGGTCTTTAGCTAGACTTGACTCACTATGTGGTAGTTAGTCAAACTCACTCCCCACAACAGTAGAGGTTGGAGAGTGGAAGAGAGAGAGAAGAAAGAAAAGAAGCACAAACAATAAAGAGACCGACTTCCCATAACGGGAAGAAAAGTCGGGGGAAGAACGAACAAAGGGAGGGGGAGGGAAGCAAGCGACATAGTAACACAAGCATCAAAATGAGCATGAACAAGAACGATCGGGAGCTTCTCATGATGACAAAGAGGTATGGGGTGAAACTCAACAGAAGGCACACTAAGGGTATGCACTTAAGACTCCTCAATCGCGCACATATCTACCTCTAGGTCATTGGGTTCACTAGCCAGTTGATCATGCACATATGTGAGGGGTTCATTATGGTGAGGGGCACAAGGAACCATATCATGAACCTCACCGGTGGGTGGTGCATCAACACAAGAAGGTTTGATCACCAAGAGAAGGAAGGGAGTAGGCAATAGGGTGAGGGGAGTCTAGGTCATGGATTGACGCCATGGGCATAGGGTGGTCATGGGTCTCTAGTCTCTCCTCAAAAACCCTTCGAATTGGTTAACACTCCACGTTCTCTCCAACTCGGTCCCTTCTTCAGCCCAAGGGTAACTGGAGGGGTAGGCCGGTGGAACCTCAAGGGAAGGGAGATAGGGGTATTTTTTTCCTAAAGTTGTCCTTGGCTAACCATTTGAAGAAATTCAGACAAATCACAGGGGTTTGGTCAAGGAACATATCATGGTAAAACTCATCTACGAGCCCCCTAGTCTCACTATTCAATTCTCCATAAAGGTGATAACACATTTGCCATCTATCAATATAACACCCAGGGAGGATGAATTTCCCATATCCAAGAAAGAAGCTCCAAAAAGATTCATGCTCGGGTTGATACATGTAATTAGCCATGAAGAAAAAAAACAAAAAACAAAACTATTCACAAACCACACCAAACTAAAATCTAAACAAACGCCTTGTCCTAGGATGCGACGGCATTTTGATAACCGGTTTCCAACGCGTCGTAAACACTAAGAACCAAAGCTATGGAAACAATACTTATAATCACCCTAATACTACTACAACATGGGCAATGGTAAGTTGGGGGTTGAACCACAGAGACAAGAGATGCTAGATTAAAGGTTAGGTGTGGGAAAGATGTATGGTATGTAGGTCATGGGTGAAATATACTAAGGACGAGAAATAAGTAATGAAAGAAAGCAGGATTAGACTAGGTCCATGTAAGTCCATTGGAATAGAGATAGGTTAGGTCAAGGGACATCGAATGAAGGTCGATCGAGACACTCTAGATATCGAGGGGAAGTTGGTGACCTATAGCCCTGCGAACGACTAGACCTATGCAATGGGCCAGATACGGGTCGGGTCGAGCTCAATTAGAAACAGGCCGAATCAGGTTGGGCTTTGCCAAAATAATACTGGGCTTTAACGGGTTGGGCTTTTAAAACCCGTCCCGCCACGACCCATTTATCTTATATCTACATAATTGTTTGGACGATTATGTTTTACATTTCACAATTCATAGTCACAGATATTTATGTTTATTCCTCAAATGCTTATTAATTTTATTTTATATAATTATTTTACTTACTGTAATTCATCTTCATCTTCTCTCCTAGTCCCATTTCCTCCCCTTAATTTCTCACCTCCACATAACAAATCTAAATTTTCATGTAATTAATCATGATTATTAATACTAAAATCCTTTTTTTATTTGTATTTCAAAATCCATAAAGAAGCTGGATTTCTTTCTCACCTTCTTCATCATCAAATTCCAAATAAAATCCAGAAAGAATCAGTTTAAGAACCAATAATAGATTAATCATGATGATGAAAAATAAGATGACCCACTAAGATCAAATCAGTAAGAAGCTGGATTTCTTGATGATTTAGCTTGAAGAGATAATCGTATGATTGAAATTTAATTACAAGTTTTGATTTGGGAAAACATTTAAGGGTTTATAATATTGGGGGAATTTTTAGGGTACATAAGTATTAGAGTGATGAGAGAGTTTGATTGAAAAATGGATGAAAGAGTTAGGTTAGTTTAGAGATTATCTCATGGATGAAACCCCAGTTTAGCATACGATTTATTTTTTTAATTTAATTTGTACAACCCATTTGTTTTAATTGAGAAAGCCCATTTACAACCCTTTTAAAACCCTTATCCAACCCTTTTCTTTTATATTTTTAAAATGTTAGTTTTCAGCCTAACCCTTCTAAAACCCGACGCGTATACAACCCTTATTATAAAAGGTTGGATCAGGGGCCCCAATGGGGATCCAACCCATTGCACAGGTCTACGAACGACCCATAATCGCCCTATGTCTCACTAGGAGTGGCAGGACAAGATTCGAATCGAATATCAATCAACAACCAATATCAATCTCATCCCTAATCCTAAACATTAAACACCAGACCAAAACCCTAGGGTTTCTCTAACCCAAAACCCTAAAACAAACTACTCTAGCATGGTAAAAGCAATAAATAAAGTGATAGAGAAAGCAATAGAGGAAATGAAAAGCATAAAGACATTAAATCTACTCTAAGTAAGCATTAAATGAAAACATAAAGGGAAGCAATAAAAGAAAGCAATAAAGGAAAGCATTAAATGACATTGAAGAAATAAATGAAAGTAAACTTACATAAATGAAAGTGCTTGAAAGAAGAACTGAAGAAGACATGAATGAAGAACAAATCTAAAACTAGGGCTAGAAATGAAAGGAAAGCATAAAAAGGTTGATGAACAAGTTGGGAGGGTTTCCCCGAAGCATGTCATTAGGGTTTCATTCAGAAAAATGCCTTTATATAGGCTACACAAGGTGGGGAACAAATGCCCTAAAGATCCTACAGAATAAGCTCGCAAAAACAAAATACAGCGCTGAAATAAGTGACCATTCGCCCGAATGGACCCCATTCGCCCAAATGGGTCACATTCGGGGTTTTTAGAAGCTCGCAAAACCAATATGCAAGATTTCCCAGCCATTTGCCCGAATCCATATGGGCATTCGCCCTAATGACTTTATTCCCCCGAATGGAAGGGCTAATTCGCTCGAATGCTGGGACTTGAGCTGCCTATATTGAGTTTCTACCTTCACTCGACCGAACTGGGCATGTATTCGCCCGAATACAGCTCGAGCAAGCCTATATCTCTCTTGGAATGTGTCTTTGAGGTGCTGGAAAGACTTGGAACATTGCGAGGTGCTCGGGAATGCTTCGATACGCGTGTCTCATCTTTGATTCAAACGTCTAAGTCTCGTACGCACCGAAAATACCTCGAAATCTCCTCAAAACACCTGAAACTACCTTAAAGCAATGTGGAAACAAGATCAAGGTAGAATTATGCGTAAAGTATGCGAAAGCCAATCTAAAACGCGAGACTTGACACTAAAATGAGGAGATAAATGTGCTCAAAATTGGGCACATCAAAGTACAATTGTACAAGTATAAAATCCACAATAAGTTGCGCAAAAAGGCAAATGATAGTAGTTTATAAACAAACGAGATCATGTTGGTAGTACAATACTATCAAGAATATGGGAAAAAGAAACCAATTTCTTGAGTTCTAAATATGTGTTAACAATCTCAATTACTGATGTCTCCAAAGCTGTTTGTTGTGGTGATTACCTAACGATATCTAATAGACGGATTATAGCAAGCATTTGCTGTAAGTATTCGATGCATGGAATTTCTGCCTTCCATACATTTATCTAAAGTTAAAAGTAGAGAGCCTACAACTTCAAAGATTGAATGACATAACTCCAAGACCCATGTATCTATTGCCTTCTCAATACGGTTATTTCCATATTTTAGAAGCATTTGCAGTTTAAGAATCACTTGCATCCATTTCTAAACGATAATGAACCCAGAAAAAGACTCCATCTGTTTGAGTCAAATTGCTAATTCTCTTTTCAAAGAATATAATGTAAAATTTTAGACTACAAAGAAATAAAATTTACCTCCCCTTTCAAGGATATAATTGCATTAAGGGCGTAATTGTCGGTATCCGGCCGCTGTTGGGTGAAACTCTTTATAGAAGATAAAGATAATACATATAAATAAACAAACCACATATATTTTACATGAAGGGTGAACTTTCTTTATAGAAGATAAAGATAATAAGAGCTATAAATATGTTTTACGTGAATAGAAGGTAGGATTATGGAGGCTGTTAAAGCAAGCTCCAAATCACCCTCATGTGGAGGGTCTTCGGAGTTCCGTGGTGTGGGTGCAAGGAAGAACAAAGGCAAGGCTCGCGATGATGTTGATAGCTCGAGCATGGAAGCAATGAAACAGCAGGTAGAAGCTCCTTATGAGCCACTCGACCAGGTCGAGTAAGGGTGGTCAGTCGAGCCAGACTACTGATGAAGTCCAGTGGGTTCTGTCAAGCTACTCGATCACTCGAGCAGGGCTGCTCGACCCGAGCAATGCACAACGCGTGTTTTTATTCGTTTTTTGTGTCTTGGTTCTTTTGTGTGGGCCTTCAAGGGTTTTGTCCGAAGCCTTTCTTTTATGTCTTAGGAGTATATAAGAGAGAGTCTTAAACTCCTTTTAGGGTATGTGTGGGTGAGGCAAAGACACTATAAAAAGCAAGGCATTGGTATTATAGTCTTCTACTTGTATTATTGCCATTTGTGGAGTTTCACCATTAAAGGTGAAACCTCTATGGGTTAAGAGTGTGCTCTTACCTATTGGGTGTGATGAGACTACACAAGAGAGAAAACTAGGGTAAGAAACCAAAAGAGTTTTCTTCTTCGTTGTTGTAGTTTAGGGGTGACATTGATTGTTGAATGGATACACCATCTTAAGAGCTTGTTCTCAAGTGTGTTTGATTAGTCATTAGTGTAATGTTGATTATATTAATGAAAGTAATCATCTTTTGAGGGGGAGGTATCATTATAGATACTCTAGTGGAAAAAAATGTATTTACTGATGTTTAGTGGCTACAGCTTTAATGTATACGTAGCTAATGTGATTAATTAAAATTAGGTAAAACAAAAAAATTAACAAAGGCTGCGGTTTTCCACATGTTAAGTTGCGTTTTTAACTGTTTTGATGCGTTTTTGTCACTTTCGTGCGTAAAATAGCTTAACCTTGGTTTGTTATGCACAAAACTTGGCACACAACACTATTTGGTACATATTATTGTGTTGAAGAGGTTAGAATCGAAAATAATTGTCATATGCTTGAAATTACGTGTAAAGTTGCGTTTTTAAATGTTTTGAACTACTTTTGTCACTTTCACGCGTAAAATGGCTTAAACTTGGTTTGTTATGCATGAAACTTATCACACAACACGATTTGGTACATATTATTGTGTTGAAGTGGTTAGAATCAAAAATAATCGTCAAATGCTTGAAATTACGTGTTAGGTTGTGTTTTTAAGTGTTTTGAACTATTTTTGTCACTTTCGCGCGTAAAATAGCTTAAACTTGGTTTGTTATGCATGAAACTTGGCACACAACACTATTTTGTACATATTATTGTTTAGAAGTGGTTAGAATCGAAAATAACTGTCAAATGCTTGAAATTACGTGTTAAGTTGCGTTTTTAAATGTTTTGAACTATTTTTGTCACTTTATGGCGTAAAATAGCTTAAACTTGGTTCGTTATACACGAAACTTGGCACACAACATTCTTTGGTACATATTATTGTGTTGAAGTGGTTAGAATCAGAAATATTTATCAAATGCTTGAAATTTTGGTTAAGTTGCGATTTTAACGGTTTTTAATCGTTTAATTTTGCATTCACATATAATATGTTTTTTCATAGTGTTTTCACCAAATAATAACATTGACTGCCGCTACTACGTTATTAAATTTATGGATGCTATCATACAAGCCGTGAAGAACGTCGGGGTAGAAAATATTTATTCCGTAAGTATTTATTATGTTTTTAAATTATAACATTATTTATTTATTAGAAAATCTAATTAAAGCTTTTTAATTTTGTTACGACACTTTATGGGACACACGCAAATTGACGGACACGGAAATTCGCGAAGTGAAAGACAAAGTTTCCATGTGTCTTGCTAATTTATGTTGGTAGCTTGTTATGTTTCGTAGTAACTGTTTTCAATAATTAATTAGGACTTAAATAATTTAATTGTGCATATACAAATAAAATATATAATATATAATATATATACATAAGTCCTAATTAATTATCGAAAATAGTTACTACGAAACATAACAAGCTACCAACATTAATTAGCAAGACACACGGCAACTTTGTCTTTCACTTCGCGAATATCGTTGTTCACATCGTGTTTCATAAAGTGTCGTATAAAATCTGCATAAAATTATATGAAATAATTAAAAAGTTAATAAATATATAATTAAATTTTCTAATAAATAAATAATATTATAATTTAAAACATAAAATACTTGGAATAATACTACCGGCCTTCACTTGTATGATACATCCATAAACTTAATAACGTAGTAGCCGCAGTCAATGTTATTATTTGGTGAAAACACTATGAAAAAACATATTATATGTTAGTGCCAAATTAAACGATTCAAAACCGTTAAAATCGCAACTTCACACGTAATTTCAAGCATTTGATCAATATTTTCGTTTCTAACCACTTCAACACAATAATATGTACCAAAGAGAGTTGTGTGCCAAGTTTCGTGCAGAACAAACCAAGTTTAAGCTATTTTACGCGCTAAAGTGACAAAAATAGTTTGAAACACTTAAAAACGCAACTTAACACGTAATTTTAAGCATTTTCAATTATTTTCGATTCTAACCACTTCAACACTATATTTTATTTGTATATGCACAATTAAATTATTTATGTATATATATATATTATTTTGGTGATAATTAATGGTGATTATAGCTGCTACATTATTGTTAATTATATTATTATTTTATAACGATGATAATATATACAATTGTTATTAAACAAAACAAAATTAAAAACCCATACCTATAGGCTACGGACATAGGACAAACCGCAGCCTATAATGTGCCCAAAATTGCAAAATAAAGGGCTTATAGGCTGCGATTTGCCTATGTCTGCAGCATATAATAGTTATTGTTGCTGCGTTTTTAAGCAGCAGCCTTTCTTTCAAGCTATGAGCTGCCACCACAAGTACTTGGGTCCAAAACCGCAACCTTTAATGGCTTAACACCCGTAGCCAATGACGTTTTTTCCACTAGTGATACCTCATAAACAATTGTGTGTTGTTGTTTCTTGTTTCTCTTATTTATACTCTATTATTACTCATCTTCTACATCGTCTTTTCTAGCATTATTTGTTATAGACGTTCTCTTTCAGAGGCATTTTAGGCTTGTTTTGATGAAAATTCTTCTCCTCCTTCACCTTCTTCTTCTTCGTCTCTATAATTTTCTGCTAACTTTAAGGGGAATTCTGTAAGACAAAATTAATTTATAATATATTTTGCTTAAAAATATGTCAACAATTTTTTAATAAATCGTAGAAAAATTAACTTTCTATTATCCAATACTGGCTCCAACCTAGGCAGGATTTTGTCTTACTCTCATTTGTGATGAAAAAACAAATGGTTGATGATTGAACTTGGGTAACAAACACAACTTAACATAAGAAGTGTGTTGTAATTTAGATTGTATAATGGTCATCAAAAATTTAATTAAGTTTACCCCAAGGTTACAAGAGAAGTATGTTTTAAAGGAAAAATAAACGTCACGGATCGCAAAATATCTTGCGCTATGCGAGATTAAACAGAAAAGTTTATGTTTTGAGGACCATCAGGTCGTGGCTCGCGACTTGCCTATTTTTGCGGATCTGTTTTTTGCGACATTGTTTATATGTTTGATGGTTATTTTATAACTACCAAAGGTTATTATGGTTATATTATCTAGGTTTGTTGGGATAAAAGGATTGATTGGTTATATAAACCTTTTGGCCATACAGTATGTAGAAACGCTTAGAGATTATGAATGCTACAAGAGGGGGGTGAATTGTTGTATTGCTCTTTCAAGTATTTTTGCCCTGTTTTTGCGGAATTTAAACTTTATAAAAATACTTAACCAAAAAGCAAGAAAGTAAAATGGAGATAAGGATTTTACGTGGAAACTTTTTAGGCCTAATAGAAAGAAAACCACGACCACTCGGGATTTTAAGCTTCTCTTTATGTTTTAGGCAATCAATACAATACATAAAACAATTCTCTTGTCTTCTCTTCTAGGCCTCTTCTCTAGACTTTCTTCTTCTCTTTCTCTTCTCTTCTTTCTCTCGTTTCCCCTTAGACTTCCATTAAGTCTAATTTATAAACACTCAAAAACCCTTACAATTAATTTTCTCTAGAATGGATAAAAATTAAGATATTGCATAAGAAAAATATTAAGAATTAATTGGCAAATGAAAGAATGAATATTTTTCTCACTTGAGTGATCTCTCAAGATTATTTCAGTTAGGGCACAATACCACATTATTAGCCGGTTATAAAATCTCTTTTATATGAGATTAGCTGTATAATTCTTCCCATAATTCCCTTATTCTAAGATGTGGGAAAGTGGAGAATTACCTTGGAGGTTACTCCAAATCATATGGTTACTTTTAGTATTAATTAGCTAATAATACTTAGATGAAGACTTATTCAACTAAACCCTAACTTCTTTCCTATTTTTGGGGAGAGAAATAAGGAGACTTATTCTCAACCATCTATTTTATGTGGTAGTTATTTAATCAATTGCCAATTAATATCTTACGCAATAATCTACTATTTAACCGTACAATCAACTAGAAATTAGAAAATCTAATTTCCTACGTTTCTTTAGTGGACTAACTTCTCCAGACCTGCTTCGTTGGGAACATTGTACTGTCTCCATCAGCACTTATTTCAGTTTGTCAATTATTGGAACATTAGTGATCAATTTCTCTTTTGAAATTCCATATGAACTTCAAGGCTGACTATTTTGACTTTGACTTTAACTTTGACAGGTACAATATTCTTTAAACAAGTCTTTTATGTGCCATCGACGACTTTGACAAAATCGGATATACGACCTACAAAACAATCTCTAAAACTTGTTTGTTTGTAAATAAGAAAGTAATCATCAAAACTCAATTGGGCCAACAAATTCCCCCTTTTTGATGATGGCAATCTTTATAAACAAACTTAATTAAAATAGAGAAAAGTAAATATAATAGAGCATGCTAGAGATTGAAGCAACTCTAAGTAAACTTAGCAAATCAAATTATTTTTATTTAATTTACAAAGCATCCAATATAAGCAATTTACTCTAAGATTATAATTAAAAAACATATCGTCAAGCGTATATGGAATAAAACTTATGTATTTTAAATTAACCATTTTCCAAAATTTATAAACATAAACATTTAAGTATGAAATCTATACTTAAGGTGGATTTTGAAATAGATTTGTCAGAGCATCAGAGTAAATACGAAAAGCAAAGAGCAAACAGTTTAAGCAAAGTAGTAATATCTATAAAAACTAATATCTACAAAAACACAAAGCATTGTTTATGATAGTAATATCAGAGCATGATTTGAATTAGCATTAAAACCAAGAATATTCAAATCAAACTATAGTAATATTAGATCAAATCAGAGATAGCATTCAAATCACAAATCAGAGCAAAATATGAGTATATGCAAACTATGGAAACTATGGCATCACAAGTTATTCCTCTAAGTTTGTTGCTTTTCTTTCCCCTTTTGACATCAATCAAAAAGGATTGGCTTAATCCAAACCACATCATTAAGGCAAGCATTAGTCAAATAGAGATAATAAGCAGCAAACAACTAAGCAAATACCATAAAATTACCAAGATATGCATCGATTAATCATCATGGACCATTAGAAAAAGTAGAGTAAAAAGAGAGCAGTAGCATAATTTTTCAACAAAAAATTACAACATGGCGTACCCCAACTAGTACTTAAACAAAAGAAAAAAAATATTGTTTGATTGTTAAGAAACAGACGGTGTGGCCAACAGATGATATAAATTGATTAATGGAGCAGAAGAAGGGATCAAGCAGCAGTCTCCTCGTCAACGAACTCCGTCTCCACTTCAACTATGTCAAGTTTTGCACCAAGATGGGATTCCATCTGGGACAACTGATCAGTAATGGATGCAAGTGAGACACATATTTCATCTTGAAAAGCATAGAGTTGAGACCGAAAATCAATAAACTTGGAGAGAATAAGATCTAGGGTAGCTGAAGGAACAGTAGAGGGGTTAGTATCAAAACCAGGTGTAGTGTGTGGACGTGAGACGTGTGAGGTGAATTGCGGTGGAGTAGTGGTGGTATATGTTGTGGTGGTGATGGTATATGTTGTGGTGGAGGTGCGACGGGTTTTGGTGAAGGAAGGGCATTGGTAGGCTTTTTGGTGGGATGTGAGGTGATTTCGTCATCCAAACCAACAACACGTTTTGAGGCCAGCCTGCTGCTCTTTCTAGGAGTGAGCACATGTTCCTCCTTGACCGGCATAGCAACCTCTTCATCATCAGAACTGTCATCGGAATGTTCTTTCTCTAATTCTTCACATTCCCCCTCTCCAGAGGCTTCCCCCTCACTTAATACTTCCCCCTATTCCTTTGTAGCCTCTGCCTGTTCAGTGTTGGCAGAAGGAACAGCTCCCTGAACCTTTTTCTTCTTTTCTTCCCTCTCCTCTCCTTTTTCTGCTTTTCCCTCTTCTTCATTTTCTTCCTCAACCTTCTCATCATCCGAACTAACATCCTCCACTTCCTCAACAGCATCCTCTAGAATCCCTTTTTCATTCAATTTTAGGTGCAAACTATTTAGGCATTTTGCATCTATATTGTTATTAGCACTCATAGGGAATTCTACGCCATCTAAAGGAACACCGAACTTCTTAAAAACTTGAGTTAACAAACCTCCATACCCGACCATACAACGTTTCTCTATACAGTCCGCCAAATGTGATATCATTAACGAAGGAAAATTGATTTTGATGTGGTTAGCCAAACAGTAAATCAACGTTGCATCACGAAGGTTTACTCCGCTTCGCTTGGAATTGCGAGCCAAAATAAATCGTCGAGCAATGTTGTATAAAATCTTGTGAAGTGGTGATAAAGAGTTGTGGCTAAAACGTTTTTTGTTATTAATTCCTAAAACTTTTAACACAGTCCTTTCATTTATCCCGAAAAAGACAATCTTGGACCCTACGTAATATGTATCGAATCCTACCGCCAGAACATTGAACCATTCCCCCAGCATTAGACTATTGAACTCAATCTTGATTTCTTTAACTCGTTTTCAATTGAGAAAATTTTAATAAACTTACACATAAGATTTTGGTAAATCGAATTACATGAGTAGTCAAACATCAAAACTTCCCACCCCTGATCATTTAAAATCGCATGTAATTGAGGGAAAGGGTTTGATTCAGACCAGTATTTATCGAGTCCAAACCCCAGAGACATTTCTTTAGCGACTTCCTCAGCGCTGTTTGGGTCAAGTTGCTTGTTCCTCTTTGTGGGTTTGGATGGAGAAATCCCTTTTGGGTTGGAGTGAGGTCGTTGGGTTCCGGCATGCATGGACTTTGGCGTGGTCGATTTTTGTTGTTCTTGAGAAGATGAAGGTGGTGCATCTTCTGATGGTGAGGGATGAACCATTTGAAGTGGTTTGGGTTGAATGAATTTTGGTGTTTTTCCTTTCATGGTTTTTCTTGAAGAAGAAGATTTAGGGGTTTACATGGTGGATGGATGAAGTGAAGATGAAGGAGTGAAGAAGTAAGTGGGTTTTGACGATTTTGAGGGTTTTAGTAATGAGTAGTACTTTCAGTTTGAGGGAGTGATGGGGTGTGTGACTGATTGAAGGGACGTGAGAGAGTGGGTATTTAAGTGTGTGAGTGGACAGTTATTGAAAGGTTTGTACTACTTCTTGGATCAGTTTATAGCGTGTGAACAAGGAGTGTAACGAAAAGTTCGCGGGTAAATTCGTTGTATTAAAGCGGTTAATAACGGTTTTTCGAAACACTACGATGATCCGTCTTCTACTACAATTTAAGTTGACGATCCGAAAAAGAATAAAAATAAAATGCTGGAAATTATGGAAAAAGAAAAATAAAGAAAATTTTGAAAATAAAAATAAGAAAACATATGACCTCGTTTTTTTTTCATTTTTAACATGAGGACAATATCACATAAAATAAACATATGCTACTTTAGTCTAATCAGTTAAGCATGCAATCAAGAAAACATTCATGGCACGTACTTAAGATAGTTGCGTACCTAAATCTTGCAATAATTGATTGTTGTGGATGATCTAACCCTTCCAATTTTTCATGTTGCTTTGAGGAGGGGTGCTAGCATTAAACTTTAGTGGAGCTTGATCATACCAAGTTCCAACCTCATCTTTTCATATTGTTCCATTGAAAGTGGTTTAGTCATTATATCTGCAACTTGCTCATTGGTACTGACATGTTCAATAATGATATTTTTATGCTCAACATTATGCTTAAGAAAATGATGTCGTATATGTAAATGTTTAACTCTAGAATGATGCACGAGATCTTTTGATATGCATATGGCAGTAGTATTGTCACAATAAATAGGAACACATTCAAATTTAATACCAAGCATTTGGGAACAGCAAGCTGCTGCTGCCACATATTCTGCTTCAGCGGTGGATAGAGCAACTGTGTTTTGTTTCTTAGAACACCAAGATACTAAACATGAGCCAAGAAATTGTACCATACCTGAAGTACTTTTCCTGTTCACAAGATCTCCTGCATAATCTGCTTCACTATAACCTTTCAAGTGATAGACATCACTTTTACGATAAAATAGGGACAAGTCATCTGTTCCCTTTAAGAATCTTAGAATTCTCTTCACTGTTGTATGATGTGATTCCTTGGGATTTGATTGAAATCTAGCACACAAGCCAACACTAAACAAAATATCTGGCCTACTAGCAATAGATATAATAAAGATCCTATCATGCATCTATATATGGTTTGGTCAACATTGGTACCATTCGAAACTTCATCTAGTCTAATATTAGTAGCCATAGGTGTGTGGTTTGTTTTAGCATTATCTAGACCATATTTCTTTAGAAGCTCTTTAATATTTTTTTGTTGAGGGATAAAAATACCGTTAGCCGTTTGTTTAATTTGCAAACCAAGGAAGAAATTTAATTCTCCCATCATACTCATTTCAAATTCAGCACTCATTAGGTCAGCAAATTCTTTACATAATGATTCATTAGTGGCTTCAAAAATAATACCATCAACATAAATTTGCACAACTAAAATATCCGTACCAATATTCTTAAAGAATAAGGTCTTATCAATTTTACCTCTAATGAAGTTATTTTCAATCAAAAACTTAGACAATCTCTCATACCATTGCCTAGGAGCTTGTTTGAGCCCATAAAAAGCTTTATCAAGTTTATAGACATGATCTAGAGAAGATGGATTTTCGAAGCCAGGTGGCTGTTCCACAAAGACTTCTTCTTCTAGAAAACCATTCAAGAAAGCACATTTCACATCCATTTGATATAACTTAAAATTCATAAATGCATCAAAAGAGATTAGAATTCTATTAGCGTCTGTCCTTGCTACAGGAGCAGATGTTTCCGTATAGTCAATAACTTCTTGTTGATTGTATCCTTTAACCACTAGCCTTGCTTTGTTTCTTACTATTGTTCTGTGCTCGTCCAGCTTGTTTCTAAAAACCCATTTTAAACCAATTATCTTTTTGTTCTTGGGTTTAGATTCCAAGTGCCACACTTTATTTCTTTCAAATTCATTTAGTTCATCTTTCATTGCAACGACCCAATTTGAATCTTGTAATGCTTCTTCGTGATTCTTGGGTTCCAATGTTGAGAGAAATGCAAAGTGTGCACAAACGTTTCTTATCTGGGATCTGGCCTGTGTGCCTTTGTTTATGTCACTTATGATCAAGTCAAGTGGATGTGACTTTTGATGTTTCCACGGCTTAGGCACAAAGTCTCTTGTGGAGACAGTTGTGGGAACAAGCTTACTAACTTGATTGACATTTTGCTCAGCTTCATTTTGTTCATTTTGTTCTACTCTGGGAGCAGCTGGATCAGGAACACCTTGCTGGTCCTGATTTCCGTGCTGTTCCTACTCTTGATTAGATTCTACAGTTTCAATTTGAACCTGTAGTTCTTCATTTACTTCTTGATCTTGCTCTATATACATGTTTTCATCATCTTCCAGATTAGCAAGACCTATCTTAAAAACACCTGTTTCTTGTTCACTTGTCATAAAGTTAGTATCATCAAAAATAATGTGAACAGATTCTTCAACACACATAGTTCTCTTGTTATAGACTCTATAAGTTTTACTATGAGATGAGTAGCCAAGAAATACTGCCTCATCACTTCTTTCATCAAACTTTCCTATATTTTGTTCTCCATTTACATGAACAAAGCATCAACATCTAAACACACGAAAATAAGAAATATTTGGTTTAACGCATTTAAATAGTTCATAGGGGGTTTTAGAAGTGATTGGTCTTATCAACACACGATTCAAAATATAACATGCAGTATTAACAGCTTCAGCCCAGAAGTTTCTAGGGAGACCACTAGCAATTAACATGGTTCTAGCCATTTCCTCTAATGTTCTATTTTTACGTTCCACCACACCATTTTGTTGTGGTGTCCTTGGTGCGGAAATATTGTGACTTATACCATTCTCATTACAATAATCCATAAACCTTGAATTTTCAAATTCTTTACCATGATCTGATCTTATGTGGACAAGTTGATTGTTAATAGATTTTTGAAATTTATTTGCAAAAGCAACAAATTCATCAAAAGCTTCGTCTTTGCTAGTTAAAAATAAGGTCCATGTAAATCTATTGTAATCATCAACTATAACAAACACATATCGCTTTCCACTACGACTTTGGATTCTCATAGGTCCACAAAGATCCATATGAATTGATTCAAAGGGCTTTGAGGTGGTCACAACATTTTTAGGTTGAAAGGACGACCTGACATGTTTCCCTTTGGCACACAGATCACAAACTTTATCTTTTTGAAATTAAGGGACAGTAATCCTCTTACTAGGTCTTTAGATCGTAAAGTATTAAGCAATGAAAAACTAGCATGACCTAAACGTTTAGGCCAAAGACCAGGGTCACCTTTGTCGTAAAATTGAGAAATACTTAAGAAATTATGTTTTAAATTCTCGACTAAAAATACATTGTCAATTGCATGGGAACTTGACCTTCCTACTTTTCCTTTGGCAATAATTTCGCCTTTCATATTGTCTCCAAAGGTCACAGTTCCTCCATCATAGGCTTCCAGTGAAAGAAATTTTGTTTTATCACCTGTCATGTGCTTGGAACAGCCACTGTCGAGATACCAGGAGTTGTTCCCCCTCACTAAAACCTGCAAAACGAACTAATTGTTAGAGTAAGGAACCCAGTCTTCCTTAGGTTCCTTGTCGATTAAGCATGAATCATATTTCTTAATCCATATGCGATCGACATAAATTTGGTTCGTTTTGTTGTGCTGATCCCTTTTTAAACATTGAAATTTCAAGTACCCAGTTTTTGCCACAAAAGGATTAGATTTTACTACTAGGGAGATCAACGTAAACCTTTTTCTTGTTTTTATTCTTAATGTATCCTATGGCTTCAGCATTTTTAGTTTTAGCCTCTAGAATCTATTTTAGAACTTCATTGATTTTCCTTTTTCCTTGTGAATTTAATTCAGCTTTCAATTTCTCATTCTCGGTTTTATAAGATTCTAGGTCTAATTTTAACCTTTGAATTTTAGTGCTAATCTGATGAATATATTCATCATTAGGATTCGTATTTAAGCCTAGCATTTTATATTGATACAAATCGACATTAAGAATAATGTTTTCTTGGTTTACCTTTTCTAAAGTTTCCTTTAACATCAGATTTTGATCTAATAAATCAAAGAATCTAGCTTGCACATCTGACCTAAAAGAATTTAGGTAGGAAACATTGTCATTACAAGTTTTAAGGTCTTTTTCCATTTGGAGACATGTGGCAGTTCTTTTTTCCAGATTATCTTGTGTCTCCAAAATCATTTTAATCAATTCATGTTTATCTAATCTAAATAAATGGTTAGGAAATGAATTAGAAGACAATACCTCTTTTTCTTTTGACGTTTCGTTGTGAATGGCCATGAGACATTGATTGGTTATCTCTACCTCAACTGGAGCTTCAGTTTCAGCTTCGCTGCAGTAATCATGGCTTTGCGAAAGTCAGTCTTATTGAAATTCCGTTTCATCGGTTGTCTTCCCGTATCCCTTGTCTTCCCTTTGCCCTTATCGTTCTTCTATTGAGGGCACTCCTTGATGAAATGATTAGTGCTTCATCACTTGTGACATTCGTAGTGGGTTATGGTATTAACAGTTCCTTTTTCTTTGTTGTTTCTTTGATTGTTGTATCTGTTGTTCCTGAAGAACTTCTTGAATTTTCAAACCAATATGGCATTCTCCTCTTCATTACATTCTGACTCTTCTTGTTCATTCGCTGCCAGAGCCAAGCCTTTGTTTTGGGAACTGTCACCTGTTCCCAGATGCAATTCGTGGGTCATACGGGAACCAACCAACTCTTCCAGATTGAACTTTCTGAAATCCTTTGATTCCTGTATGGTTGTGACTTTAGCTCTCCAACGATCATCTTGAGGTAGACTCTTGAGAATTTTCCTGACCTGTTCATCTGAGGGAATAAGCCTTCCAAGAGAGACAAGTTCGTTTGTTATGTTGGTAAACCTCGTGAACATCTCCAGAATACTTTCTCTTGGTTCCATAACAAATCTTCATATTTCGACATTAGCAAGTCAATCTTGGAGCGCTTCACTTCACTTGTTCCTTCATGAGTAACTTCTAGCAGATCCCAAATCTGCTTGGCTGTTTTGCAACCCATAATGCGATTATGCTCATTTGGTCCAAGACCACAGTGAAGTAATTTGATGGTAAGAGCATTCATCTCCATTTTCTGAATATCTTCTTTCTCAAATTCAGTGATCGGTTTGTGAACAGTTTCGTTATTGGAGTCGGTAGTTGTTACCTCGAAGTCTCCAATTTCGATAACTCTCCAAACTTGATAATTTTCGGCCTAGATGAAGATTTCCATCCTATTCTTCCAATACGTGTAGAATTTTCCATCGAAGATGCGCGGTCTTTGAGTATAGTAACCTTCTTCCATTCGTTCATTTATTTTCAACATCTCTAAAATACCAAGATACGGCTCTCAGGGTTTCCTGATCAATTGAGGAATAGGGCTCTGATACCAAATGTAGAAATGCTTACAGATTATAAATGCAACAAGAGGGGGGGTGAATCGTTGTATTGCTCTTTCAAGTATTTTTGCCCTGTTTTTGCGAAATTTAAACTTAATAAAAATACTTAAGTAAAAAGCAAGAAAGTAAAATCGAGACAATAATTTTACGTGGAAACTTTCTAGGCCTAATAGAAAGAAAACCACGACCACTCAGGATTTTAAGCTTCTCTTTATGTTTTAGGCAATCAATACAATTACATAAAACAATTCTCTTCTCTTCTCTTCTAGGCCTCTTCTCTACACCTTCTCCTTCTCTTTCTCTTTTCTTCTTTCTCTCGTTTCCCCTTAGACTTCCCTTAAGTCTAATATACAAACACTCAAAAACCCTTACAAATAATTTTCTCTAGAATGGATAAAACTAAGATATTGCATAAGAAAAATATCAAGAATTAATTGGCAAATGAAAGAATGAATATTTATCTCACTTGGGTGATCTCTCAAGATTATTTCGGTTAGGGCACAATACCACATTATTAGCCGGTTATAAAATCTCTTTTATATGAGATTAACCGAATAATTCTTCCCATTATTCCCTTATTCTAAGATGTGGGAAAGTGGAGAATTACCTTGGAGGTTACTCCAAATCATACGCTTACTTTTAGTAATTAATTAGCTAATAATAGTTAGATGAAGACTTATTCAACTAAACCCATACTTCTTCCCTATTTTTGTGGAGAGAAATATGGAGACTTATTCTCAACCATCAAATCAACTAAAAATTAGAAAAACTAATTTGCTACGTTTCTTTAGTTGACTTACTTCTCCAGACCTGCATCGTTGGAAACACTGCACTGCCTCCATCAGCACTTATTTCAGTTTGTCAATTCCTGGAACATTAGTGATCAATTTCCCTTTTGACTTTCCATATAACTTTAAGGCTGAATATTTTGACTTTGACATTGACATGTACAATATTCTTTAAACAAGTCTTTTAGGTGCCATCGACGACTTTGACAAAATTGGATATACGACCTACAAAACAATCTCTAAAACTTGTTTGTTTATAAATAAGAAAGTCATCATCAAAACTCAATTGGGCCACCACAGTAGATCGATCAACTTGTAAACGCACCGGTTTATTCAAAGATAGTTTGACAAGGTAATTAACTTCTTCAGTCATTGTGGCAGAAAAGAACAATGCCAACCTCATTCAGCAACTCATATGAACAACTTCTTGGATCTCAACATTAAAATCAAGCTCCAAAATTCGATCAGGTTCATCAAGAATCAACACATCAAGATCGTCTAAATTTACAGACATTGAATTACGTAAATGGTAAATCATTCATGATGCCAGTAATCAGATTGAGAATGACAGATATAGTCAAGACGAAGATCAATACAGACTCGCCCAAAATCTGAAACACCTAAAGCAATGACAATATATTGAAGACCTAAACAAACAGAAACACGTTTAGTAGTAATTCATATAATCAGGAAATTTAGATCAAATTTGGATTCACCATTTTCTGAATAATCATATGAAGTTTTTCGCAGCACAATACATAAATCTACTAAGGGATATAATTAGTCATAAATTCTGATATTGTAATATAAAGCACTCAAATACAAAGACAAATATTTAGCACAAATTCTCAATGATAAACTCTCATATTTAGTAGTAATTAGTAAATACAATATTTAGGCGAACAAATCAAAGCAAATCAAAGTAAATATCTTTAAACAACACTCCTAAAAACATGGGGAAAGTCACTGTACTAAGAGCTTTCAAAATCAGAATTAATGGTACAAAAAACACTATTAAAACATCAAAGTAATTACTTGATCTTCTAATTACACTCATTCATAAATTCTAATTTACAAAGTTCAATCTAAGACTCATAAATTGCATAACACAAATTCATATGCTTTCTTCCTTGCTTTGATCGTTGGAGCCATTATTTATTTACTCTCACAAATTCAATACACAGTGATCACAATCCAAACTATATTTCTTGTTCAAACAATCCCTTTATAGACATGCAAAAAAAACCTCTCCACAATTTTAGTACACAGTGATCACAATCCAAACCATTTCTTATTCAAAGAATCCCTTCACAGACATGCAAAAACAGCCTCTCCACGTGGATAACCTACCAAAGCCATAAGAAAATAACATAAGAATCTTTCTTTGAACAATGAATGTAAATCAAAAATGAAAAAGAGGAATAACTCAATTATATCACCTAAAATCAGAGAGTTTTGAATTTGGTTTTTTTTTGAAAAAGTTGAGAAGCAATGTTGATCAAGAAGTAAAATTGGTTTAGTGCATTATATAAGCAAGGAAACTCACATGCAATCCATGAGATTTGTAATCCCAAACAATTACTCCACGACATGTGCCCACTAACAAAACATGTGTCCAAACAAAGCACTCACATTCAGGCAAAGACACTAACATACATGTAACAACAACCTACATGCAAGCACTTCCATGACATGTGTATTCTCTAAGAGTTTAACAGTTCCAGTATTTTTCCGCTAAAGCAAACTTGGTGAGATTGTGGTATCTTAATATTCACACACAATGATAATTCTTCTTTATTTATTCAAGTTTAACACATAATCGAAATTGTTTAGAAATCATATAAGATTGTACTTAATTAATCAAGTCTTTCAAGATTCAGAAGTAGTTTTGGAGGTTGAGGTAACATCATAGTGCTCATTCTTGTAATATTATCAATTTTGTTGTATATATGTGTAGGAGTGTAAGATGACTCAAGTCCATTTTCTTGAATAATTGATGGATAGGTTTTTTTGTTTTCGTGTTGTCACTGACTATGTTGATGATGTTCTACTTATACTCAATTGTTTTCATGTTTGTATCTTGTTTGTGAATTCTTGTAGTATGAGAGGACGATATGATGGAGGAAGCCTTGTTGCTTGTTATATTTTTAATGTCGTAAATTCATTTTTATTGAGACATTGCGATGATGGTATAGCTATAACGTATATGATGTGGATACTTTTGCTTTTGTAATAATCAAATAATAATTTTTCTCTAAACAACAACATAATATTGTTTTATTGGAATTTTTTGACATTATCCAAACTTGGAGGTGATATGAAACTTATTTTCTTAACGATAAGTTGATATTCTTTGAACTTAGATATTAAAATTAATATAAGTGTTGACTTATGATCGATTTTTTTTTTTTTGAAGATCACAGCGAGGCTATATTATTAAATGGGAAAATCCGAAAATACAATATCCGAAATCCAAAGAGGACCACCGTCTAACCAGATATTAATGCAAACACTAGCTAATGCCGATTGGGCAAGACGATGAGCTAACCTACCAGCCTCTCGAAAGCAAAAATGAAAGCTATGCGGCGTTGAATAAGCAGCAGAAAAAAGAATATTGTCAACAATAATTTGCGAGCGGAAGTCCCTTGATAATTTTCCTTGAAGGGCTTTGACAACCACCTGATCATCACCCTCAAAAACCACCTTGTCTGTAACGGTCCAGCTTAAGTGACCCGGATAATCATATGAAAATATGACCCCGGTTCACAGATTGGACACTTAGAGGAACCGCTCCTTCCAAGATCGTCAACGTTCCATCGATAAAGGAATATAACTAAGCGAAAATAATACATAAGATGGTAACGAGTCTACGGTAATCCCAAATTACAACTTGAGAGCCCATTGGCCTCTAGACGAATTAAGAAAAATACGACACAACAACCAAACCAATTAAGTTCTGTTCAAAACTGAAAATTATTCTTGTCATAATTTTATTACATAAGAGATGCAATCTTGGTGGTATAGGTCCTAGATTGAGTCCTCACTCTAGTCCCCACCTGCAATCAACCTGCTAGTCATCGAATGACAACAAATAGCAAGTTCCAAAGAACAAATCCAATACACGTCCGTGACAGCATACAATTAATCAACAAGTGGAATACAAGCAAAGTGTTCATCCTAGCATGCATAGGCTCTAATATGTTCATTTCCAAATATACCCCACCTGTAACGTTGCCCGTCCTGTTCGGGTCGTCTAAGTCATTAAATATCCAATTCCTTTTTGGAGGAATACACTTGGGAGAGCTAATCCCAAGGCAACCACCGACCTAAGAAGTTGCCCGTCCTGTTCGGGTCGTCAGAGGTTAAAGTATGCATACCCCCATGGTGACCATAATGATCCAAAACTGCCATAGGAACGATAATTATATAATCCAATCCAAAATATTAACCCCCTTGGGATAACTAAGACATAAATCCTCAATTTCCATGTTTAACTTCTTTCAAATTATTTGAGGTGTCTAATCCTTATGTGAGTCACAATGCCATAATCAAGAATGAAACAACATTACTTGCACAACCACATAAATAGTATGGTCTAAGCGTGTACCTTTAAGCACGACAACCAACGATATTCAAGCACTACAGGAATTTCACCCTCTTATGAATCGAGGTCCTAAACATCACACACACAAAACGAACACGTATTAGAACGTGTTTACACATTCAACTCATTTCATACCACTAAAATATCAGTAAGACTTGATAATTTTAATTGATTTCATCAAATTCCTAATAGTTTAAAATTCCATATTTGACCAGAAACTTAAACTGCCAATTTGGACAGTTTAGAAAATTGAAATGAAGAATCCGACTTCACCACTGCGTCCGGAACGCATCAATTACCTTGGAGTACCAATTTTCATAATTTCTAACATCCATTTACTATTTTTAATTATTTTAAGCGTTTAAACGACTTTTAACACATCGGTTAAATAAAATGACAACGAAACGCACCCAACACATTGAAAATGAGGCGCCACGCCGAGACAACTATTGTTGTCCGGAAAGTTTGTGTTACTTAACTATTATTCCTCATATTTATTATTCGAATTATAAAAATCCACTTTACAATTCACGGCCAAGAAAACCAATAAAAACCGAATCCACAAACAACACAATTTATATTTCTTATCACACAATCACTTAATATTTCCACCCACATATAATATTATTACACACATAAATCCATCCATCATCAAAACACAAAATCATTAAACCAAAACATTCTCATACACAAGATCTCTCAAAACACTGTAAAATTAATAAATTAAAATAACGGAATTAAACACTTGATCCTCTCACAAATTAAATTTTGTAGAGAATCATAAACCAAAACACCCCTTTGAATCTAATTATATACATATACTAGTGGAAAAAAACGTATTGGCTGCGTGTTATTGACTGCGGTTTTAGGTCATACGTAGCAAATGTGATCAATTAAAATCAGGAAAAAAAATTGCAACATAGGCTGCGGTTTTAAGCCTTGTCCGCAGCCAATAGCGTATCCAAAAAAACCGCCTATAATTTAATTCAGCACAATTAACGTTCATCTTGAAACACACGACTGTGCACCTTCATCTTTATCTTGAAACCCACAAAATTTAAGCCTTTGTTCATCTTCATCTTCATCTTGAAACCCACGAAATTTAAGCCTTTGTTCATCTTGAAACCCACGCGACTGTTCTTCTTCTTCTACTTGTTCATCTTCCCACGACTGTATAGACTTTACACTAAGCCTTTGTTCTTCTTGTTCATCTTGAAACCCCTTCAAATTAGCTAGAAATTTAAGCCTTTGGTCTGCTATACTTCCCACGGCTGTGTACTCCAAATTTAAGCCTTTGGTCTTGTTCATCTTTAAAACCCACGAAATTAAGATATTTTTTCTCTTTATAATTTGTTGAACACTCGAAATTATACTAATTCATTAGTTGTTGAACACACGAAAATTAGGTTTTGAAGTACTAACTTTTTTTCTTGTTCATTAGTTGTGTTTTAATTCTTAGTTTTTTTATACTAATTTTTTTCATTGTATAGGTTTTAAATTAACCCACCATTGTTGTGTTCTTCAAGTTATTAAACCCACAAATTCAAGGTATCTTTTTTATTTTTGATTTTGTAATTTGGTTTAAATTTATCAAAAGTTATGAATGTGTAAAGTTGTTGTTTTTAAGTTTTAAATTTTATCATATTATTTATGAATGTGTATGTATAGTTGTATGTTCCTTAGTGGTTTTTTAGTTCAAATTATTAGTATTAAATGATGTTATAGTTTATTTATGAATGTAATTTATTGATGAAGGTGATGTTATTTGTAGATGTAAATGCTAGTATTACATTTTTCATATGCTTATATTAATAGGAAGTTAATTATTTTTATTTATATGTATTATTTGTTATTAGAGTAAAAGTAACTTGAACAATTTAAAGAATACATATTTATTGAACAAGTTATAAATTATGAAGGTTAATTAATTATTGTAAATTAGGGTTAAATGAATGATTTTTACTTAGTTTTATGAGGTTAATTAGGTTAAAGTATATATTTAAAAAGTTGTTATTAATTTTGTTTTGAATTAAATAATCACACTTAGGATGACAAAAGATCGTTCTTGGATGTATGGAAGCATTGAATCGTCAGAATTTGTTGATGGCGTATTACAATTTTGTAGTGTTGCGGTTGAACATCAAGTTAGGACGGGGGGAGTTGGTTTTTATTGCCCATGTGTCAATTGTGGCAATGTATCAAAGGTAGATAGTGTTTATATCCTTAGGGAGCACATACTTCGACGTGGGTTTAGGCCTCAATATCATGTTTGGGTTTGGCATGGTGAGGAGGGAGTTTACAAGGAAAAGAGTGTTGTTGAGGATGTCAATAATATGGCCGATGTCAATGAGGATGTAGTGGATCGTGTTGATGAAGAGAATGTCGATGAGGATGTGGATCGTGTTGATGAGATGATGGAGGGAGTCGAGGATGAGTTAGGAAAACGTCCTCATGTATTTGACTTGTTGACAGAGGCTTCTCAAAAGCCTTTGTATCCTGGATGTACAAAGTTTACCAAACTTACAGCAGTTTTGACAATTTTCAACATTAAGTCAAAATTCAATTGGAGTGACACTAGTTTCACAATGTTATTAGAAGCGTTAGGTGAGATGCTTCCTGAGGGAAATGAACTTCCAAAGTCGACATACTATGCCAAAAAACTAATGTCTCCTTTCGGGTTAGAGAACTAGAAGATTCATGCGTGTCCGAATGATTGTGTATTGTATCGGAATGAAAACGAGAACTTAGAAGAGTGTCCTAGGTGTGGGTTATCACGTTACAAGCGTAAAGGGGCTCGGGATGCTAAAGGGCCCCCGACTAAGGTATTGTGGTATCTTCCAATAATACCTAGATTCAAACGTTTGTTTTCTATAAAGAAAGATGCGTTAAATTTGAGGTGACATGCAGATAGGGTGAAGAAAGATCACTTGGTCCTAAGCAACCTGGCAATGACATTGATGTATATCTTGCACCTCTCGTTGAGGATTTGAGAAAGATGTGGGATGAAGGAGTTTATGTGTTTGATGCATATGCTAATGAGTTCACCTTGCGTGCAATGCTTTTATGCACCGTTAACGATTTTCCGGCATATGGAAACTTATCAAGGTAAGAGAACAAAGGGAAGAAAGCGTGCCCAATATGTATTGATGACATGGAATCCACGCGGATTCCTAAGTGCAAACATGTATTCATGAACAATCGACAGTTCCTCCCACGAGATCACCAATACCATAAGAAGAAGATGTTCAACGGGGAGGTTGAGGACCGTGTAGCTCATCGACCGTTGACCGGTTATGAGGTTTACGAACAGGTTAAGGGGGTTGAGACTGTATTTGGTAAAACAAGGCAAGTACAAGGGGGTGAAGACCATCTGTGAAAAAAAACTTCAATCTTTTGGACGCTTCCATATTGGAGAGATATACAGGTTAGGCATTGTCTTGACGTTATGCATATAGAGAAAAATGTATGTGATGCCATACTCGGGACTCTCATGAACATTCCGAGTAAGACAAAGGATAATAAGGCCGTGCGAGATTACTTTGAATGTAAGGGTATTCGTCCGGAGTTGTGGGCACAGGTTAAGGTGAGTAAGAAAAGAGAAAGAGCTGATGAAGTTAGTGGTAGTAGCAAGGGAAAGGTCGGTAAGAAGAAGATTCGTTGAGACGAAGAAGATGAGTAGTGACAAAGTTTATTTGCCTCCAGCTTGATACACATTGTCCAAAGCAGAGAAGCAGGCCTTTTGTGAGTCTTTGTATGGCATTAAGGTTCCGTCTGGGTACTCATCCAACATGAAGAGATTTGTGACCCTAAATGGTGAATTGAAGTTGGGAAACATGAAATCTTATGATTGCCATGTAATGATGCAAGTGTTCTTACCGATTGCACTACGTGGAATATTGCCAAAACATGTGAGATATGCTATTACCGAGCTATGTTCGTTCTTCAACACAATTTGTAGTACAGTTCTTGATCCCTTTAAACTTGATGCTCTTCAAGTCGACGTGATTATAACTTTATGCAAGTTTGAGATGTATTTTCCACCTTTTTTCTTTGACATAATGGTTCATCTTATTGTCCATCTCGTTCGTGAAATCAAGCTTTTGGGTCCAGTTTTTTTAAGGTGGTGTTACCCTTTTGAAAGACACATGGGTGTTTTACAAAACAAAGTGAGGAATCCAGCACAACCAGAGGGGAGTATGATTCAAGGCACTGTAAGCGATGAGATTGGTAATTTTATAGCCGAGTATATGGCTATGGCAAAGCCTATTGGACTTCCCACCTCTCGACATGAAGGAAGACTTGAGGGAAAAGGAACAATTGGCTCCAAAACAATCACACCTTCTCGGGATAGTCTTCTACAAGCACACCTGTATGTGTTGCATCATATTTCAGAAGTTCATCCTTTTTTGAATGAGCATTTTGATATATTGCGCGCAAAATATCCTTCTAAAGGTGATAGGGCATTGACGCAGTTGCATAACAAGACGTTTATTGAATGGTTTCATAATCGAGTAATATGTGAAGACCTAAAGGGTGTATCTGAAATTGTTAAGTGGTTAGCTTTTGGTCCTCGTGATGATGTCAATAAATATGAAGGTTACGATGCTAATGGGTTCACATTTTGGACTGAGGGTCAAGATAAGAAGTCATCGTATCTGCAGAATAGTGGCGTTTCTATTTTGTCGTTATCTACATTTTACGCGAGTGCCAAGGATCAATCGTCGGTTGATGCTAAATCGGTATACTACGGGCGGGTACATGAAATATGGGAGCTTGACTATTGTACTTTCACTATGGGTCTTTTCAAATGCAAGTGGGTGGATAATAATCAACGATGCGTTAAAAATGACGACCCTTGTTGATTCACTCTTGTAGACTTGGATCGTTTGTGTGATAGTGAGAAGCCATTCATACTAGCCACATAAGCCAACCAAGTATTTTACATTGAAGACCCTTCTGATAAAAAAAGGTCTATTGTGTTACCGGGAAAAAGAAATATCCTTGGTATAGGTGATGTTGAGGATGAGGAAGAATATAATGCTTTTGAAGACTCCCCACCCTTTATCAATCCAAAATCGGTGAATGGAGATGATGAAGATTTCGGTTATATGTGTGTAGATCACACGGAAGGAATACATTTGAATTAATTGATTCACAAGGTATGAATTATTTAAGGTTTTGAAGGATTTTTGTCACTTTCGCGCGTAAAATAGCTTAAACTTGGTTTGTTATGCATTAAACTTGGCACACAACACTATTTGGTATATATTATTGTGTTGAAGTAGTTAGAAACGAAAATAATTGTCATATGCTTGAAATTAAGTGTGAAGTTGCGTTTTTAACGGTTTTGAAGCTCAAACATGTTCTAATGTATTTCTATTCAAATTCTTTCAGGTACTTTATCTACAACGGATCTTTTTAAAGACGAAATTGTGCCCGAGATTGAGACTTTGGACGACGTGGTTCATAGTGAGTCGGATAAGGACTATGATCCGACGAAGGAAAATGACATAAATGATGATGATCATGCCAATGAGGATGATGACCCACTTGTTAGATACGAGCAATTGGCTGATGATGCTCCTGCAATTAATGATATGGTCATTGTCGCAAATGCTCCTACTACAACAGTGACATCTAAGAAACGAAAAGGGTGAGGTCCTACGAAAAACCTCAAAGTCAAGGACCCTATGCACCTCGAATACAACACATTGAGTCAGCCATGTGGAAAGTGGCGTAGGCAATATGGAAAACAAGTAGGCCTATCTATTCGCAAGATTTCCATATTGCACGCGTTGAACGAGGTGCCAGAGGGTCTGAAGAACTCACTATGGAATGATACTATGGTAAGCAACTTTAGTATTTTATTCATTACTTTTATTTTAAAATTAATTGAATTGACATTATTTACTAATTATAATTTTCTTTTGTAGAATCTTTTTCACATCGAGCACGACGAAGAAAAGAAGAGTATTTTTCTTTCAGCTGTTGCTGAAAGATTCAGAGATTTCAAATCCAAGCTCGTAGCTCGCTGGATCACAAAGAAGAGTCACCGTCAGACCAAGAAGGTCAAAACGGGAAACGAAGGTGGAGAAGAAGCACCTTCAAAGATGCCGTATGAGATATGGCCAAACATATCGAAGAATGAATGGGAGGCGTTTGTTGCCAAAAAAACAACTCTTAACGAAGTTGTAAGTATTCCATATTATAGCTTTTCATTTTAATTTACTTCTTTTGATTTAATTATTAAACTAATAATATATGACATTTGACTTCTGTTGATTAATTAGGAAAAACGTGGTAAAGCTACCCCTGAGAGTCCAGATCGGGTGCTGGATTGGTATTGCGGGCTTATACCCCAATGAGAGTCCAGCGCCGAACTCATCTACGACTACCTCCGCATCCGTGAATACTCCGGATCGGGTGCTGGATTGGTATTGCGGGCTTCATGCTCGAGATAAAAGTGGTAAATTTACCATTCCTGATCCGGGAACGAAGAAGATTGCGGATATTGTGGTGAGTTTTCATATTATTTAAGTGTATTCATGATTTGTTATATACTTAAACTAAATGAGCGTTTTTATTTGAACAGATGGGCTGGAAGGAAAAAGAAGCTACGGAGGAGTTCACCCCAAGAGGCAATGTTGATGCATTGCATATGGTCTTAGGGAAAGACCATCAAGGGCGGGTAGTCGGCAAAGGAGGCGTCCGCGTGGGCGTAAGGAGGGCATTCGGCAATGAGTGCGTTGCTACTCAATCCAGAACGATGCCATCACTTGATGAGGTAGAGAAACGACTCAAGGAAAAAATCACAGCCGATGTCACAGCCAATGTCAGAGCACAAGTAACAAAGGATGTTCTCGACAAGTTGACATCGCTGTTGCAGAAGATAGGAGAACCCACTGTTGACTTGGAAAATTTGATTGCCGAAGACCAGCAAAGTCAACTTGGGGATCCTAAGGCTTCGGTGGAGCCATCACCCGACCCCGTTACCCCCGTAGCACACCAGCCCACTCATACCCGTAGCACACCCGAGCCACACAATCCCATACCGGAGACCATGAACTCCGTTGCTCAGGTTCCGGAACCTTTTCCCGAGCCAGTGGTAAAGGTACATATAGTTTTTAAATATATAAGCGCGTATTTATTTAAATTGCAACGTGTTTTAATAATTTATTATGATGTTAATTGTACTAAACGACAAAATTTTTAGGAGGAGAGTCCTTGCTCTCTTTTGCTGCCTCAGTTAGGCGTTGCTCGTGGTCGCGACTTAACTGAGGTGGCATACGGTATGACGCAACCAACCCATAAGGGGAAAACAGTGCATTCAATGCCTGTTACAAGTGGCAACATTAGTGTGACGGTGGAAACTATCATAAAGGGGTTCGAAGATTTCTATCTTCCGGTTCCAATGCCAGAATGGACCCTTGAGAAACTATCGGACGCCGAAGATAGTTTCGTCACATGGCCATATGTTTGGGTCTGATTCACTGCCAAGGTAATAATATTTGGTATTATCTTCTTTGTTTTTATTATTTCAATTCCGTGATTATTACACTAATTTAATTGTATAAATTGAAATAAGAAAAGAGTTCAAAGGGCTCTAAGAGAGAGAGATCGGTTCGTCATCGTCTGTGGCAATCACTCCACTCTTGACTGATGAGGAGATTAAACATCTCTCTCCAGATTGCCTGTGGCCGCACAAAGGTGCATCTCGCGTGCGTGAGGAGGACCCAATTATTCTACCCCTAAGCACGGAACAATTCTGCTTTGTCGAGTAGCCTAGCGTCATTATTGGGCCTAGTGACATTGGGCAATTTTTGCGAGGGGAGATGTTGAATATCGCCCTTATCCATGTCTAGATCATGTATGTGATGTTCTTATCTTACAATTTAGGTTTTATTGTTTAATTGTTCTTATCGAATTTTCTTATTCGTGAGTTTAGTGCGGCTTACGAGGAGTTGAATTGCCTCGAACCTCCAATAAAATTTGGATGGTTTGATCCTGAGTCGATTTCGGGTGGTAAGAGTTAGACTGATCCAGATGACGTCAAAGCATACGTTGAACGTGCTCTGAAACATTAATTTGCATCTAAACACACGTTTATTCAGGCCCCACACTATGAAAGGTGATCAGTTTTATTTTTGAAATTGAACTTATATTTTGATTTTTACTTATGTTCACCTATTCTCTATCTTGTTGATTTAAAATCGTGGTTTTTGTAGTGTGCATTGGATACTTTTGGTCATATGTCCTATGGCGAAGACGGTGCACGTCTTCGACTCATTACATCAAGGACAAGCCATGCCTCGCAACATAAAATTCAAAGCTTTGTTGAATGCGTAAGTTTATAAATTGTCAACCAATTTCATTTAAGTGTTATAATAAATAGTATTAAATAAATATTTATTCTTTCCCATGTGTTTTAGTGTTATGAAGAAAATGCGTGGGGAAATGGGATCTATTTTGAGAGCCACATACCCGAAATGGAGAGCAGTAAAGGTACATATAACACTACTAGGTATATATTATTGTGTTGAATTAGTTAGAATCGAAAATAATTGTCATATGCTTGAAATTAAGTGTTAAGTTGCAATTTTCACGGTTTTGAACTATTTTTGTCATTTTCGCGCGTACAATAGCCTAAAGTTGGTTTGTTATGTACGAAACTTGGCACACAACACTATTTGGTATATATTGTTGTGCTGAAGTAGTTAGAATCGAAAATAATTGTCATATGCTTCAATTTAATTGTTAAGTTGCATTTTTAAAGGTTTTGAACTATTTGGTGTATATTATTGTGTTGAAGGAGTTAGAATCAAAAACAATTGTCATATGCTTTAAATGAAGTGTTAAGTTGCAATTTTCACGGTTTTGAACTATTTTTGTCATTTTTGCGCGTACTATGCTGAAACTTAGTTTGTTATGAATGAAACTTGGCACACAACACTATTTAGTATATCTTATTGTGTTGAAGTAGTTAGAATTGAAAATAATTGTCATATGCTCGAAATTAGGTATTAAGTTGCGTTTTTTAAGGTTTTGAAGGATTTTTTTCACTTTCGCGCGTAAAATACCTTAAACTTGTTTTGTTATGCACGAAACTTGACACACAACACTATTTGGTATATATTATTGTGTTGAAGTAGTTAGAATCGAAAATAATTGTCAAATGCTCGAAATTAGGTATTAAGTTGCGTTTTTTAAGGTTTTGAAGGATTTTTGTCACTTTCGCGCGTAAAATACCTTAAACTTTGTTTGTTATGCACGAAACTTGGCACACAACACTATTTGGTATATATTATTGTGTTGAAGTAGTTAGAATCGAAAATAATTGTCATATGCTCGAAATTAGGTGTTAAGTTGCGTTTTGTAAGGTTTTGAAGGATTTTTGTCACTTTCGCGCGTAAAATACCTTAAACTTTTTTTGTTATGTAAGAAACTTGGCACACAACACTATTTGGCACACGGTTTTGAAGTGTTTTTGACACTTTCGCGCGTAAAATAGCTTAAACTTGTTTGTTATACATGAAACTTGGCACACAACACTATTTGGTATGTATTATTGTTTTGAAGTGGGTAGAATCGAAAATAATACTCATATGCTTCAAATTACGTGTTAAGTTGCGATTTGAACGATTTTGAAGTGGTTTTGGCACTAACATATAAAAATGTATCTTTTCATAGTGTTTTCACCTAGAAAATAGCATTGACTGCGGCTACTACGTTCTTATATTTATGGATGAAATCCCAAGCTGTGAAAAACGTCGTGGTAGAAAACATTGATGCCGTAAGTATTTATTATATATGTTCTCAAATTATAATATTATATAATATTTATTAGAAAATATAATTATATATATGTACTAACTTTTTAATTATGTCATATAATATTTTATATAGATTTTAGACACTCCAAGAGAACGACGCCAATTGACGGACACAGAAATGCGTGAAGTAAAAGACAAGGTTGCCGTGTATCTTGCTAATTTATGTTGGTAGTCGTTATATATGTAAAATTTGTTAGTAATTATTTACGATTTTGTATATATATATTACAAATTTATATATTATAACTGCACGTATATATATTACACATTTATATATTATAGCTGCTGCATTTTTATTAATTGTTAATTATGTTTTATAGCTGTTGTATATATATTATAGCTGTTGCATTTATATATAACAAAAAAAACAAAAAAAAAAAAAGGATTAAAGGCTGCGGTTTTTGGGCAAAACCGCAGCCAATAAGGCTTTTTTGAAAATTTAAAAAAACGTATTAGTTGCGGTTTTTGGGAATGTTTTTTTAAATTTTCAAAAAATGCCTTATTGGCTGCGGTTTTGCCTAAAAACCGCAGCCTTTAAGTTTTTATTTGCTGTGTTTTTTAACCGCAGCCTTTCTTTCAAGCTATCAGCTGCTACCACAAGTGCTAGAGTCCAAAACCGCAGCCTTTGGTGGCCCAAAAACCGCAGCCAATAAGGTTTTTTCCACTAGTGATATATAAATAAATACAATCCCTTAAACAAATCAAATTTTGTTATGGTATGTTTGGGAATGATGATTTCATTTGCAAATATGGATTTGACTTGAAGTTAGTGTTTGGCAAATAACAAGAATTTAAATTTGGATTTGAGCCAAATCCACCAATGTTGTAAAAGTAGTTAATTAAAATGAGGATTTGAGAATGACACCCCAATCCTTGTCATTTCAAATTCTTCATTATGATTTCATTATTGAAATCCACAATTTGAAATGAAATGTGTGTTTCCAAACGCATCCTTAAAGGAATTTATAAACTCATGAATACTTATTTCACTTAATCCATACATTTAAATTTCTTCTAGCAATTGAAATTTTGCTAGAGAAATTTAGATCATGAAATTTTGTTAAAGAATATAAATCAATGAAAGGTCTTATAAAATTTTGACTCAACCCTTTTAGCAAATCAATTTTGTTAAAGGATTATATAAATAAAAACTTACATAAAAATACTCAATCCTCCTAGAAGTCATAGGATATCATCATATATAAAATATAAAATATAATTTATTTTAAAGGTAAAAATCTAATATTAACACTTAAATTTCACTTACCCTTGATTTGGAATATGGATGAACACAAAGTTTTTTTTTGTTGTTTGTGAGAACCGAAAATCAAGAAGACGGAAAGAAAAAAAGAGAAATTTTTTGAGGTAAAAGCAAGTGAAAAGGAATGAAAGTCTTGCATAAGAAGGGTTTTTAAAGGAAAACAATCACCCTTTAACCTCCCCCTTAACTCCCTCTTAATTGTGCCATAATACACACTTAAGAGAGGAGTTACAAACCCCTCAATTTCCCCATAATAACCGGCCCCCCTGACTAACTCACCTTTTAATATTTTTTTTGTCAATTAATTAATTATTTGTTTAATTGCCTTGTTTTAATTTTTATCACACATGTACAATTTCATTAAAGATAAACAACTAAATGATGATAACCTTGTACGCGATAAAACACGATACCATTTGTCACATATTAACTCACTTAAATTTCTTATACTTGACTATTATTAATTTATTTTAATACCGAATATTCTATAAAAATTACGGGGTGTTACATTGTCCCAACCCCGACTCCTGGCCAGCTCAATAGCCCATTTAAAGGCCTCGAGCTCGGCTTGTTCTACAGTAATAAACGGCCATAATGATCTAGCTACTGTCAAAAGAACTTTACCATCACTATTGCGCGCCACCACACCAATGTCGACTAGATCTTCATGGATATTCACGCCAGCATCGACGTTTATTTTAATGGTATCCATCTCAGGAGGGACCCAGCAGGATTCCTGTCTTCCGTTGTCCTCTTTTAGCTCGGGAATATTGGCCTTTCTATACTCTGACAACATATCCATAGCTCTTTTATAACACAATTCTGGAGAAACATAAAGCTTTTCAAAGTATAAGTCGTTTCTAGCACACCATATCTGCCAGGCACACACATAGAGGAGCTCTACTTCTTCTAGTTGTTTATCATCCATTAAAGCACCCAGCCATTCTCTGAAAGATGAAAAAGAAGAGAAATTCGAGGAACCGAACCCCTGAAGCCATACTTGTCGGGTCCACGAGCAATTCAACAAGATGTGCTCACCATTCTCCTATTGGCCACACCTTTTACACTTTCCCATGTTATCTAAATTCGTAATAACCTTCCGCCGTAAGTTTGCCCCATGAGGAAGAATATCCCAAGCAGCTCGCCACAAAAAAATCTTAGCCTTTGGGTGAATCCGTAAGTTCAAAATCTTTCTCCATATTGGGTCATACCCTATAGAACAAGAAGCCTTAGATTGATCGTGAAGGGCTAAAGCGTAAGTGTCTCGTACACGGAATATGCCATCCTTGCTTGCTACCCATACTCTATTATCTTGCTCATTAGATATACAAATAAGAGTTTGTGTAATGTGATCCACGTCAACCGGAAGAAAGATTTCTTTGATTAAGTCCAGATGCCATGTGCGGAAATCTTTGTCTATAATTGAGTCCACCGTAGCCTCATGGTCCAGAAGACGAGGTGGGGTAATGAGCTTACCAGTACCTCCTCCTCCCAACCATGCGTCTTTCCAGAGCTTGATGATGCAACCATTTCCCACCTTCCATCTTAGCCCTAGATTAAGATGACGACGAGAGCCCAAAATACGTCCAAGCAAAGCTAGGATTGGAGGCCAAGTTAGAATCCCAAACCAAGGATAAAGGGAAGTAGCAAGCGTTAAAACATCTAGCCATGAGGGAATCAGGATAGCAATGGAGCCTCCACAACTGTTTAGACAAAAGAGCTAGATTAAAAAGGTTGAGATCCCTAAATACCAAACCACCTTCTTACTTAGGGAGACAAAGATCCTTCCAAGCCTTCCAAAGGATGCCCCTTTCTGAGTTAGAGGTACCCCACCAAAAATTCCTTATGATTCTTTCCACATTGTCGCAAAAAGTTGAAGGAAGCCTAAAACAGCTCATCGCATATGTAGGAATAGCTTGAGCCATTACCTTAAGTTTCCTTCCCGGCTTTGGAGAGAAGTTTTTCCTTCCAACCTTGTAACTTATTCCATATACGATCTTTAATGCATGCGAAAGAAATCTTCTTGGACCTTTTGAATAATGTAGGGAGCCCTAAGTATTTATCATGACTAGTCACTTCTTTAAAACCCAACACAACACTAATACGACTCTTAAAACCGTGAGAAAGACGTCTACTAAAAGAAACCTCACTCTTATCAAGATTAACCATTTGCCCGAAGAGCGCTTCATAATCTTTCAAGATACCCAAGATAATCTTAGCTTCATGTTCATTGGCTCTCGCAAAAATCATGCTGCCGTCTGCGAAAAAGAGGTGAGATATTAAGGAAGCATTGCGAGCAATCGATATACCATGGAGGCGATCATTTTCGTGAGCAGACTTTAAAAGCATGCCAAGACCTTCGACACAAATCAAGAAAAGGTAGGGAGACAAGGGATCACCTTGTCTTAAACCCCTCCTTGGAATAATAACCTCCGAAGCTTCCCCATTAACCAAGAACGCATATGAGACCAAAGTGACGCATTTCATTACACGATCAATCTAAATATCCCGGAACCCCATATTAATTAGGACACAAGAAAGATAGTCCCAATCAATACGGTCATAAGCCTTGCTCTTATCCAATTTCAAGGCCATAACACCCCTTTGTGTAGTCTGATTGCGACTCATAAAATGGAATAACTTCGAAGATAAAAGTATATTGTCGTTGATTAATCAACCGGGGACAAAGGCTCTTTGATTTTCGTCAATGATCGCTAGGAGAAAATGGTTCAACCTGTTAGCAAGCATTTTAGCAATGATCGTATAAGATACATTACAAAGACTTATTGGTCTAAGCTCAGTCCTCTTGGATGGGTTCTTGGTTTTCGGAACAAGAGCTACAAAGGTGTAATTAATATCCGGAGGCATAAACCGGTTACTTAAAAATTTAGCACCATCTCACAAACATCTTACCCAACGAGATCCCAATACTACTTGTAAAAAAGAGCCGGCATACCATCCGATCCAAAGGATTTGCAAGGATGCATCTCCGCTAACGCATCTTCAACTTCCAACCGATGATACGGACGGGTAAGAAATTCGGCCATATTGCCAGTAATTGTTTGATTAATATAGCTCACATGATCTACTGTTATTTCCGGCCTCGAGGTGGAAAATAAAGTTGAAAAATAATGCACCACAACTTGATGCATACCCTCACGGCTTCTATGCCTCACCCCATTGGAATCTTCTAAGAACTTAAGACGATTTCTCTTCCTTCTATTGGACGCTTTAGAATGGAAATAGGCCGTATTTTTGTCTCCGTCTCTGAGAATGAACGGACGACATCTTTTCCATGCTCTAGTTTCTTAATGTTGCCTCAAAATTCATAACTCTTGCTCAACTCTACGTAGCTCGTCAATAACACAAGATGACAGAGCCAATTTACGAACCACTTTAAGACGCCTGATTAACCACCCAAGCCTATTTTGAGTAGCCATATATACTTTCCTATGCCACTGCTTAAGTTGAGAACCACAATCATCAATGACATAGAACCACTGATCTCGAAATCTAGCCTTAGAAGAAGTCCAAACATTTTTGATGCACGAATCGAACCCCTCATGTTGGATCCATCTAGCTTCAAAACGAAAAATCCGATTGTCCTCCCAATCGTGATCATTTTTATCTTCCTCTAGACTTGTAAGATGTAGCATGATAGGTAAGTGATCCGACCATCCCAAACCAAATTCTCGACACTAGCATTGGGAAAAAGCGAACACCAAACTGAATTTACAACCACTCTATCCAATTTTTCTTCAATGAATCCATTCATGCGATTGTTGCACCATGTAAACGGATGACCATAAGACTCGACTTCACGCTGACCATTATGATCCAAACAATCGCAGAAGGCACATATGTCCTCCATCCAAAATATGGCTAAGCCACCCGATCTTCCATTGGCCTCAACACAAGCACACTTATCAAACCGAAGCTTTTCTTGGACACGCCTAATCTTTTTTTTTGGCCACATTTAGTTTCGCTTAGAAAAAGAATAGCCGGGCAATATTTACGCACTAGGGAAAAGAGCGTATTCATTGCCGAGGAACACCCAAGTCCACGACAATTCCAAAATATAGGAGCCCTCATTGAGAACCGAGAGCCCATCAGGTGGGGCTCGCCACGCTCTCAGTATAAAGAGAAGTAGAAAGGTCTACCTCCATAGGCACAAATCTTTTTTTATTTTTCCCCTCTCATCAAACTCCCCCGCAACTTTAGAACGCTTCTCACCCACAGGAGGACAGGAAAGAATGATGGACTGCTGAAAAGTTCGTTTTCGAACTATCTTCTTCCATTTCTGAATTCTTCTACCAGTAAGACATGAAGACTTGGGTTGATCTAAAACAATATAGTTAGACACGGTTTCCTTATTTGCATGATTATCCTTCCACACATGCTCTTCGTGAGAATCGACCTAAACCTCTTCATTTGTTTCATCCTCCTGCCCATCACTGACATAGGCTTCACAAGATGACGCCTCCTTTTTGCTAATACATCCCAAAAACTTTTCAGATTCATGCACAACAGTGGAAGAAGCTTTAAAAGCCTCCTCCTTAAGAGGATTCCCTAAAACCACCTTATTCAAGAGCGACGTAACCTTAGAAATGGTACTTTCATGCATATCACGAAGAGTATCACTACACGATTTCTTCTTAGTGAAGAAAAGCTTTTTTCCAGAGGTTCTCTGCGGTCCTTGCTCCTCTATAGTCTCATCCTGCGTAACTGGCTTCCAAGGAGAAGCCTTTAACCACGGACCAAATCATTTAACCGGAGAATGATTCCCAAAGGCATCCTTGTAGTCGTTTGCTCCATGTCCCTACTTTCCACAGTAGAAACAAATTAGAGGCAACTTTTCGTACTTCACAGGACAAGAAACTATCTCCCCACCACGAATCTGTATATTCACTTCTTTTTTCAAAATCATCAGCTTTTCGATCACATCAACACAATTAGCTTCAATACAATTAGCTTCTAATTAAATATTCATTTTCCATAAGTACAATTTAACTTTAAATATCTCCATACATGTAATTCAAGGCTTCCATAACTTTTATTTAATTCTTTTTTTTTTTGACGTATGAACTTCAACTCAACTATAAATAAGGCTTGACATAATTTGAACCATTCAAACATTTTAATTCTCAAAGTTATCCTTTCAACATCGTAAATCATTTTTGAATATTCTACATCATATATTTACATTTACCTTAATACGTATAGACTGCTCAATAGGTTTACCGCCATATAAACTTTACGACATTCATATTCTTATTAACCCTTGTTATTTTTTGTACATTCTTTATTCCTTCATTTATTTTCAATCGTTACACACAATTAACTTATAACTTTCAATATTCCCAAAATGCTTCTTTTGAGTTCTTTGCATTGAATCTTTCTTGCACAACGTCATCGCAATTCTCGATAAGCTTGGTCC
>CM033453.1:8457463-8576668 GCA_019425755.1 Amaranthus cruentus
TTATCTACCCTATCCCAAATCTTGGCTGTTGAGTTGCTGGTGGGTCTGATAAGGGTCCCATCAACAACCCCTAACTTGTTTTTGCCTGATAAAGCTATTGTCATTACCCTCTTCCAATTAGCAAACCCCTTGCCAGAAAAGACTATATTGACAAGCTTTTGGCTACTGTCTGAGGGATGAAGGAAGTAGGCTGAGGATGGGTTAGTGGTGGGGTCAGAATGTGTTGATGTGCTGTGTGAATTCACCATGGTTTCTGTATGTCTAAGAATTGATATGTCCCTTTTCTTTTTCTTTAAAAAAATAAGAAAGAACGAGAAAAGACAAAAAGATTACCAAGCAAAATTGATGGTACTGCACTTGCACGCCTTTGAAACCTTCTGTTCTTGCACAGAGATTCAATTGAGAATGATTCTTTGGCGTTTCTTGGTTATACCAAGCTCTGATACCATGTTATTTTTTGAACATATTCATGAATTGGAAAATAGAATGAAAGGGAAAAAGTGGAGTCCTTGCTCCTTTCTATTAATATTCAATGATCTAGTTCAATACAATACAAGGGGACCTCATACACATATATATAGGGATAATACGAGAGGTAGGGGAGGAATTCAGTTATAACTGAATTCCGTTGTAACTAACTAACAACCTATTAGACTAAACAAGAACCTAAAGCAGCACATGCAAAACTAAAAATGGCATGTGTTGATAAAATCCTCCTTGCAAGCTTGTAGAAGGCTGCGTAGCTATTGTGACTGATGAACCCTGCTGGACAAAGCTCTGATGCTGCACACAGGTTCATATTCACCCACTAGATCTTGATGCATCCTTCCCTTGTTGTGTACTGTACTTAACAGACTATATTTTATTAATCACAAATAAATAACTTTTTTCACATCAATTTTTTTATCAGAAATAAATACACATGGGAAATGTAATCTTGCATAGGAGAAGGAAAATCTTCCCAATGAGAGGAGTAATAGTGCCTATGTCGTGTTCTTTTTGTAGAACTAAAACAATTCTAATCCCATGTCTGACCTAAATTTGGTGTCTATATCCGAGTTGTGTCATTCAACAACGATACGCTAGGTAAAGTGCCGGTTGTGAACTTCATCGGTCTAACTATCGTGTATGAGTAAGGTTTGTGACTTTTGATAAATTTGGGCTTGTACATAACAAGACCCGCATAGGAGAAGAGTTGACTGTTCAAACCCGATGAGGTTTCATCCTAAAACTAATAGGTTTGGAGGAGTAGCCCATCTAGCTTTTATGCTAGTCAACCTCTTCCTTATTCTTTGATGTAGGATCACATGTGAGTTATTTTTTCAAAACTCCCCTCACATGTGAACTCATTTAATTGAGTGGGAATTTCATTCTTTTCGAAACCGCACATTGTTTTTTATGGAAGACGGTGATTTTTTGTTTATAATTGATTGAAAACCGTCGGCTCTGATATCATGATAAATTTTGGCTTGTACACCCAAATAAGAGGAGAGTTGACTAGACACATACCCAATGAGGTTCCATCCTGAAACCAATTTTTATTAGGAGGAGTAGCCAAACAAACTTTTATGTTAGTCAATCTCTCTCTAAATCTTTGATGTGAGATCACGATTGTGTATTATGGCTTTCCAGTTTCCATTACTCTGGCTTCATAATTATCATTTTTTTTTTCAAACATAAGTCTCGTTAAAGCTAAAAACTTTTTTGTAAGAAAGATTGGTTCTCACGGTTCTCACGGTTCTCATATAAGGATGGTTCTCACTGGAACTTCTTCCTATATATATATAGGATCAAATAAGAAGGATGAGAATGATTTTTGTTTAATTTTGTTTTGTTGCTATATATACAAAAATTATACTATTATAAACTAAAATATTCTAAATTTTGATGTCATAGTTACTTTTCTGTGTAATATAGTTACTTTTACAATTATGTGTTTTTAACTTAATCGTGACCATTGATTCTTTTTTATTTTCGTGAAATCAAGGGTGTGGAGTCCTTGTTAACCTTCTCATTTCAACACCCTTCTCATTGGATCCATCCCCTATATATATAGATTTTGGATCATGTGAACACCAATAAAATTGGTGGAAACTGAAAACCGGTGTGCATAAAAGATTAAATAGTACAACCAACGTAATAAAAAGTTATAAAAAGTTAACATAATGAAAATATGCATTAAGACGAATCAAGCAAAACTTTACCTGACTATGTTTTTCTTTACGTTCGAGAGAACCTGTAAAACAAGATTTTTTTCTATAAATAGTTTTACTATACAAGTGTTGTTATTAATTAAAAATGGAGGATATTATATCACTATATTTTGTTTTAAATACAAAATTTAACAATGGGCTTATCAACATTCAAAGAGAAGTCACCCTATGTGCCTTTTTGCAACTATAGTTTTGAATTGAGCTTTATATGGTGAAATTTCTACCTATGTTGCTTAGGTAGATTATAGATAATTGGGTGTTTGGGCTTGAGATCAGCTAAGTGAAAGCCAAAATCCTATGCTTTTTAGGGGTGAAAGTTCGGATTACGGCGGTTTGGACTTTCATCGAAACCAAATCGAACCATATTTTATTCGGTCTCCATATTTTCAGACCAACACCAAACCAAATTATTTTCTAGACCGAACCAAATCGAACCGCAATTTTTTTTGGTAGACCGCACCGAACCGCCAGACCGAATTAGACCGAATTGTTATTTTGGCCGAATAACTAATCAAGGTTTAAGAAATAGAAAAACATGCAATTAATAATGATAGACATAAAGTCTTACAAAATCCTTAATAAAGTCTTGCCAAATACAAAGAAAGTCATCCCAAATCACTAAACAAATTAACTAAACCATAATATAATTTGAAAAGCAATTACAAAATATGCATTAATCATCAATTTCAACCGTTTCTAACAGTGCCAGTGGAAGCTTTAGAGGCAGTTGAGGTCTCCGTTCCATCGTTACCAGTTGGATTTGACATCTTGAAAAACAGAAAATATATTAAAATTTAAATCTAAACACATAAACCTAAATCAAACATAAATCAAGATCATAATTCAAGAACATAAACATAAATCAAGAACATAAATCAAGAACATAAATCAAGATCATAAATCAAGAACATAAACCTAAATCAAACATAAATCAAGAACATAAACCTAACAAGAACATAAATCAAACATAAATCTAAACAACAATAAACGAACATAAACAACAATAAATCTAAACAACAATAAACCTAACTTGAAATAAACGAAAAACAACAAACGAACATAATATAAACAGAATAAATCTAAACAACAATAAACGAATAAATCGAAACGAACATAAACCTGACTCAAACGAAAAACAGGAGTAAAACGAAAGATTAAATCAAAGATTAAATCATTAAACAACGAAAAACAGAATCTAAACAACAATAAACGAAAAAAGAATATAAACAACAAGATTAAACAGAATATAAACAACGAAAAACGAAATACACAATCAAAGATAAAATAAAAAAAAAAGCAAAAAAAAAAAAAATGAAAGAGGAAGACTTACTTGAACGCCGGCGAGCTGGGTAGTCGACGGCTCGACGGGTGGAGTTGGGACGGCGAGCTGGGTAGGGTTTTCAAGTTGAAGGCTTGAAGAGCTTCTAGAGAGATGGAGAGAGCATGGGCAAAGTACTAGGGTTTTCAAAGATAGAATAGAGAATGAGAGTGATAGAGAAGACTTAGGGTTTTCAAGGTTGGGACTTGGGAGTGACGGTTGGTAGTAGGCCTTAGGGTTTTCGTCACTTTTCAAGGTTGGGCCTGGGGAAACTTGGGCTTAATTGCCTTACTCGAAAATGTACACAGCTGACAGCACATATGCAATTTCATACAATTTCGGTTTTCGGTCTTTTATTTCGGTGTTCGGTTTTTTAAAATATCAAACCTAATCCAAACCTTAATATTTCGGTTTTTGAATTTTCAAACCTAATCCAAACCAAATTAAAAAATCACCAAACCATATTTGTTATTCGGTTTGGTCTGGTTCGGTTTGCGGTTTTAATCCGAATAAGTTTCACCCCTGATGCTTTTAGTGTTTTAATAGCTATAAGATATTTCAAATTTTCTTCAGATGCAACTGAGGGGACATACGGTACAACCAATTTTACCGGAAAACAAATACGATATGGTACAAGGAATGGAAAAGAAATGCAAAATGTTTTTTTAGAGTTTGGGGAGCAAAAGGCTTGTATGATGTATAATATTCCAATTTTGCTTTAGATTGATACTTTTTTTCATTCTTAAATAGGAGTTTGGGGAACCGTATTTCAAAAACGTCAATCTAGAGTTTCGGGGATGAACTTTCCAAAACAATGTTTCGTCTTTTGGCAATTAGGCACATGATTATGTGATTAGATGTGTAGATGAGCTGAACATGAGTTTCACCTTGTTCATATGTATGCTAATTTTATTTATTGGTTGAACATCAACTTGGGCCTTGTCCTTTTTTGATATTTAGACACATGTTAGCTTTTTTTGTTGCGCATTGAATTGACAAAATGAGTAGTCTAACAACAATTTTCTATGATTTGGCATTTTGCAGTATAGTGATCTTGCTGAATCTGATCGTGCACAAATACTTGATACTTTTCGCTATGCAGCCATTAAATGGAATCAAGGTACTGTGCAGTCAACTGATGGTGAAGATGTGGAAGAAGAGCTTAAGTCTCATATGGTAGTTGTAACTGATGCTTGTCTTCCAATTGCTTCAACTGAATCTCCTGTTCCTGCTCGTGTACTAATAAATTATGAGTTGCCTTTGAAAAAGGTATTTTTTCATCTTCCCTCTTTATTTCCATGTGCATCATATTTAGGTGTGGTGCATAGTGCAAAAGTGCAGTATTGGTCTGTAACAGTCACCAAAAGGTTTTCGCAATAAATGCAGATGATTTCAGGTTGCCTTGGTCTATATTTTTGTTGCACTTAGCTAAAAATCTTTAAAAATATGTCGCGAAAGAAGCAATATTATGCACTATGCGGTAGAATCTCTGCATGGTATTGGAGCTTTTTGTAGGCTGTGGCTCATATGTTCATTGTTGATTGATGTTGTTTCTTGTTGGACAGTACGAATACCAGTAGCCTTTTTTGGAGATTGACATATTTGCTCTTGTACTTATTTATGATGTGTTGCTTGCTATGGTGCTAAGTTTATGTTCCCTGTTTAGTGTAAATGTCAAAGTGAGTCTTGGGAGTTTGCTGCATCTGGGGGGCAGCCACTCCTTTAAAATTCTGTTTGGATCGATGTATTATTATCGGTGATGTGATACATAACAAGGGTGGGAAAATGTGGATGTGCTAGTGAATGATAAATCTCAATCCCACATGCAAAGAGGTTTCCGCTTAACGGCAATTAGAAGATGATCACAAGCTACAACAAGTGAATATGTTTATTGTTTCATTGTTTGGTTTATCAAACCTTTTACTACAAATGCTCATTAATTTTAAAACAACCCAAAATTCATTTGTATTCGTTATTTGGTGCTTTATGTAGGCCCTTATCATTTTGCACTAATTATAAAGACTCTCTTTCAAAAGAAAATCAATAAACCAAGAACTACACTTAGATTTATTAGATTTGTTGCTAAAATATCGGTAAGTGACCCAAGAAAACAAAAGAACCGGCTACATTTTTCATTTGATCTTCTCTTTTAAATAAACTAAAATAAACCGTCGTGTTATTTGACTTCATTGGTACTTAAAAAAACAATTATTAAAAATTATCTTTTTTATTGAGATTCTTTAATTTCTAGGAAGAATAACTTGATTTTTTTAATAGAATTATTTACTTATTAGGTACTAGGTTTCATGCCAATTGCTAAATGACTCCTTTGTTGCAAGACTTTGCCTTGGAAATAAGAAGGAATAGGATGGAAGAAAGCGAGTGGGTAACACTATGTTGTATGCAAGCTTACTCTCAAAGGTTGCACACAAAATAAACAAAGACGAAAGGAAGGATGGAAGTAGGCGTGTGATTTTAATGAGGGTATTGGTTGTTATTTGTAATGGAATAAAGGGAATTTAAGTATGTTAAGTATGAATGTTGAATAGCTATTTGTGGAATTATCAATGGAAGAAAACATGTGAGATGAAAAAGTTCTATACAGACAGACCACAAACTTGATTCAAATGTTACACGACATGATGATGGAATTGAAGGATAGTTGGTTTACTCTAAACATTAGGGATACTGACATACCCTTACAATCTAGAGGCTCCTCAGAACACATGCAAGATTGCCACTCTCAATAAGCAAAGGAACTTCTTGAAAAGAATTATAATCCAAGAGCCTCCAGTCAGTTGGGAATTAAGGTTTGCAAGTGCTGTAGGAGTTGCAACTTTATGTTGCAGTAGCAAAATAAATTTTGGTTGCTACTAGGTGTAACATCCATGTTCATGTGTAGCTGGTGGTTTGTGCATGGTGAGGGTATTATTTGGGTTGTTTGTGCATGTAACTTCCATACCCATGATCTTCATAGATTCCAGTATTATCCCACCTTGTATAACCCCCAACAGTTGGTGGTGGTTTTTGCTGGCGTCATTTTGCTTGTTTTTGGAGGCTGCAAATAACCTCTTACTTCTCATGCTTGATCTTAAGATAATCTCAGCAATGATCTCCATGCTGCATGTTTGCTTTTAGATTGAATAACCGCTTATGTGTAGTTTTACTTTCCCACGTTGAGCTTGAGAAACTTGGATGACAATTCTTGACTTGGACTAAGCTATGTAGCTCCTTGCATCTTGTTGTTTGCCTATACTTTATCACTTGGTTAGTCCTTTAAAATAGCATTGTACTAGTATTTAATTTAAACAAAGCCAACCGAGCATGTTCGTAAAATAATCTAATAAAGTTTAACAAAGTTAAAACACACCAAAACACACTACACAAAGTCTTCAACACAACTACTTCATGTTTCTTAACTGAATCATGCAATTTAATTAACAAGTGCTTGTGTGTCTTGGATCATTTTATGAGCTCAAGTTGGAGTTGCGATTGAAAATGAGGGTGGATCACCATGGCTAACATTCTTTCCTACATCGAGAGAGTTTGTCCTCAAACTTGATGGTTGGATTTGCTTTTTTTAACACCATCTTGTGTGGACTAAATTCTCTTGGATTCGATTAGTGTGACTTGTAGTACTTGGTGCGTAGAAGAAGTTGACATAAGATTAGCATCAAAAATGGTGAGTGCGGAGGAATTGGGTTTGAATTTGATCTTTGGTTTAGTGTTTGGAGTGAGGTTGATTTTGCGGTTGTTAAGAGTGAACGAATGTGTCCTTATACCCATCATGTGTGACTCTACTGTCAAAAAGCCAAGGTCTTCCTAGTAGAACATGACTTGAAATCATGAGTATGACATCACACCAAAGCTCCTCCTTAGAGTTCTTCCATCTGCTAAAATTTAAAATGACCCTATAAGTCACTCGCAATCCCTTCTTTTGATTTTAGCCATTGAACTACATAAAGATGAGGATGCAATGATGTAGGTAGGTTTAAATTAGACACTAGGGTTTGCGAAGAAACATTAGCACAACTTCAAACTTCCTAGCATACTCTTCTACGCTCTTATTGTCTTGTTCCAAGTGGTGGAACTTAGAGAAATATTCTTGCATATAATAAGAAGGCAAGAATTCTTCTTTCTATAGTTTCTTCATTTAGTCCATGTGCGCACTTTTCGCTTCTTTAAACGCTCCCTCTTGTCGTATAGTTTGGCCCACCATCATGTAGATGCATATTTATAAAACCCTTTCTCCTTAAGCGTTTGTTGATAATGAAAGACTTACTCGACTACCCTTAGCCACTTGATGAAATCAATAGCATCTAACCTTGCTTCTAATTTTGCTAGACATATTGTAAAATCAAATTAAGAGTGATTTTGGATGTTTGTGTTGAAGTGATGGCGTATATCTTCCTCCTGTGAGGTTGGTTGGTGTTGGAGGTATGCCTTTGGTTTTTTGTTGGGATGGTTTACCGTTTTGTTTTTTTGTTGTAGAATGAGAAGTAGTACGTACCTATTGGATCTCTAGAGGTTTTGTTAAGCATGGCCTTTTCTTTATTTTCAGCCCTTAAACACTCAATCTCTGTGTGTATGTCTTCCCTTTCATGAATGTTTTTACTAGTGGATGCCATTGGCTGTGTTTGGTTGTAATCTGGCTCTTAGTCCACAATGTTGTATGCGTTCTTACTCTTCACGGTTGCACACGAACGAAACAAACAGGAAAGGAAAGTCAAAAGTAGGCTTGTGATTTTAAAGAGGAAATGGATTGTTTTTAATGATGGGAATAAGGGGAATTTTGGTATGTTTCTCGAAAATTGCACATAAAAGAAACAAATAAGAAAGGAAGGTTGGAAGTAGGTGTATGATTTTAATGAGGTAATGGATTGTTCTTAATGATGGGAATAAAGGGAATTTCGGTATGTTAAGGATTAATGTCAAATAGTTATTGTGGAATTATCAATGGAAGATAATGCGTGAGATGAAGGAGATTCAGGATGAATAGAAACAAAGGTAGATGAACAAGTTTGATACATACAAACCGCAAACTTGATTCAAATGGTGCATGATTTGATGATGGAATTCAAGGATAGTTGGCCGACTCTAAACACTAGGGATACAAACACACCGCCCTACAATCTCGAGGCTCCTCAGAGCACATACAAGAACGCCATTCTCACAAAGCGAAAGAACTTCTTAAACAAAATGTTAATCCAAGAATTATATTGAGGCAAACATGAATAAAAGTTTTATTTTTCTCAGAAAATATTCGACACCCTTAAAGAAAAAACTAAAAACAACTTGAGCTATTTATAGAGCAACTAAGCATAAAATGACTTCTAAGAAATAACTTCTACACATAACTTCAAAAAATAACTTCTAAATAATTATGCCATGACATGTCAGTTTGGAATTAAGGCTTCCAAGTATTCTAGGCGTTGCAAGTTTGCAACTTTCGTTTCCTATAGGAATGGAATTTTGGTTGCTACTACATATCGTAACCTCCATGTTCATGTGTAGATAGTTGATGGTTTGTGCAAGGTGAGGGTTGTAGTGGGGTAGTTTGTGGATATTACTTCCATACCCATGATTTTCATAACTTCCTAGCATTATCCCTTGTATAACCTTCGACGGTTAGGTGGAGAATTTTGCTTATTTTTGTAGGTTGCAAATAACCTCCCATTACTCATGCATGATCTTAAGATAACGTCCCTCATGATTTCCATGTTGCACTTGTGTTTCGAGATTGACTAATCCATTATGGAGTGCTACTTTCCCACGTTGAGCTTGAGATAACTTGGATGACAATTTTGACTTGGACTAAGCTATGTAGCTCCTTGGATCTTGTTGCACGCCTATACTCCATCACTTGGCTGCTCCTTTAAAATTCCAATGTAGTAGTAGTTAATTTGAACCTAAGCTAACCTAGAATATTCGTAAAATAGCTAACAAAGTCTAACAATGTTAAAACACACTAGAACATGCTATAATTAGTCTTTTAACACAAACTAAATAATGTTTTTTGAGTCAATCATCCAAGTTCAATTAAGAAGTGCTTGTGGCACTTGGATTATTCGAAGAGCTGATGCTGGACTTGCGAAATAGAAACATACTCAGAATAAAGGTAACTGTATGATTTTCTAAGGCAAAAGACCCCTTGGCCGATTAGAAACAAGAAGAAATAGAAACATACTCTGAATAAAGGTAAACCAAGGGTGATACTTTTCTCCAATTCAAATTTCATCGTAGACGTTGATCTTAACTCATACTCCTAAACTCAAGAAGATAACAAATCCTATTCCTACTAAAGTCTTGACACAAAACCTACTCTACTAGGAATGAGAGACAAATCCTACTCCTAATTCTAAGTAATAATGTTAACATTACTTCTTAAATGCGAATGAGGATGAACGAGGGTACTTCAGTAATTTAACATTACTTCTTTAACCAATTTAATTGAAAAACATCTAATTTCAAATGTGTTCATTTAAGTACAATAGTACAATGTTATGTTGTGCAATTGTTTTTAAGAATTTCTACCACCGACATTTCTTAATAGCTAAGTACTACCATGTTGAATATCCCTTTTAAGTATTTAAAGAGAAATGGATTAAGATGTGATGTACATGTATGAACACTTTATTTTTTGCTATATATTTATTCTATGTGTTGCTTAGGCATTGTAATGGTTCTTCATACCCTAAATTTATTAGTAGCATGATCATGTCCCTCCATCAATTAGGTTTATTGACTTTGCTATATGTTTAATCTTTATCATAAATCCTTGATCTTGTAATAACATCTTGCTTGTATACTGGGGTATTAGGTTTACTGACTTTGTATAGTGGGGTATTAAGTTGAAGCGATTAGATCTTCTTTCTCTTCATTTTCTGGGTGAGTGACTTTGCTTAATTTTTAATTGCAGGATGTTTATATGCGGCGAATGGCTGCTTGTTTAGCTCCAGGTGTTGTATTGTACTTGTTTGCCATATTACCTAAGGAGATACCTTGCTTTTACTTTTATTTATACTATTTAGTGTCTCCAGATGGGATCGTGATTAATATGGTTGTCGGGGGTGAAGTAGTCACTCTTAAGAGCATTGAAGAAGCCTGTAATCTCATCATTGCGGAGTTGCCCATACAAGTTAGTTTCATGATCTTCATACGAGATTTATCCATATGGCAACTGACTTATTATTTTTTGGAACATTCGTTATAACCACATCTTTAATAGCCCGTTTGGTAGGTAGTAATAAACGACGGTAATGAAAATGAAAAACAAGTGTAATTTTGGTTCAAAAAACTCTTGGCTACCTTGATGGTCATGCTTTTCCAACTTCAATCATCTCATTTTCTTCATAAAATTCATTCCAATGCATTACCATTGGGAAATATGTTATTAGGTGGTAATGAAAATTTGTAAATAAAAAAACATTTCTGTAATTAAAGTTTCATTACCATGGGAATGATATGAAACTTTTGATTAAATTTTACACTATAAATCATTTCCATTACCACCATTTAATACAACTAACCAAACAGGCCGTAAAGGCACTTTTTTTACTTTACCATCTTATGCAATATCTTTATGATAAAAAATTTCCCGCCTTTGTAATTGCGAACATTTGAGTTACCATTTTTATCCATTTCCATCAATCTTTCTTTAAGTTTGATGGAAAATTGGGCGGAAGTCAAATTGGAATTGTTACACTTAACGGACGTGGGAATGAAACCGTTAAATGTGGTGAAATCTAAAGTCTAATTTTTAAGATGGGAGGAATTCAAAACAAAATTACATAAGGTGGTAAATGAGTTTTTTTGTTACCAATGTACTAATATTTAAAAAAATTTATTATGTTAGTATACTTTTGCTTACGCTGTAACGGATGTAGCAAATTTTGCATTATTTTATTACGTTGTTGCTATAGTGTTGTAAAATTTTCCTTTTCAGGTGTCTGAAATTTTGTGACAAAGGTCATTCTTGGTGGATGGTCAATTGGATTTTTCAGGTGATTCTGCTCTTTTCTCTTGTGCATATTTCAGTTCATTCTTAATTTAGGCGGCTTGATTTATTTCATTTAGTTGGCTAGAGAATCGACTGCTGATGATAAGTGACAACAATCTCATCTATTCATGCTCCAGTCAGGCTCGACTGGCTGCCTAAGTCTATGTCGAAGCTAATAAATGAAAAGTACATTGCTTAAATCGGAAAGCAGCTTTTGTTATCCTTTAAAAATTCTTAGGTTCTGCAATTTTTATTAAATAAATTGGATTCGTTTTTTTAATAACTATTATTGGGCAAGCTCTTTCCAGTTGACTAACCCCTCTTTATTTTCATTCTATTGTTGTCAAGAAAGTAGTTCTTATGTTTTTTCGTGAGCATATTTATTGACTGCCATGTAGTTTCTGTGATCTGTTTTATATTCTGATTTTTGTGCTTATTGGACCAGACTGATTGGAGACAGACTTTGTTATTCCTGCAGAATACTCTGTTTTATTTTCGTGACCATAAACATGAATGGATTGTAAACGTAATATTAGTGTCAACTTTAAGGTGAATAATGCTAATGCTCCTAAACTTTGTTTCCTGGAACGCAATACAATTCGGAATGTGGGACGGGAACGGGAAAGTGGAACGTGGAATACTAACTAAGGTGACTCCGGGACGAGGATACAATAATATAATTTAAAATTAAAGATAGGAATAGTTTGAAAAATAAAACAGAAAACAAAAAACTAAGAAAAGTAAAAGAGAAAAAAAGAAAACAATTAAATGGAAAAAAAAAATGTTTATAGAAAAATGCCATGTGCTTTCATTATTTGAAACAAATTGCATGTGAAGTTGGTAAAACTAAAAAAAAGGTTATTGAAAAGAAATAGACCAAACCCACTTTATAATCCACTCATATACAGTGACAAGAATAAGGACACAAGGTAGAGTAATACCCTAAAGCACATGAGCTGCCGCCCATGTTGAACAGTAAGTTTTTTCTTACCTTTTTCTCTCTTTATGTTCTACTATTTTTCCGTTCTTCTCTACGTTCTCTTTTCTTACTTTGATGGCTCAAATATCAAATCTTCATGGAGAGACAATTGTCTTTTGGGTTGAGGCTTTTGACGATTTTGTACGCGATCCATGGCGACCCGGTGCGCCACCGTTCCACGTTTCGGTTCGACTGTCCCATATCGGAAAACGGTCGGACATCCCACGATCCGTGTAACATAGCTCCTAAAGTTCATTTCTCCTAAAAAACATGTCTAGCAGCTTTACTTTTGTGCATACACTTATTAGCTGAATCATTATAATACCCACAGTATGCCGTATAAAAAACAACGCAGAGTACGCCATAGGCAGGACAAATAGCAAGGCAAGACAAGATTAGATTAGGGATGACAATTTAATCCGAATCGATCCGAGGAAAATAATCCGATTCGAGTCCGAGGAAAAACTCATCCGACTCCGACTTTATGATCCGAGTCCGAGTTAGAGACGGACCGGAGTTGGACCTATTAAAAATGCGACACTCCGACCCTGAAGGAAATCCGACTTTGAATTTGACTTTTACACTAATATTTTGTTTTCTTTACATCTCTAAACGTGACTAATTCAAGCTCTCTCTTATATTAATTGTAATTTTTAATTTTGAAAAACTACTCGGTATTTTTATTTAGATTAATCAATCAGAATACGACAAAATCAGATCAAGAGAAGTAAATTACGCAAAATTAAAATACGAGAAAATTTTGTTAAATTGTAGTTGTAGAATTATTTCTCTTGTTATAATTAAGGTGACTCCAACATATAGGTTTTTATCGCCTTAATATGCTTTAATGGTATTTGATTATCAGTGGTATAACATTATAATTTATAAGTCTTCTCTAACTCAATGAACACCACATGCAAATCTTCCTTTCTTGCCGTATACTGCTCCATTAACCTTCTTAAGAGTTCAATAGCTTTTTACTAGAGTCTCTTTGTACTCTACCAAAATTTCTTTGTCTGGTAGAAAATTTCGCTCCCTTGAAATTCCCACCTTATTAAGCATAACCTTTGTTTTTATATATTAGAATAAGTGCTTCCTCTCCATTCCTTTGGCATAACAATTTTCTTAGAAATAATATATAAAAAGGTTTGTCAAACACAAGATAACGTTTTCATCTAATCAACTCCACACGTCAATAGGAATATTATCTGGCTCACTGTTTTGGTTCTTCCCATTTTCCTTGGAGCATTTTCAACCTCTATCATTGTTATCTCTTTGCAAAGATCATATGCATGACAATCTTGTAAATTGGTAGTTCTTTCCTTACTTCTTCTAGGCTCATAGTTCTATTGAACAATTGAGATATATGTACCCGCCATCTCGTGTTAATGTTCTCTTGCCTTAACAAAACTTGTCCGTCTTCGTACTTGATGTGCTTAACTGCCTTAATTTTTGCCTCCTCGTAGACCTAGTGTATGGAAGCTTATAAATGAATCTTTCTTCTTTTCTGTCCAACTTCCTATCAAAATCCTCATATGCTACACAATTGAGATGTCAACACTAACAATCGATGTTAAGATCTCAACTTCACTCCTGACTCCTTACAATCCTAATATATGACACGATCCCTTCTATGTTCCAACTTCAAAGACTTAAGAATTTGAGAACATGGCCCCACTTCTATACTTGATCAAGTGCTCATCATTCTTCCTAATAAGGGTTTGTGATGACCTAATTATGTGGTAACGCAAAATCTAGCAATCGTCCTCCACTATCGTTCCTCACCCCATATTTGAAGAAATTATGTGAGCATAACTTCGGTTTGTAGGTTTAAGTGGCTTTCTATATTATGTCTGTGAACTTGTATGACAACCAACACACTTCTGAACATTTTTACACAGCTGTTGAAGTTGTGTTGAGTAAAATTGAAAATTATGAATGCACTTCTAGTTTTTAGCAATTACTTATTTTTGATAAACGCCATAGCAATAATCCAGATCATTGGATTATACCTTGAACGAATGTTTGATGATAAGCATCGCGATCCATTTTGCAATTTTAATTGGATGGTTGTAAGTGTCCTCATTTAGTACTTGTTACTTCGTTTTTGTGCTTACATTCACTATGTTGCCCACAAAGGTACTAACCTTTTAGAAGAACCAAGTGCCATCATGATCTGTTACTATGGGAATGGGACAGACGGACCGTAATCAAATCTAAAATAACTCTGCAAGTAATATCAGGATTAATTTAACTGTGATCTGTGATATCTCCCTCTTGTTCTTTCTGTTCTGTTTCTATTCGGTTGCTACTGTTGAGCGTATTACTTTGCCTTGGTATTCTGGTTGCACTTGTTGGGTGCTAGACTTGATGAAAGCTAAATTTTTCAATGTGATTGAAACCTGTTACTGTTGGGTTTAAATCATGAATGTACTAGGTTCTAAGTTCTCAAGTTAAATCTTATAGAAAGTTTTTTAACAGCTTGCTGTTGGCAATAACAAAATCTGTAACAATAGAACGCTAGGGTTGAAATGTTATGTTTGTGAACTGCTTTTTATGTTGTTTTTGATATTTTAAAGAATATACATGATGAATGTTGGGATGAACTAGAATAGGAGTGGATGTAGGGGGAGTAAATATGTTTGCTTGCTACAGATTCACCACAAGTAATTATAAGTTTGGAGATGTCGAATGGAAGATTCTGAAGATAGTTTGCAAGCATTGTGTTAACATTGATGATACAAGCACACCACAAGGTTAATACAAATGCCTCTAAGATAAGATTACAAGTGAGACGCAACTTTGCTAAGCATAGAGACTTTCTAGATTAATTTTCCAATCCAAGAAAATAAAACAAAACAAAGATTTTGAACAGAGGTTCGATTTTTCATATTAGCATACAACATATATGAGTTTATATACAGAAAGAAGACTAAGCAATTTGAGACTAAGGAAATCATGAATAACCTTCGTCGCATCATTGATGATTACCCTCCTATCACTTTTCCTCTTGTAACTTCTCTCTTAGCTTAAGCTGATAAACGTACTACTTTTTATAAACCAAAATAAACTCCGAATAACAATTAAAAAGCTTGAAATTTCACATCCTAATTGAACAAAGAGAAAAAAGCACACTATTGAAGATAAGTAACTTAAAGGAAACTAAAACGATGTTTATATTATGAAACTCATAAAGCCTAAAGTTAAACTTAGGGGGTGTTTGGTATGAATTTTTTTATACTAAGTAAGGGATTCAATTACCTTTACTCCATAAATTTTGTTTGGTATGGTATTAGGTTAACTCAATCCCTTTCTTAAGGGTAAAGGACACCCTTACTTTGTTACCACCCATTTATGTCAAGTAACAAATTCTCTAACTATGATCAATTGTGTTTCCCTTATATTTTTCATACCAAACAACATATAACTACAACTCATACCTTTACCCTTACTCATGTTTATTATTTTCCTTTCCATTAGATTTTATATTTCCATACCAAATACCCCTAAAGACTAGAAAGATCTAAACCCAAATTTTAAATAAATTAACCATAGGTTTTAGCATTGATGAGTTGGTTGATTCTACAACAATAGTTGGTATATATCTGTCTTATTTGTCTGTTATCTGACACATAGGTTTGGATCAATTTTTTTGTTATCTAATGTTGTTGATAGCAATTAGCAAGTATAATGTAGATAAGACCTAGTTATTCTTTGTAACGGAATGCTAGCTTATAGGCTTACAGGTTACAGCTATGTACTAACACATTTGTGCGCTATTCATGTTTAGTAGTGAAGCACAATTAACTTTTCTACTAAGTCACCTTTTAATAATGCTTCCAACGTGTAACTCATATTATAAACCCTTGACTTTTACTTAGCCTGATTTTGTATTTAAAAAATGGTTCACAAAAATTTAACTGCTCATAGGCCTTGTTGACATTTTTGGGTTACATCAGTACACACTGCTTGTACTTTCTTGCGCTATTGACTTTTTCCTTCCTAGGAATTAAAACACTTGAGTTTACGTGTACCTTTGTATGTCTATAATTTAAGCCGACTCAGTATATGAAATACAAAAATGAATGAGTTTTACTCAATATTTAAGTATTTGACAAAGTATTAAATATACACTCAGATAAAATAATGCTGACCAAGTAATAGTATACTGTGTAATTTTTTTATAATTAGTTTTTCATTACATTTTTGGATGAGGCCAATTTATTGGGGATCAATCTAGGCACTTCCCACGATAGGTCTGTGTTCCCGACAACTAATATAATAATGAGCTTAATACAAAGGCGGCGAGTTTCAATTGGATTAGTTTATAGTTATCTACTAATCAGCTGATGATTGTCCATGCAAGCAACGTTCTCTTTCAGAACGAATCTTGCTGTCTTTCTCTTTCTTGACGTGGTTTGTGATGTAAATTGCTTTCTTAAGTAATATATTATATTTTTTTGCTCTCCAAGTCTACGTATTCATCATTTGGGCCATTTCAAAGAATGAATTCCTATGTTATCAAATTGAAGTATAACATTTTATGAAAAATGATTTTCTTATCGGTTATCCCTTCAAGATTTTTCAAATATCTGTGAATATGTGTAGAGTTAATTGAAATTTTTTTTCAATATGATGCAAATTTGAGGTTAAATTACTAACTCAACCAAAGGCTTAAGCTAATGCTTGAGGTTTTAGAATTTGTTATATATTGAAAACCCAAATGCGTCCCTCCACACGAGCCTTTTGGGCTAAAGTGTGGATTCGTGCGAATGCACCATAGGCTCTCCGCATACCTGACGCTAAATATTCCACTTTAAATAAGAGGTGATTGAGATTGAATCTATGACCTTTTGTCATGCTGGGCTCAGATGGAATATTAAAAAACCAACTCCATTATAAATTTGAACTAATGCTTGGGGTCCTAGAATATGTTATACACAAACATTTGAGCTAATTGGTGATACTTTAGATAATTTCAAACCGGAGATTTGTGTTGGTATTGCAATGAATTGGATCGTTATATGAAGTTATCACGGACGTCAGTTGTGTTATTACAATCAATAGTATCAAACATATCTCTACTTCAAAGCCACACGAGATCAAAAGACTCCCGCGGAAGTGGCTGTATCAAACAACGATGTGATAGAGGGAAAACTTCAGTGTTAGATCTCCTATACAATAATCGTGACTTTCTCTATATAGAATTTTATATGACTAGAATTGTTATTCATTTGATCGATGAATTTTCAGGTTTCTTTCAAAACAAAAGGTTGGAAATCTTGTTTTCTTTGAATGTACTATCATGCGTGATGTTGATTCTGTGAGATAACCGACAAATTATCCTAGTTTGCCGTTGCCCCTTTAAGATGAGACAAGTTTTCGCTTAACACTACTGAAGTTGTAATTTTGCTGTGCAGGTGTAATTTGTGATCCTTTGCCGAAACCTGAGGATCAGATAAAATTGTCATCAGAAAGGGCACCTGCTTTTTTATTTTGAGTGTGTCCGTTGGTAATACTATTAGATTGTTTATCTAATAAAGGTCAGCTATTAATGAGGGTTGCGACATATCCTGTATTCAACAATACATGCTGCACACTCTGCAGGGTCAGAAAGGGACAGGGAGAGAATTTAGGATGTTGTATGATCATCATTATTTTAATCACTTGTATTAGTGTTATCTAACTACACCTACAAATAACTAATTAAAATACGGAATATCGGCAGCTGGTCGTCGCTATTAGTACTTGTAATAAAAATATTTCAGATTATATATTGCATCAGCTATCAAGAATGTTTCGCAATGAATTATAAAATAGACATGATACTGATGTCATGAGTGATGTGCGTTCTTGTTATTTCTTGTATCACTTTCTGCTTCAGCATGCATGCATGACTTGCTGCTGCTGCTGCATATGTGTCTTTAATTATCCTTCATAAACGAATGCACCTGTTGTTGATACTCGTTAGTTTTTAGTAAATCTTTGCCCTTAATATTGTGTTTTGGGAATATAATTCCCATTGTTAGTCCATAGGAAACTTATTTCCCATGGTATCGTCCACATAAGATGAATTTCTTTAAATTTTCAGTTTAACTTGCAAATGGCTACTTGAGATAGCCTTTTGGTTTAAATACTAAAACGTGATATATCTCTGATACTGATTTGATGTGACTGATTTTTTATTATTTTTTTTATTAATACCTAAACTGCTATTTGAGATGGTTGTTTATTCTGAAACTCTTTTGAAAAATTATAATTATGTTTATTAACAAAATTAAAACTCATACAACTTTCAATGTTAACAATCACACAACTAAAATGGACAACACGTGATCCATATCCAACAATTAATCAAAACAAATAACATCCATGAACAAATAATTGAAATTGAAAATTGAAAAAAAAAGGGTTAACAGTTACCCCAATGCTTTGGATGAGAATAAAGCAAAGAGGAAGTAGGAAGTTAGATTCTTGCGGTGAAATAATTAGTTAGAAAATGATAAAAATAGATAAAATAGCAATTGATTTTATTATTTTGAGGTATAAATTTATCCTAAAAATAGGGTGGGGAAATATTTTTCTCCATATGAGAAAATCATTCTTCTTTGTTATTTATCTTTCTTTAATTTACCTTCATTCTACTTTATTTTACAATTGTTTCAATTACTTCAATTGCATCTCTAATCTTTATTCTATTAGTTTGATTTTCTTATCCCTTAAAATATTTACTCTCAATCCAAACGAGTCTTAAATGTCTATTTCATCATATGTGCAAGAAAAATTTAAATAAACTTTTTGGGAAGGTAAAATATATTTATCTGAAATTTTTTTAGAATTAATTTAAAGTATATTTTTTATTTTTATTATAAAAATTTTAATTTTTTTATGATGTATATTTAAAGGCATTGAGATTCCAAAAATTATTTTAAAATCTATGAAAATAATTAAACAATAAAAAGGAACAGGAGAGGAAGTATATGATTTTGCTCTCACCCATTCTCAAAAGTAAACAATTTGTTTTTTAAAATAATATTTAACATGATTTATTCATGTTCCACAACTATATTAGATTTTTTTTTCCTTTTTTCCAACTTTTAAAACTTCATATTTCATTCCCTTCTACCTTTTTTAGAAACATTCATTGAGGATATATTAAGAAACATTCATTGAGGATATATTAAGAAAATAATATTTAAAATGTCATATTTCCTTGATGAACTTTTCATAAAATATATTTAGGAAATTAAAAAAATTGAAATCTTTAACATAGTGAACATATTATTTTATTGAATACTAAATTTCATTGAAAAAAAATTAGAACCATAAATGTTGAAAGAATACTTACTATAAGAAAGTTAATGTAAAAAGTATGAGGACCACAAAAAAAAATAGTTTTATAAAGTTGGAAATATGTGGTAACTATTAGGATATAAAATTGTTAAAATGGAGTAAATATCATTAAAATATTAAAATGAAGATCAACAAGGTTTATGTTTGTCCAAAATTTTATTTTTGATATAATCATGTAAATAGAAACATTGTTTATAGAAATAACAAATAAAACACCCAAAATAACAAAATGAGAACTTATTTAAGGAAGAGAGATTTTATAGTTTAGTGTATCAAATTTCTTTACATAGTAGCCCATTTAGGTAAATAAGAGAAAAAACTATCACAAATTTTTGTATGAGAAGGTATTACCGTGTGTCCAGGGCCGTCTTAATCATTTTGGGGGCCCTGTTCTAAAATTTAAAATTGGGCCCTAATAAAAAAAATATTATGCTTAAACGAAACACATACTCAAACTACTTTATTTAAATGATAAATTATATGCTTAATATCCTAATACAATCTCAATTATCAAAACTTTAAATTATTTAAATAGAGCCGATCTTCTAGCATTTTTTGAAGCAAATTCATCAACCATGTCTTTATATTCCACCTTCTCCAAAAGATCATTTTCAATTGCGATTAATGCCAATCCATTAAGTCGTTCTTGTAACATGGTAGACCGCAAATAAGATTTCAACAACTTCAACTTTGAGAAACTTCTTTCTGCAGAAGCAACTGTTACAGGAATAGTCAATAAGATCCTGTATGCAATCATTGTATTAGGAAAACAATCTACGCCTTTCAAAAATTTTAATATATCAATAGCTCCCATTTTTTTTGCAGGCAAGATATCTCTTAATAATTTTAACTCCACATATAGTTCATGTCCATCAACATCAGATTGCTCATTATGTGTTAATGCTTGCTCAATATGACTACAACTTGACTTCAAAGATAAATCATCTAATGATTCTAACTTTTCAGAAGTAAACATGAAACCAAATATACTTTCATATTCTTGATATTGCTCAAATCTTTTATTAAGAGAAACAATAGCTTGGTCAACAAGGATAAGAAAAAAATTTACTCTAAAAGATTCTTCCCCTGATAGCTCAACTGAAGGGGTATTTGAATTCTCATCGAATTGTTTTTTTCTTCGAATAACACGCCTTTGAGGAAATACTGGATCAATATTCATTTCATTAGCAATTTCTTTAGCATTATTCAAGGCAATATAAAATCCAGTATCTCTATATCCTTCAAAGTATGAAATCAACTCCTTAATTTTTTCCATAGCAACATCAATAACCATATTATTTGATTGCAAAAGCTTGCTAACCATATTAATCGCAGACAATACATCAAACTCGGCCAACATTTCAATCAAGCCTAAAAAATTACCATTGCTTTTTTGATATAATTTCCCATTAGAACCACGAAAAGCAAGGCTATGTTTAGCAAGGAATTTTACTATTGAAATAAGTCTGTTTAAAACATTTTTCCAATGATCCTTTTCTTTCTCAATTAGTCTTTGAGCCGTTTTATCAATAGTTTCATTCTTTTGGAGCCTTAAACGCAACTCATACCAAGTAGACATATTCTTAACATGTTCAATACCCGTTTCATGCTCTTTAAGTCTCTCCCCAATATGTGCCCAATCACTAAAACCATCATTAGCTAATTGTCCTCTACCAATTCCTTTTTTAAAAATTTTACAACAAAAACAAAATACTCTATCAAGTTCTTTTGAATAAACAAGCCAATCTCTATCACATTTCTCTCCATTAGATAAAACTCTAGTATATAAATTAGCCGTAAAGCGTCTAGAGAATTTATCTTTAGGACCCTTTACAATGGAATAATCTCTTTTAGGGCCTTTTGTCACTACTAAATCAATCATTTTCGATTCAAGAGCATCCCAATTTCTTGGATCAAATATATCAAAAGAATATTCATATTGGTTAGGTTGTTGTTGTTCATTATTATTATCATTTTCCTCTCTATGAAACAAATTATCCAAATTTTCACCATCATCATCATTAACATCAACATATTGATCATCTACATTTTCATTTTCAGAGGCAGGCATATTATTAACATCAACACTTTGATTATACGAACTAATATTTTCATTATCAACTATATTATTAAAAATTTCAGCATTAACATCAACAACATTTGGATTTTCATCTACAATTTGCGGATTTATTACTAAAAATTTGTCAAGAGCCCCTCTTTGAGATTGAGTTAACTCTTCTAATTTTTTCTTTTTCATACGTTTATCATAACCAGACATATACTTTCTTTTAGGAGGCATAATTAAAACTAAAAATAAAATGAAAATTGCAAAATATGTAGTAAATAAACAAATAGCCAAACAATTAACAAAATCACAAACAAAAAACAAATTCACTTGGATTGAAACAGAAAGGAATAAAGGATAGTTACAACCTGGCTTGCAATTCACTGTAAATTCATAATTGACAATTGACCCCTTTATCTCTTTCTTTTGCTCTTCTTGATAATCTTGAATTCTTGTTAATTCTTGATAATCTTGATAAACGAAAATTAAGGGGTTTAATAGTGGAAAACACGAAATTAATTTTCCCATTGTTATTAGCTGTTGTAATGGAGGATAACAGGATTCGAAGAGTCAAGAGATGAAGAATCAAAGTTTTAATTATATTGAAAATTTTTTGGAAAAACAAAAAATTTAATTAAGAAAGAAGAGAAAATTTTCTAGAGAATGGGAAAATGCTGGAGTATTGAAATTGGAAAGTAGAGGATGAATTGAAGGTTGAAGAAGATGAATGGGTTATGGGTTGAGACGTTGAAATTTTTTTTTTTTTAATCATTAAAAAGTATTGAAAAAACAAAAACTTTAATAAAAGCATGAAATGACCGGCTGGGAGTATCGAGGAGTATTGCAAATGCTGAGTTTCCACTTTCCCATGTGCCAACTGTAGTATTGTACTCTTTCAATGACTTTTAATTAAAGTTTTTTTTATTTTTTTTTATTTTTTTAAGCTGAAGAAGTATAAAAAATTGGGCCTCAAAATTTTGGGGGCCCTGTGCTATTGGGCTGTTTGCACAGGGAGTTCGACGGGACTGCGTGTGTCATGTCTCATATTTGATTTAAATAGACTCATAATAAAAAATTTTAGCTTATGAACTTCTTATAATTTTGAGGTTGTCTCACCGTAAGACAGATAAGAGGGCTGTTAACATTTTGTGGCTCATAATGGGGATTGATTTACAATCATCTCGAGAACGAATAACTATCTACGGTTAACGACTATTTTCATCGCTACATTCTAATGTTTAAAAACTACAACACCAAATAAGTTTAAATGTAAAAAAAAAATACTCTTTGTTTCTTAAAAATCTTCTCATAAGGAATTATGAAAAATATAATCTTTTATACAATAAATATATTACTTCCTTCGAATTATTTTAGATGTCCCATTTGGGTTTTTACGGTTATTAAAGGTGGTGTGGGGTCCATTAAAAAAGTGGTAGTTTGGTATTTTAATTGATTAAATTAATTGTAAAGGTGGTAGTTTGGGTATTGGGAATTGGAAAAGTGGGGTAAAGGTGGTAGTTGGGTATTGGAAATAGTAAAAGTGGGGGTATTTAGGTAAAAAAAAAGATAGACAAAAAAAGAAATGAGACAGTTAATATGAATTTGCCAAATAAGGAAATGAGACATCTAAAATGATTCGGAGGGAGTAATTTTTAGTATTATTTTATAGAATATAAAATAAAATTTAATACAAGAAAAATGAGTTCCATAAGCATTAAAAAAATTAAAATAAGTTAGTGAAATATTAAGGGATCATAAGCAATATGTAAATGTTTAACACTAAGTTGGTGAAAAATATGTAGGAACCATAAGCATCAATAAATGAAAATGAAAAAAAATTTAATTATGTACAAAATTTATAATATAAAAAAAATAGAAAAATTATTTAGAAACAATAAATAAAATGACAAATGAGTACAACTTAAAACAAAGAGAGTAATACAAGAGTACTAATATATAGTTTTTGCGTCCAAATAACCTCAACTGCACGTCAGGTTTCCCATATCATCTACATTTGGTGGATACAATTAGCTAAATACATTAGTGAATGTTTAAACATGCATAAAAAATATCAATTAATTTCTGTTGCGATCCATTTGGTAGGTGATACTAATCGGTGGTAATGGGAAAGAAAATTAGTGTAATTTTTTAATTGAAAAATCTCTTGCTACCTTGATGGTAATGCTTGTCTAGCTTAAGCCATCACATTTTCTTCATAAATTTCATTCCAATACATTATCATTGGGTGATGTGGTATTAAGTAGTAATAAAAATTTGTACACAAAAAACTTTTTAATAATCAAAATTCCAATACTAAAACAAACACCACCTACTGCCACATGTCGCGCTCTCAAAAAATTTTTTCCCGCCTAAAATCCTACTCCATGTGCATCTACATTTGAAAACTTAAAGATTACCAATTAGCTCTACTTTGACCAAATGTAGTTATTATTAATTGTATTTATTTTGATGAATATTTAGTATACAGTTTTTTTTGTTAATTTAGTAATGTTGACTATGATGTATTTAATTTTTACCATACAAATTTAGCTCTGCTTCGACAAAATATGGTTATTATTATTTAATAGAATAATTTCCATTTGCTGCCATAATTAACCTCAATTAATCTTATTTTAAATATAGCATATTTTTGTATTTTAAATATTTTAAATATTGCATATTTTCTATATCTTCTAATACGAAAACAGAAACCACTTAAGAACATGTGTTATGTTCTGATAAGTTTAGTTCTCACCTAATAACTAGAGTACTGAATACCCTCTTACCTCAAATAACCTTTAATATTTAGATTATTTTACTATAATAATCCCTACAATTAAGGAATTAATTACTACATTATTGACTTTTTATGGCTCATTGAACCAATTATCATATTTTTTGAAAATCATTGCAATTTGTGATGAAAGATTACTTCTATCTTTTTCTCATAAAAATTACCTATTTTTGTTCAATTCTAATATATAAAAAATTAGGTTTTGTATTTTTAATTATCTCTCTATAGATTTTTTGGGTTTACCTAATTCGAACCAGAGAGAGAAGTAAAACATGTAATCAATTTCGATGAATGGGTCATATCTTCTGTATGGCTGAATTAGACTATTTTTATCCTTTATTTTCTTAAATATTTTTATTTTTGATATGATATTTTTTCTATGTATGTGAATGATTTTTTTATAAATTAAAACTTTAATTGCTTTTTATCGTTATTATTTTGATTGATTAAACTTGGATCTCTTTTTTTTCTAATTTATTAAATTTTAATTTCTTTATTCAAATTGAGGGGAAGTAAGTCGTGTTTAGTGATGAACAAAATCTACATAGAAGTAATTAAACTTGAGAAAGATTGCAATAACAATCGTAATATTGTTTCCTAATAACTAAAGTACTGATACGATATTACCTCAGATAGCCTTTAATATCTACATTTTCTACTATAATAACACCTACAGTTAAGGAATTAATTACTGCCACATTACTGACTTTCTATGTCTCATTAAACTAATTATCACATTTTTTAAAGATCATTCGAACTTGTGATGGAAGATTACCTCTATCTTTTTCTCATAAAAGTTTTTTATCTTTCTTCTATTCTCACATCTAAAAATATTGGGTTTTTTTAAATCTAATTATCTCTCTCTGTATATTTTTTGGGTTTAGCTAATTCGAACCAAAGAGAGAAGTAAAGTATGTAACCAATCCCTATGAATGGGCCATATCTCTTGCATTTGTCTATTTTTATCTTTTATTTTCTTAAATATTTTATTTGTTGATTTTTGATATCATATTTTTTCTATGCATGTGTGAATTATTCATTTATAAATTTAAATTTTAATTACTTTTTATTGTTATTATTTTGATTGATCAAACCTAGATCTCTTTTTTTTTCTAATTTAGCAAATTTTAATTTCTTTATACGTGTTTAGGGATGGACGAAATATACAGAGGAGTAATTAAACTTGAGAGAAGGATTGACAATAAAGTCGTGATATTGTTTCCTAATACTAAAATCTAAAATTTTATTTACCTGATAGGAAAATAATGAACAAGATATATAATAGAATTCAATCATTTGATTATTACCTAACATAAATTTTAAATTTTTACCAATATATTAATGCATGCATGATCAATCATATATAATAGTTTCACGGGTCAAAAGTAAGCAATAACTAAAGATTTTAATATGTGATGATTATGATAATATTTATACTTTTACATACAAATTGTATACAAAAAAGTGGTTCAATATTTATAGTTGATAAAAGTTGTTATAAATGTATCTATTTCACTCGCTTTATATATCGTTTAACTTTATTTTCCGTCGTAATGTATATTATAGTACACAAACCTATATTTTAAATTGCGTATCAATATTTTTTTTCAACTATTTTTGATATTTTTTATTTATTTATGTAAAAATATATGTTAAATATGATAAAATATTAAATAACCCGTGCTTAGCACGGGCAATCACCTAGTTTAACAATATAAATCATTTTGATTATCACCATTTAGTGCCACTAACCAAACGAGTCGTTAGTACTTTTAGATGAAGTACACGTTATATCAAACAAATAATAACAATCGGTATTATTACCATTTCTCTTTGTTAAGTGTTTCTATCCTATTTTACTCCAAAGTCCATACATACCAAACGACTCCTATAAGTATAATTATACATCAAATGATAAAAATATAAGGAATAGAGTAAAAATTGACAAAAGTTTTAAAAGCGCTGTGCAATTTCAAAAATTATGATATATTTCAAATAACTTTGTATCTTTAAACATTAAATATATACTACATAATTCAAAATTTAGGCCGCTAATTTTTCAAAGTCCTATATAATTAAATATGTTGAATATGTTCACAACCCCTAATAAAAAAGCTAACATTCTTTTAAAAGATTATCTGGGAGCTAAAAAAATAGAATATTGAGATTTAGAAGACTTAGAAACATAAAATTTGTGTATCTCATTCACACTTTCGCATTACATTTAGACAAATGCCCTTCAAATATATTTAAATATATGCACTCGAGTGCAGAATATCTGTCCCAAAAGACAAACTAAATATTCAGAGAACATAAAATGCAGAATAAGCGGCCAAACGTACTGATGCATGCCTATTAAGTTGTGTTAAATTATGCTCTTAAATTATTTATCGGGAAATTACACGTTATAATTTTGAGGTTTTGGATTTTTCACGTAGTAACCAAAAATTTTAAAAATTTACGCGGTAAATCCTGAGGTTTACCAAATTGTTCCACTGTGACCTTTTTGCATATAAAGCGTTAGAAAAACGTTAGCAAACGTTACTTTTGAAGCTTCAAGATTGTTGTACGCCTATTTAAGTGACTTACCATTTCAAATGCCATTAATTTCAACTCTTTCCTCTAAAGTAAAAACCTTAACTCTACCATCTTTGGATTTGGGAGAAAAAAATATGATTTGGATGAAAGATGGTAGAGTTGGGGTTTATGTGTTGGGAAAAAGGTTGAAACTGATAGCATTGAAATGGTGTGTCGCATAAATAAGCGTACAACAACCTTAAAGCTTCAAAATCAATGTTTGCTAATGTTTTCTTGTGCAAAAAGATCACGGTAGAACAATTACGTAAACCTTAGGGTTACTGCATGGATTTTTTTAAAAGTTTTGGTTAACACGTCAAGAACCGAAAACATGTGAAATTTCCTTTTTCTTATTTTATTATACATAGTTTTTAGTTAGTAGTGCTAATTATGTAAGTTATTATTAGCAGTAGATTTGTGAGTTATTCAACTACCCACATTAGATATTAAATTATCTTAGTTTTAGAAATTTAATTATGTTGCATTTCTATTTCAATTCCTTTGTAGCTTTATTCACAAGAAAAAAGATACAACAGTAATTTTATTTTTCAATTTTTCCCAACAAGTTGTGGGTTCAAAGTTTTACATTATAGCCAAAATGTCTGGCTGGCCCACTTCTATTCTAATAAAATATGGTATTTATTTTGTAAGACTATTTACAAAGATAAATTCTTCTTAAAGACCGTCTCACCGTACGTAAGACAATTTAATATTGGCTGGCCCACTTTTAATTTATTAAAAAAAATTGTTAAGATTTATTTTTAAATTGGTTTTTTTAATATAAATGATTTGGACAGCTTGTATAGGTCTGTCTCACGTTCTCACCATGACACGGTCTCACACAAGACTTGCTGACTCACAAACTACTATTGTTTGTCTTTTATTCTTAATCTATTAGTTAAAACATAAACAAACTAGGTAGAACTTATTTGATTCGTCTCAATGTAAATATTATTAATTTAATTTTTTATAATTTTTTTATTAAAAACTAAATTACTGTATCAATATAAGATGGAGAACTATATATGTTAGTTTGTATAATACTTATTGAACAAAAAGATTAGTTGAAGGTTAACATCAATTTGAAAGAGGAAAAGTAGAAGTTGCTCATAATTTAAATTAAAATGAAAAGTATTTGAATGTACGTCTCTTCCAAAAACACGAGTTGGAGGCAAGTATATAGAGTTAAGAGACACAATGTTAGAAATGTTCAGCTGTCTAATATGACTCCAACATACTCCCAATTAGATATACATTTTTTTTCTTCTTAACTCTTGGCATGCATATTGCTTTAATAGTCAAAGGACATTGAAAATTTGGACATTTGGATTTTGGACTAAGCCAACTTACTTTTAATTAATAATTATTTATAAATAATAATATTTTAATTGTAAAGGTTTATTTAATCTAATGAAACTTCAATACTAATCATGTCAAAGTCTTGATTTTTAATAGTGTCGATCCTAGTGTTTTATCGACTTTAGCCCAAATGAAAAAAATACAACTTTTATAAAATTTCTAAATTGTAAAATAAATCATAAAATAAGAATAATTACAAGTATATATCAACTTCGAAAATTGTAAGAAAACTTTTACTTCCAACAAATAACATCAATGCATTGCATTATTCAATATAGGACATTATTGAATCCAATATAGAATCATTAGAAACACAAAAATAATATAGGATATCATTAAATTCATCATATAGCATTATAAAATTTATGACTACTCAAATGTGTTTGATTTTTTTCTTTCCAAAATTTTCAAACATAGTCTTTTTTTCAATTTGTTTTTGGTTTCGTAGAAGTTGTTTGATATTGAATTCTCTTCTGTTAACACTTCATTCACAATAGCACTAATATCGTCGTAACACCTCTCAATGATGCAATGGTCTATCTTCAAGTTTGTTAATTGACCAATAATAGACATCTTGGTGTGATTCTTCAAACCTTCAAATAATGAACTATTTATAGAATTCAACAATTCAAATAATTGTGGACAATAAGGGTTTAGATCTTTGGCGACGTGTACCAGTGATTCATCGTCTACCGGTACAATATTAGACTGTAGGGGAAGCAACTAATGGTAAGTGTTTGGGAATATACTAGTAGCTGCATCTTATGCCATTTTTGTGAGTAAGGATTTGGTTTGTTTGTCGATTGCTCTCCTACTACCTCTATAACAACTGAAATAGTTCTTACCTCTGTGTTTTGATGATAGTCTCACTCATATTAATTTTCAACAAAATCTTTTCTCATTAGAATAAACGATTTCTGCACTTTTTACAAGGACATTTAATCTCAGAAGTCAAGCTATTTGTATGAGCCAAATCTAAAAACTCTTGTAACCCACTCATAAATCTTAAACTAAACTTTTCATATTTTTTTGTTTGTCGTACCTCCAACTTCTTTCTTGACTAACCTTCATTATTGACATTTATATATTATAATAGTATAATCATTTAATTGATTATTAAAGTGAATTAATTGCAATACAAATATATAAAACAGTTCATGAAAATAAAAATTCAAATAAATTATATGCTAAATTATAAAAGAATGAAATTACAAACCTCTATCAAACCCAACTATGCTTTCGTTTTCGAAATATAACAATGAATAACAATGAAAGGATACGTATCGTTTATTCAAATAAAATATGGCGATGACACGACACCCACAAAGCCATCGTCCTCATTCAAATTCAAATTTCAAAAAAGTGCAGAAGAACATGAAGACGAGTCGGCTTCAAGCCTTAGTCATCGCCTTTTTCTTTTCTAAAAAGAGTTGTTGAAAGAGGTTGGCAACGAGGTCATCGCTCATCCATCGCCCTTTGCTAAAATCACTTGGTGACGAGATGGCTATGACCTCCAACTGTCACCAGTTTCAAGAAAACAAAAGGCAATAAAACAACCATCGCCTATCCTTCTCTACTGGTGATTAGTAGGTGATCTGTTACCTTTTTATCGTCAGTATTTTAACATTTATTTATGGTGGCGACAACTCCTAAAGTACCCTTAGATCTCTTCAGTCTTCACTACAAAAAAATGCAAAGTTGTGACTAAAATCTCCGACTACCTGTTTTTAGTCGGAAATTTCCGACTATTTTACCGACTATCACACGGCGGTCGGAAATTTCGACTAATTTGCTACTGAAACTGTGTGGTGCTACTGAAACTGTGTGGTAGCAAAATTCCGACGGACTTGCGACAAAACTGTTAGTCGCAATTATTCCGACTACGTCTCTGGTCGGAAGTTAGTCGCAATTTTTCTATAAAAAATAAAAAAAACCGGAAAAAAGCTGAAATAAATGTCTTTGTTGGCTAACTGGATTTCGACCAGAATGTGGTTGCTGATTAGTCGGAAACTTCCTGATTTTGTGTATAAATACCCACCCTCAACATCACTTTCTCACATTTCCTACACTTCTCTCTACTCTTTTTCTTAATAACATTCTCTCCAACACTCGTACTTGTTTCTCACTTTGTCCCTCTCCTCCTCCATCTCACACTTGAGTTTCCTCAATCAAGTGTGAGAGTTGGAGGAGAGGGACAAGTTGAAAAACATAAATTTAATGGTTCCATTTATTGTGAAAAGTGGTCAAAGGGTCTTTGGCATGTTTCTCACTTGCCCCGTTCTTCGTCACACTCATACTCGAGTTTCTTCACTCAAGTGTGAGTGTGGGAAGAACGGGACAAATTGCAAAACATAAATTTAACGGTGCCACTTATCGTAATAAAAAATGTGTTAGAAACGTTTAAAATATGTTCCTCAACTTGATGAAATTTACCATCGTATTATTTTACTTATATTTGCTACTGAAAAAAGTATTCTTAGTAGATTCATTTATTAAGTAAAATTTACGATGGTACCTCCTTGCTTTGTTTTTTACTTTGTCCCGCTCTTCCTCCAACTCGTACTTGGTTAATTTCAATTGAGTTTGAGTTGGAGAAGGGTGGGAGGAATTGAAAAACATAAATTTAACGGTTCTATTTATTGTAAAAAAAATTTTAATGAGCTTTTTTTTTGTGCCATTTTGTTGTAATAATTATGAGTACTTAACCGAAATAGTTGTTTTTCTTACTTATTGTCTTATACGTTTACTATAAAAATGTGTTAAAAACGATTAAAATATGTTCCTCAAATCTGAGAAAATTCAGCATCGTATTATTTTACTTATATTTGCTACTGAAAAAGAATAATTTTCGATTTACAGGTCGTTGATTTTCCGCGATAGTGGTAATTACGGCATATTGTATTTTCTAAGGCTGTAAATTGCACTATTGCGGAGCCAACGCCTGCAATGAAAAAATTATTCTTAGTCGACTCATAAAAAGTAAAATTTACGATGCTGAATTTTCTCAGGTCTGAGAAACATATATTTAACGTTTTCAATTTTTTATAGTACATACGAGGAAATATTTAAGGAAAACACTATTTGAACTAAGTACTTATAATTTTAACCCCAAAATGGCCGGAAAAAAAAGCTCATTAAATTTTTTTTTTAATTTTATTTACCGACCAGCTTGCGACTGGACAAATAGTCGCAACTTAGTCGGTGTATAAAAACATCAAATCAGTCAAAGAAGTCTGACATTATTTTACCGACTAATTTCCGACTATTCGTTAGTCGCAGGTTGGTCGGTAAGTTCGAATTTTAAAATCCAGCAACTGGGCACAACTCTTTATGTACCGACAGTATACCGACTATCACTCTTGTCGGATATTAGTCGGAAGTTTTCCTGATTTTTCTATAAATACCCCTTCAACATAAATTTTTCTAACATTTTACATCCCTACTTTCTCTCTACTTTATTCTCTCCAAATAATTTAGGTATGATATAAGCATTATTTTGGTTAAATTAAACAAGTATCACTTTGTCCCTTTCTTCCTCATACTCATACTTGATTTTCTTCAGTCAAGTGTGAGTATGGGGAGGAGAGGGACAAGTTGAAAAAAAAAAAATTTAACGGTTCTATTTTTGGTTAATTTAAACAAGTATCTGCTTGCATTGTTTCTCATTTTGTCCCTTTCCTCTTCAGATTCATACTTGAATTTCTTCAATCAAGTGTGAGTATGGGGAGGAGAGGGACAAGTTGAAAAACACAAATTTGACGGTTCCAATTATTGTAGAAAAAAAATTTTAATGAGCTTTTTTTTGTGCCATTTTGTATTAATAATTATGAGTACTTAACCGAAATAGTTGTTTTTCTTACTTATTCTCTTGTATGCTCACTATAAAAATGTGTTAGAAACGATTAAAATATGTTCCTCAAATCTGATGAAATTGAGCATCGAATTATTTTACTTATATTTGCTACTGAAAAAGAATAATTAAGAAAAACGATGCTGAATTTCATTAGGTTTGAGAAATATATATTTAACGTTTTCAATTTTTTATAGTACATTTGAGGAAATAATTAAGAAAAACCACTATTTCAACTTAGTATTTATAATTTTTACCCACAAATGGCCCGAAAAAAAGCTCATTAAAATTTTTTTTTATAAATTTACCGACCAACTTGCGACTGTCCAGATGGTCGCAAAGTAGTCGGTAACTCAAAATGTCAAATCAGTCAAAAGTAGTCTGACAGCAATAAGTGAGGCAGACATCTTTATATGTACCGACCAATTTCTGACTACATAGTAGTCGCAGATTGGTCGGTATATTCAATTTTTAAAATCACTGGCTGACAGCATTCTTAATTGGGCACGACTTTTTATATGCCTCAGTATACCGACCACTTGCCGACTACTCTCTGGTCGCAGGTTGGTCGGTAATTTGGAAATTTAACATTTGACCGGTTCTTAGTTAGGAACAACTTTTATAAACGTGGTATTTGTTGTTTTGCAGAGCAATGGACTTACGAACTGAAAGAAGTTGGATGTACCAGCGAAGTTCTAAAGGAGTTTATAATATTAGATATTTAGAAGGGGTCGAAGAATTTATACAATTTGCAAGGAAAAAAAATCCAGATAAAGTTAGATGTCCGTGTAAAAAGTGCGGTAATCGTAGACTGTGGGCTCCAGATGTCGTAAGAGATCATCTGTTAAAGAAGGGGTTTGTTGAAAACTACTACGATTGGTACCTGCACAAATGTTCTGACGGTGCACCAATTTGTAGTGAGTCGGCTCCGGTTGAGCCACAGCAGAACATGGTTCAAAATCCGTATGCAAAAATGGTGTACGATGCAGCAGCGAGTACTTTTCTGGATACACATCATCATTTTCTACCGCATTGTGATGATGTCGTCGCAAATGTACCATACTCGCCGCCTGTACATATTGATGAAGATCTGAACCCCCAAGCAAGACAGTTCTTTGAAATGTTAAGAGCCGCCAACTTACCTCTGTACCCTGGTTGTGAAACGCATACTCAGATCTCGGTCATAGGAAGGATGTCTAGCCTGAAGACGGACTTTCGTATTCCAGAGAGACTTTATGATGAATTATGTCAATTCATTATTGAATTGTTGCCGAAAGATAATCGGATGCCAACAAGTTTTTACGACACGAAGAAGCAAGTTTCGGCTCTTGGATTGCCGGTAGAGAAGATTGATTGTTGTGTTAATGGGTGTATGATTTATTAGGGCCCCACATTGAGTATGACACAATGTGGTGAGTGTGGGGTTTCTATATGGATATCAGATAACACCCCCAGAAAGCAGTTCCACTACTTTCCCATCGGCCCTAGGCTACAACAGTTTTATGCGTCTGCGACTACTGCCAGCCACATGAGGTGGCATGCGGAGCATCATTTAGAAGATGGAGAGATGTGTCACCCCTCGAACAGTGAGGCCTGGTTGACTTTCAACGCGACCCATCCGGGTTTTGCACGGGAGACAAGAAATGTGAGACTAGGGTTGTGTACAGATGGTTTCAATCCATTTGGCAGCTCGGGTCAACAATATTCATGCTAGCCCGTAATACTAACTCCATACAATCTTCCGCCCTTGATGTGCATGAAGAAGCAATACATGTTCTTAACGGTGATCGTCCCCGACCCTAACAATCCAAAACATAAGATTAACCTGTACCTGCAGCCATTGATACATGAGTTAAAGCTGTTGTGGGAAGATGGGATCTAGACATACGACGTATCCAAGAGGCAGAACTTTCAGCTTCATGCAGCTTTGATGTGGACAATCAACGACTTTCCAGCTTATTCGATGATGTCGGGGTGGAGTACATCTGGCGTGCACGCTTGTCCTTGCTACATGGATGAGTCCAAAGCCGTTTATTTAAGACACAGCAGAAAAGTGAGTTGGTTTGACTCACACAGGAGATTTTTAGATAGTAGGCACCCCTATCGCAGAAACCGGGTGAGTTTTAGCCGTGGAGCTGTTGAGAAGGATGTTATGCCAAAAATACGTACGGGAAATGAGCTTTTAGAGGAGCTGGATCGTTTAGGTTTTTACGGGTATTTGAAGACGATGCAGCTGAGTACAACGTAGAAGTCAGTAAACATTGTGTTGGATGGAAAAAGAGAAGTATTTTTTGGAATTTGCCGTACTGGAGTACAAACATGATCCGTCACAAACTTGACGTGATGCACATTGAGAAGAACTTTTTTGATAACATTTTCAACACAATAATGTGTGTGGCGGGAAAAACTAAGGATAATCTCAAGGCACGTCAAGATTTAGTCGAGCTCGGGATCCGATCGGAATTGCATCCAGTGGGTTCTACCATTCCCAAGGCATCATACACACTAAACAGAGAACAAAGGACTGTTCTTCTAGACTGGCTTAAAACTCTAAGATTTCCTGATGGTTATGTTTCAAATTTTGCCAGGAATATCGACATGGCTAAACATCAGATATTTGGGATGAAGAGTCATGATTGTCATGTGTTCATGCAGCGACTAATTCCAATAGCATTTCGGGAGTTGCTGCCAGCCAAAGTTTGGGAAGCACTTACTGAAGTTAGTCTGTTCTTTAGAAGTCTTACTTCTCCGAAGATTTTTGCCGTAGATATGTGGAGGTTGAACGAGGAAATTACAGTGGTGCTATGTAAGTTAGAGACTATATTTCCTCCAACATTCTTCGATGTTATGGAACATCTGCCTGTTCACCTAGCTTACGAGGCAAGAATTGCTGGTCCGGTACAATATAGGTGGATGTATCCGTTTGAGAGGTAATTACTATTTACATGTCTAAACTAAGTATTATTTCATTTTTGGTCACTTTTTACATGTCTTAATAATTACTACTTGGTTTAAATTACAGGCATCTTCGACATTTAAAGCTTAATGTCAAAAACAAGGCGCATGTTGAGGCCTCGATCTGTAACGCATATCTTACAGAAGAAGCATCATACTTTGTCTCGCATTACTTTGGGCCTAGAGGTGTTCATTCGGGTCATTGGGTTGATTTCAAATCAGGCGTTTCGGGTCGGTTTAAATTTGAGTTTTGTGTTCACATTGGTTTTTACATAATTGTAGATCCAATTTTAAGTCGGGTCAAATCGGGTTCGGTTGTAAAGTCGGGTGTCTATCGGGTCATCGGGTCTGTTTTGAACACCTCTATTTGGGCCAGACGTTCGATGTAGAGTTAGAGATCTTCCTAGAAACGATGACGGATGCTTTGATAACATGAGATCGGGTGTTTTGTCCATATTCACACACCCAATCAAATTTCATGGGCGGGGTAATGCTCTTATGCTGGATGAAGCAGATCTCAACATTGCTCAGACTTATGTTGTGCGAAATTGTCCAGAGGTGAATCAATTTTATGATCAATTCGTACACTTAATCACAAAGTACGAACTCAATCTAAACGCAGAGCAAGTTGACCATTTGGTCTAAGACCAGTTTGCCCGCTGGTTTAAACAGATTGTGAGTACACGTTTACAATCGTAATTTGTTATGTAAACAGTTTTACGGATTAACATTGAATTATTGATTTTATATGCAGTCTAGGGACGGGTTTCTTGACGGTGTGGATAATGCCGATATTCTAAAGGACCTCCCTGAGGGACCTTTGCAGAAGGTACGTCGCTATGATGTTTGTTACGTGAATGGTTATAAATTTCACACTATCTTCCATTCCACAAAAAAGAAATCTACTGAGAACAGCGGGGTGTGCGTGAAATCTGATGATAACAGTCCGGATGAAACCGACTTTTATGGTAAGTTAGAGGACATTATTGACCTCGAGTATCGAGCACTTCCAATTAAAAGGGTCACTTTGTTCAAATGTCAATGGTTTGATCAGACTACCACCGGATACGACCATGGTACGAGAATCCATCCGCGTTACAAGCTGGTTGACGTTCATATTGGTCGATCCTATAGAAAGTACGATCCTTTTGTGCTAGCTAGTCAAGCTTCCCAAGTTTATTATTTACCTTATCCCAGTTTAAGGCAAAACATGAAAGATTGGCGAGCTGTTTGCAAAGTCAGATCAAAGCAATTCGAGGAGACCGCTTTCCAACTGGAAGAGAAATCACCGGATTTTGTGGCGAATGGAGATGTTTTTGACGCACAAGTCGAACCGTTGCGTGATCCCGCTGGAGAACTTTTAGACTTAGACGAAACGGTTCATGATGACGATGAAAATGAAGACACCGACGAAGATCTTGTATTATCTGACGACGATGATGTCGATGACAATTATGTAACCCAATAATAAGGTTTTAATAATTATATGTTTATTTATTATTATCAAACATTTTTTAAGTTTCTTTAATCGTATGTTTATTTATTAATTTTACATTGGGTCGTAAGTTTTGTATATTTTAATCTCGTATTTACAATTTTAATAATTATAAAATAATAAGTATAATATAATAATAGTAATAATAATAATAATAATAATAATAATAATAATAATAATAATAATAATAATAATAATAATAATAATAATAATAATAATAATAATAATAATAATAATACATATCAGAACACAAAAAATAAAAGGGCGCGATTTTTTTTTTTTTTGCATTTCCCACTACTCACCGACTATACTACAGTCGCAATGTAGTCGGTATTTGAGTTACATAGCTTCCGAGAGAAGCTTCTCTGATTGTCAGAAGCATTGGGAAGGTAAAATAACTTTTCAGTTTACCGACTACTCTCCGACTAGATAACAGTCGCAGATTAGTCGGTGTACTGAAAAGTTTTTTCACTTTCCAACGTCTTCTGAAAAGTTACTGATGGCATTCAATGAAGTAGGTAAAAAAATCTCACCGACTAGATCCCGACTAGCTTTTAGTCGCAAAGTAGTCGGTGCACTGAAAAGGTTTTTCACTCTCCAACGTCTTCTGAAAAGTTACTGATGACTTTTAATGATGTAGGTGAAACAGTAAAAAAAATCCCACCGACTAGCCACCGACTATCTTTTAGTCGCAGATTAGTCGGTGATAATAATCGATTTTTTCACCAAATGGCATTTTAGAACCCTAACTCTCATCGACTAACTAGCGACTGGCCAGTACTCGCAGTTTAGTCGGAATTTAAGTGATATAAAAACCAGCACTTCACCAGAAAACGAACATTTTCATTTCAACTTCCCATTTCCTTCTCGTTTTCTTCTTTCTTTCTCTCATTCCTACTACATTCTTACTACATTCCTCTTGCATCCTCATCTCCGACGTGTTTTTGGGTGATACTCCGACTACTGCATCTCAACTACACTCCGACTATTAAAGGTTAGTCTTCTTTTTATATTTTTTTTTTGAAATTTAGATTAAATACTTGTTTTTTAGGGTTTGATGGTTTGATTATGAACATGATTATGAGCATGATTTTTTTTGACATGGTTTGATGGTTTGAAATTTCGAATATTTGACATGATTTTTTTTGTTTAGTAATCTTGCATGAAATTAGGGTTTATTGCATGTAATTTCTAATACTTTTTTACGTGTTATTTTCGTCATTTTCTTGTTTTTTAGGGTTTGATTTTCGAATATTTTAAGTTTACTTTTCAAGTTTATGGTTTACTATGAAATAAACATCATAAACATGTAATAATCTTGTATGAACTTGTTTATTTACATGATTTTTTTGTTTAGTAATCTTGCATGAAATTAGGGTTTTTTCTGATTTTTAGGGTTTATATTTCTGATTTTTTTTTTATGTTCGACATTATTGATTTTTTTAGGGTTTACATGTTTAATCTATTTTTACATTATTTTTTGATTTTTTTAGGGTTTATATTTCTATTTTTTTTTCTGATTTTTTTTTTAATTTTCGACATTATTTTTTGTTTCTGATTTTAAGGGTTTACATGTTTAATCTATTTTTACATGTTTATTTTCGACAATATTTACTTTCGAAACATAATCTGATTTTTTTGTTTATATTTCTGAGTTTTTTGTTTTGTTTTTTTTTATTTTCTGATTTTTTTGTTTTTTATTATTTTCTGTTAAATTAATTGTTAAATTTAGATGCCTAGAATGAGAAACAATCTAGGACAGCGGATTGACCCGCAAACTGGTCAACCATACGACCCTGAATCGCGTCCGGTACCACAGCATACGCGTTTTGACCCTCCCCCAACAGCCTCTTGATCTCAGCCTGAAGCTAAACCTCATGCTGTAGCGCTCTCTCAACCTTATCAGGGTTTAAAGGAGCATTTTTTGAGGTCAGAGTTTAGGAGGACAGAGGGGGCTGTCATTCCCTCTCCGGTGTCGTCACGTGCTTCGCCACGTCACGCTAGGACACTGGAGGCTGACACTGCGCAGGGGCCGCCGCGCAATGACTCTGCCCCTGCGTCGCGGCATCCACTTCCACCCCTACCATGGATGCCTGACGAGCGCACGTTTTCTACAGATGGTGGCAGCCAAATATCCACATTCATCCGTAGGACGTTTGAGGCCTACCAAGATCCTAATGGATGGGCTTGGAGGCACCTATCTAGGCAAACTATCGAGTTTTATTGGCAGCAGTTTCAAGTAAGGCTATGTACTTCATTACTTCATTATTTTAATAACTTTTAATTGACTTGCTTTGTTATACTAAGACTGATTGTTTTTGTCGTTTCAGAAACAACGGGCTTGGGATCCCTCAATCACTTCGACGGTGCGCGCGGAGTGGGAGAAGAGGGTCAAGCTCAGGTACAAAGACATTATTCATTATCATAGGAAACTCTATGAGCAAAATAATGAGTACAAGCCCCCCTGGGCGTCGATGGAGGCTTGGAAACGATGGGTAGGGGCTTGGGAAACTGAAGAATTCCAGGCCAGTCGGTCCAGAGGGAGGAGGAACCGTCGCGGGGGCGATAAAGCGGGTGTCGCTGAAGTCACCCATACCGGCGGCTCGGTGTCTGCGTGCAGGACATTGCACATTTTGGTATAACCTTCAACTTGTAATAATTTGATTTATTATTTTTATACGCATAAATATTTAAACGTAATTTGGTATAACCTTCAACTTTGTTATTGCAGGAACAAGAACAGCGACGCACGCCGCTCTCTTATGAGTTGTTTCTACGCACTCATAAGGTGCGTACAAATGACGGGTTAGCTTTTGGTTATAAACGTAAGTTTCAATCTCTGATCTATATTATTTCTAGATTAGCAATTTTTGGTTATCATTGAATCATAGCTTAGTTAGTTGTTTGGTAGGTTAGCTTTTGGTAAATTAGCTGTTTTAGAATATTCCTTAGGATATTTGATATTGGATTTTGAGGAAACGCTGGTTTGTTAGCTGTTTTCGTAGTAGATACACATTATATCTATATTGGCTTCTATTTCAGGGTTTATTTAAGTTTTGGTTTAGTTAGTTTACAGAGGAAACTCTGCCGAAATTTTCACAGAATATATTGTTTTGTTGTTTAGGATGAATACATGCGCCTCCATGCCGAACTTCCTCTTGATGCGCCTAATGAGGAGATTAACGACGCCTATTTTCAGGCCGTAAAAAATATCGAATTACAGGAGCCGACGAAGAAGAAGCCCTCCAAGAGTGTGTTTGGTGTTGGTGACGCGGCACCGGTTTATTAAGCCGATGTTGCGACGCCGCAGTCTCAATACCAGGCCACCCCTCCCCCAACCCAAATGGTGAACGAGAGGTTGGATCATCTTCAGGAGTCTATTGACCGAGTTGAGGCCCGCCTCAACTCGCATATTTCAAGGGAGGAGCATGATGCACTCATGGAGGAGCATCGACAGTTGAGGGAAGACGTTAACAATCTACTCAACTTTGTGCGCACCATTTTTGTGGAAAGACAACCTCCTCCGCCTCCGCCCAGTTGATTCCTTGTATTTTTTTTATGTTATTATTTTTATGGTTTAAAACATTGGGTTGTATAACATTATCTTTTTTACATTTGCATTATTAATTTTTTTCGTGCCTTTCATATAATCTTTTAGGAAAAATTGATATTAATAATCCAACCTTTTGTTCATCCGCTGTGAATAATCCAACCTTTTGATTATTTTCTAATAATCCAACGTTTGCCCTTAGTTCGCTGTGAATAATCCAACCTTTAATTTAGTTTGCTAGCAACATACCCTATTATTACCCTATTATTAGTAATAAGGTATGTTGTAGGCAAACTTATCACAAAGGTTGGATTATTAGAAAATAATTAAAAGGTGGGATTATTCATAGCGGATGAGTGAAAGATTGGATTATTAATGTCAATTTTTCCTAATCTTTTATTGCGTTTTTTTTTATTTGATCGATAATTTAGGTTATCGATAAAATAAACAAACTGGTCAAATGTGGTCAACATCATTGACCACATTTGACCAGTTTTATTATTTTAATATTATATTATTTCCGACTAAATGCCGACTACATAATAGTAGGAATTTAGCCGGTAAATGTAAGCCTCACCGACTACCTACTGACTAAATATTGGTCGGAGGTTGGTCGGGATCCAGAACCGCCACAATTTGGTCTACTTTTGACTAAATTAAGGTTTGACCCTTCCGACTACTTTCCTACTACATGTTGGTCGGAAATTGGTCGGGATTCAGAGCCGCCACAATTTGTTCAACTTTTGACTAAATTACGGTTTGACCTTTCCGACTACTTTCCTACTACCCATTGGTTGGAGATTAGTCGGAAGAGTCGAAAATATTTTTTTTTTGTAAAAATACTGAAAAATCATCAAAATCCATTTTTAAAATACAGCGACTAGTTTCCTACCAAATGAGTAGTCGGCATTTGGCGACGGACGCTTAGTAGGAAAATAGTCGGTATATGGCGACTAAACTCCTACCAACCCGTGTAGTCGGAATTGCGACCAAACTCCTACCAATGCTCAGATGGTCGGAATTCCGACTGATTTTCCGTCTTTTTCATTTTACCGACCATTCTGAACCGACTACCTGACGTTAGTCGGAGTTTAGTCGGTATAGACGTATACCGACTAATCAGCGACTATATCGGGTAGTCGGAGATTTGCGTTTTTTTGTAGTGCTTGAAGCTTTTTTTCCCTAATGTTTTGATCAATCACATGTTAGAGTATATAACATCTTGGGGCCTTAACCATCAACTTAAGCTTTTGGTTGAGGCCCTAAAATGTTATATACTCTAACATCTCATACATTACTATTTTCCAAATTACAATATGTCGTCATATGTGTTTGAAGGTCAGATCTCTCACATACAATATTACCAATGTTCACCTCAAGCCAACTTTGGGCTACAATATAATTTCTTATGTCTTTATTTTAAATTTTATGTTTTTAAAGGTATATTAACTAATTTGCGTATTTTGTGAGCTACAAGATGGTCAATATCTGTGTTTCTAACTTAAACTATAATTTGCGTCTAAATTTACAACAATCCTGCTTAGGTCTTGGGTATAATCGATTTCATTCCAATTTGGTTTCCTCTTAATTTTGGTTGCCGCTTATTCCACAACTCTAGCTTAACAATTAGTTTTTTTGTTTCGTCCAACTAATACAATGACATTTGTGAGCAACATAAACCATACAAATTCCCTTTTAACAAGCCTTATAGCTTAGATTCACTTTTACGAGAGACCTGTCTCTTAGTAAGCCATGCTTAAAATAAGGAGAATATATGCTAATAATTTGTACGAAAAATTACCTAGAATAATTTAGCATTTTCATGATGTTCCTACAATAATCTCACATATTGATTAACCTTAAATAATCTCAATTTTAGGAGTATTTGCCTTGAGTAAACTCAAATAGCTTCATCACTTACCAGAAAAATAATCTGAAAAATAATTTAAAATTAGAAATTTTTTTGAAAATTTACATAAAAAATTCTTAACAATAAAAAAATTTAATATTTATACACATTTTTTCGACATTTTATTTTAATTTATCTTTTTCTAAAACTAAATAAAACTTGTTATATCATGTCATCCAATTACTGAATTTACTCTAGGAAAATACCACTAAAGTTGAGATTATTCACGATTAATCGGTAGATGGAATTATTGTAGGGAAATAAAAGAAAAAGTTGGATTATTCTAAATAATTTTTCCAATTTGTATTAGTTAGGTTATTTAACTCATATATGAAATGTGTCTATTGGTAAGATCGTCTTATACAAAACTTTATATATATCTAGTCTCTTGAGAGATCGTCTCACTGAAAGACATAATTTAAACCCAACCCATTAAGATTAATGTCTACTTAGCGTACTCTTAATGCCTACTTATATTATCCTTAATGCTTACTTACCGTATCTTTAATGCCTACTTTCAATATCTTAAATGTTTATTTACATAATTCTTAACACCTTACAATTTTTTAAAAAATACATAATGGATCGGCTCAATTAGAAATGATCTCTAAAAAAGACCGTCTCTCACAAGAATTTGTGTTAGATAAATAGCTTTAATTATAGATTATCCCAACCCCCAACACAAAATAAAAAGGTGAGATAAATTGTCTATCAAACATCTAAGCATGTTGTTTTATTGTAAGAAAATGAACCTTGAACAATTATTTTCTAAAATGCAGTACGACTCTATAAAAGTATTTGATGGACAACTAAATTAAAATAATTTGATCTAATTAATTAGCATGTAATAAGCAAATTAATTTGAATATTTCAATTAAAAACCATATTAATAAATTTGTTTAATTTGTCAAAGTGGTTATCTGAATATTTCTACTCCAAAATTAATTAAAATTTATTAAACCAAGCTGAATGCATGTATTAGCAAGTCTCTCACGTCGGTTTTAATGATTTGAAATGTCTCCTTGTAGTGCTCATAATTGGAACATATATTTAATTTATTATGTCCTTTTTAAGGTATTTAAGCTAGCTTTGTTTTGAAATTTGAAATTTATAATATATACATAAACCCTCAACCCTAATTAATGGAACAATGAAGTAGTCTTTTGACTTCGTCACCAAGAATTCTTTTGGCATGCACGTAGCCAAAGTACGTACTTATCAACAACACAAGAAATGAAATTCAAGTTTTGTCGTGCACTAATATGATTCTAAATCCTACGTTATAATTATCGTTTACAAATTAATTATAACATTTTTTATAAGGTCTACGAGCGAAATTGAAATCTAAATTGTTGCTAATAATAATAAGAAAAAATTATACGAAACTATCTAATCTATATACCTTTTTTAAAAAAAACTACCTTATCTAAATTTTTTTGCAAAAACTACCTAATATAACACAAATGTTTGCAAATGACTACCTTTTAACGAAATTGAAATCTAAATTGTTGCTAATCATAATAATGTCAAAATTTGATTAAAAACAAAAATCAATGTCAGAAAGTATTAATGTTAAAGATTATCCAATTTTCATTCATCGTATCCTTCTTCACTTTTGCTATTATAATAAGGTCATCTTCCACATCTCTCTTCCCACCTAATGGTCTTCTGACAAAAATTGGATTAAAATGGCAACAGGTGACGACGGACAAACGTTCGACGACTTGATGGCAGTGCATCGACGGCAAAACGTATTGTAGTTTTAGATGTGAATATAGCGACCGTCTTAGGTTGTCGCCAATTTATTAAAAAATTTATTTATTATTTTTAGAAAACCTTAGCAACGACTTAGTTACGACTTGGTCGTCTTTTTTTTTTTCTTAAATTTTAAATTAAAAAAAGTATTAACTTTAAAAATTATTGCAACGAGGTAAGACCGTAGCCAAGTCGTCTCCAGGTTCAAATATTTTCTATCAAAATAACTCATTTCTTTCACAATTTTATTTCTAATTTCTCTTCTCTCATTTCTGATTTCTCATCTCTCATTTTTTATTTCTTTACCATTATCCTTTTTTTGGAATGCTCAATACTTTTTCTCATTTTGGATTTTTCAAGAACAAATTCTTTGTTAATATAATGCTAAAAGAAAAGCTCTGATACTATAATGTGTTTATTTCTCTCTGTGAATAATGTACATAGCATAACAATATATACAATTAAACCTTCCTATAATTAATCCTAGAAATATTCAATCAAATACTTACATACCAAAAGTAATGCTAGAATCATTCCTAAATATATCTATCTATACTTAATACTAAAACAAATACCACCTACTGCCACATGTCGTGCTCTCAAAGAATTTTTTCCCGCCTAAAATCCTACTCCATGTGCATCTACATTTGGAAACTTAAATATTACCAATTAGCTTTGCTTTGACCACATGTAGTTATTATTAATTGTATTTATTTTGATGAATATTTAGTATATAGTTTTTTTTGTTAATTTAGTAATGTTGACTATGATGTATTTAATTTTTACTATACCAATTTAGCTCTGCTTTGACAAAATGTGGTTATTATTATTTAATAGAATAATGTTAATTTAGTAATGTTGACTATGATGTATTTAATTTTTACTATACAAATTTAGCTCTGCTTTGACAAAATGTGGTTATTATTATTTAATAGAATAATCGTTTCCATTTGCTGCTATAAATAACCTCAATTAATCTTATTTTAAATATAGCATATTTTTGTATTCATCTAATTTTAAATATTGCATATCTTTTATATCTTCTAATACTAAAACAGAGACCACTTAAGGACACGTGTCATGTTCTGATAAGTTTAGTTCTCACCTAAAAACAAGAGTACTGAATACCCTATTACCTCAAATAGGCTTTAATATTTAGATTATCTACTATAATAATCCCTACAATTAAGGAATTAATTACTACATTATTGACTTTTTATGTCTCATTAAACCAATTATCATATTTTTTTTAAAATCATTGCAATTTGTGATGGAAGATTACTTCTATCTTTTTCTCATAAAAATTATCTATCTTTCTTTAATTCTCATATCTAAAAAATTAGGTTTTGTATTCATCTTATTTTAAATATTCCATATCTTCTATATCTTCTAATACTAAAACAAAGACCACTTAAGGATACGTGTCATGTTCTGATAAGTTTAATTCTCACCTAATAATTAGAGTACTGAATATCCTATTACCTCAAATAGCCTTTAATATTCAGATTATCTACTATAATAAACCCTACAATTAAGGAATTAATTACTACATTATTGACTTTTTATGTCTCATTAAACTAATTATCATATTTTTGAAAATCATTGCAATTTGTGATGGAAGATTACTTCTATCTTTTTCTCATAAAAATTACCTATCTTTCTTCGATTCTCATATCTAAAAAATTATAAAAAATTAGGTTTTTTATTTTTTATTATCTCTCTATAGATTTTTTGGGTTTACCTAATTCGAACCAGAGAGAGAAGTACAACATGTAATCAATTTCGATGAATGGGTCATATCTCCTGTATGGCTGCATTAGACTATTTTTATCTTTTATTTTCTTAAGTATTTTGTTTTTGATATCATATTTTTTCTATACATGTGAATGATTTATTTATAAATTAAAATTTTAATTGCTTTTAATTGTTATTATTTTGATTGATCATATTTTTTTAAACTCATTGCAATTTGAGATGGAAGATTACTTCTATCTTTTTCTCATAAAAATTACCTATCTTTCTTTAATTTTCATATCTAAAAAATTAGGTTTTGTATTCATCTTATTTTAAATATTGCATAATTTCTATATCTTCTAATACTAAAACAGAGACCACTTAAGGACACGTGTCATGTTCTGATAAGTTTAATTCTCACCTAATAACTAGAGTACTGAATACCCTATTACCTCAAATAGCCTTTAATATCTAGATTATCTACTATAACAATCCCTACAATTAAGGAATTAATTACTACATTATTCACTTTTTATGTCTCATTAAACCAATTATCATATTTTTGAAAATCATTGCATGTCTCATTAAACCAATTATCATATTTTTGAAAATCATTACAATTTGTTATGAAAGATTACTTCTATCTTTTTCTCATAAAAATTACCTATTTTTCTTCGATTCTCATATCTAAAAAATTATAAAAAATTAGGCTTTTTATTTTTAATTATCTCTCTATAGATTTTTTGGGTTTACCTAATTCGAACCAGAGAGAGAATTACAACATGTAATCAATTTCGATGAAAGGGTCATATCTCCTGTATGGCTGCATTAGACTATTTTTATCTTTTATTTTCTTAAGTATTTTATTTTTGATATCATATTTTTTCTATACATGTGAATGATTTCTTTATAAATTAAAATTTTAATTGCTTTTTATTGTTATTATTTTGATTAATCATATTTTTTGAAAATCATTGCAATTTTTGATGGAAGATTACTTCTATCTTTTTTCTCATAAAAATTACCTATCTTTCTTTAATTCTCATATCTAAAAAATTAGGTTTTGTATTCATCTTATTTTAAATATTGCATATCTTCTATATCTTCTAATACTAAAACAGAGACCACTTAAGGACACGTGTCATATTCTTATAAGTTTAATTCTCACCTAATAACTAGAGTACTGAATACCCTATTACCTCAAATAGCCTTTAATATCTAGATTATCTACTATAATAATCTCTACAATTAAGGAATTAATTACTACATTATTGACTTTTTATGTCTCATTAAACCAATTATCATATTTTTGAAAATCATTGCAATTTGTGATGGAAGATTACTTCTATCTTTTTCTCATAAAAATTACCTATCTTTGTTCGATTCTCATATCTAAAAAATTAGGTTTTTTATTTTTAATTATATCTCTATAGATTTTTTGGGTTTACCTAATTCGAACCAGAGAGAGAAGTACAACATGTAATCAATTTCGATGAATGGGTCATATCTCCTGTATGGCTGCATTAGACTATTTTTATCTTTTATTTTCTTAAATATTTTATTTTTGATATCATATTTTTTCTATACATGTGAATGATTTATTTATAAATTAAAATTTTAATTGCTTTTTATTGTTATTATTTGATTGATTAAACTTGGATCTCTTTTTTTCTAATTTATTTAATTTTAATTTCTTTATTCAAATTGAGGGGAAGTAAGTCGTGTTTAGAGATGAATAAAATCTATATAGAAGTAATTAAACTTGAGAAGGATTGCAATAACAATCGTGATATTGTTTCCTAATAACTAAAATACTGATACGATATTACCTCAAATAGCCTTTAATATCTACATTATCTACTATAATAACACGTACAGTTAAGAAATTAATTACTGCAGCATTACGGACTTTCTATGTCTCATTAAACTAATTATTACATTTTTTGAAGATCAATGCAACTTGTGATGGAAGATTACCTCTATCTTTTTCTCATAAAAGTTTACTATCTTTCTTCTATTCTCATATCTAAAAAGATTGGGTTTTTTTATTTCTAATTATCTCTCTCTATATATTTTTTGGGTTTAGCTAATTCGAATCAAAGAGAGAAGTAAAGTATGTAACCAATCCCGATGAATGGGCCATATCTCTTACATTTGTCTATTTTTATATTTTATTTTCTTAAATATTTTATTTGTTGATTTTTGATATGCATGTGTGAATGATTCATTTATAAATTTAAATTCTAATTAATTTTTATTGTTATTATTTTGATTGATCAAACCTGGATCTCTTTTTTTTTCTTTCTAATTTAGCAAATTTTAATTTCTTTATTCAAATTGAGGGGAAGTACGACGTATTTAGAGATGAACGAAATCTACAGAGGAGTAATTAAACTTGAGAAGGATTGACAATAAAATCGTAATAATGTTTCCTAATACTAAAATCTAAAATTTTATTTACCCGATAGGAAATAATGAACAAGATATAAAATAGAATTCAATGATTTGATTATTACCTAACATAAATTTTAAACTTTTACCAATATGTATTAATGCATGATCAATCATTTATAGTAGTTTCACGGGTCAAAGGTAAGCAATAACTAAAGATTTTAATATGTGATGATTATGATAATATTTATACTTTTACATACAAATTGTATACAAAAAAGTGGTTCAATATTTAGAGTTGATAAAAGTTGTTATAAATGTATCTATTTCACTAGCTTTATATATCGTTTAACTTTATTTTCCGTCGTAATGTATATTATGGTACACAAACCTATATTTTAAATTGCGTATCAATATTTTTTTTATTCAACTATTTTTGATATTTTTTATTTATTTATGTAAAAGTGTATGTTAAATATGATAAAATATTAAATAACCCGTGCTAAGCATGGGCAATCACCTAGTTACTTACTAAAGATATCCCTGACAGTATGATTAAGTAATACATATTGTTTATTTGCTCTATTTTCTTGGTTAATTAGCTTAATTGAGAAATTACTTTATCAATGGTCATTTCAAAAAATGGGACGTGCTTGTTTGTATTTTAACTCTTAACATATAAGATTTAGTGCTCCTAAGCTATTCGAGTCAAATCTAAAAAAAAAATTCATAATTGTCATTGGAGACGGTTGTTGATTTGGAAAAAATTGTAACTCAATTATTCCAAGTTCATCATTTTCCTTAAAAGAAATGTTACTCAAATGATCTTGAATTCAGGGTCAGCCCTCAGCGGGCAAAAAATTATTTATGGGCCCCTAAATAATTATATATATAGAAAAGTTCGAAGCTTAGCACTAGCTAAAAATATTTTTGGGTACCCTGAAGTACGTAGGCATGTTTTGCACTTGCTTAGAGTCAACCCTGCTTGCATGATATTTAATTAATTCCTTCACTAACATGTCTCGTTTTATTATTATTTTTTTGAGTGGATATCTCGTCTTATTAATTATTTGCTTAATTGTGGGGCGTAATTTAAAATAAATAAATCTATATCTGTATGGCAATTTTTGCTTTAGATGATTGTCCATTTACGAGATTTATAAATGTCCTATAATTTCAAAATTGTAATTATTTTCAAAAATTTCGGTGGAAATAAATGTAAAGTGAAGGAAAGGAGTAGCTAAGTAGTCATATTCTCAAACACTGGATTCGCCTAAAATTAGTAAGTGAAAGTTTGCGCCACTGCTGTTGTTGGAGAAGCTTGTCCAACTTTAGGTCTATTTTCACAAGTTTGATTGACTTGAATTTACGTTGCATAAATGTTGAAGTGCCCATGTGTTATGCACATGTGAGTTGTCCCACGTCGGAGAAAGAGAAGAGTATTCATCACTTTATATACTCAAGGAGTAACTCTGTACTATTACTAATTGGTTTTAGTAGTTAACCTTCTTTGAGTTTATGAGTGGACTACTTCTTCTTTTCTTGGTTGGGTTGTACAGACCCATTTTCTAACCTCTATCAATAAATCCATATAAATTGTGGCGAGAAAAAAATTAGTCGGGTAAATTTTAATTAGGCTTCTATATTTATAAATGTAAATATTGTGGCGAGAAAGGAGTATGAAATATAATATTTTGAAAATAGTAATTATGAAGATGTTGTATTTATTAATGGAAACATAATATTTTTTTAGATGTTAGTAAGTTTGATAAATATTGTTGAAACAATAATTATAGGATTTAGTGATTATACTTAGAACTTATGAAAAATGATTGATTATAATTATGAAGACTTAAGTTCTTTTGAATGACGAATTATTATTTATTTTTCAAATTATTTTTCAAAAGTTATACTATTTTTTCAAATTAATTGCGTTGATCATATGAAAATAATAAATCTTATTATTTATGGTATGTTAATTAAACTATATATGTTATATTGTATTTACGTGATATTATAGTTTGTTTAATTAATTTTAAATTAATTAAAAAGACAACTCATTAGGTTATTTATTTTTCACATAGGATCATTATTTGAATTGATGTTGACAGTTGATTCGAACCATTGATCAAGATATATAAATTATCATTTTTATTTAATGCTTATTTTCTTAGTTTTCCTTGTCAAATGTGTATTATATTTGTGGATTTTATTTTGAATAATATGTAAAATTATTTTAAGTGTTTAAATAAATTATGTGTTAATTAATATTCCTAAATGTAGATCTTAGAAATATAAGTTTGCTAAATGTTTTAAAATTGTTACTTCATATTCCTATATAAATTGATTTAATATTACTTAGTCTACTAAGATTTATGTGACAAGTTTTTCTCACTATTATTGTTAGATAAATTGAAATTTGAATTTTGGTATTCAAATTTGATGTTATAAGTTGAGTTGTTCTAACATATATATTTTGCCCAAACTCAAGTTAAATTAGTTAAGTTTCAAATGTTAATATTTATTGAATTAGTCAAATGTGTTATGATTATGGGTGACTTATGTTCACCAAGTAATCAAGACATGATTAAGGTAATTAATCATTATAATTAGTAAATGTAAGAAGAGGACATAAGTACACACTTGTGAATGGTTGTATGGGAATCAAGTAGTACATTGTACTAATAGTAGGAAACATGGACATGTGAAGACTAGATTTGTGCTTGGAGAGCAAGCTTGGGACAAGAAGTACATCAAGCAATTAATGAAGCAAACCTTAGGCACCAAGTACTACATTGTGATTAGATGATGAAGAATCAACAAGTACACTAGTACATTGTACTAGGTGATAGTGGCTACTTGGGCACCAAGGCTTTTTCATTATAAATACCTTAGTTTTAGGTCCTTATTACTTGCACCAAAAGTCTCATTTGTTAGAGCACCCCTTCTGGCTTAGTTATATTAGCTCCTCTCTTTCTTACACAAAACCTCCATTGTAATACCTTTTGTATTTTCTCCTTTAAACACATTAATATAAATCCTAGGCTAGATGGTGGATGTAGCCCAAGATTGGTGAGCTACCTTAAATCCTTGTCTTGATTATTTATTTATTATTGCCATTCATCATTATATTGCATACTTGTTTCCTAAACATTGACACACCATAAACATCCACTTAAACCTTATTTAGTGATCCTTGAGTGAGGTCTTTGCCTCTCCTTTCAATTGGCATCAGAGCCAAGGGTTTATTTGAGGTTACTTCAGGTGTTAGTGGTGATCATTTGAAGTACAAGATGTTAACAATGAAGTTAAACATTGAGAAGTTTGATAGGAACACAAATTTCAATTTATGGCATGTTAAGATAAAGGCTATTTTGATTCAAAATGGTGTTCATAAGGCACTTGAAGGTGATGAGAGAAAGCCCATTGGTCTTAGTGAGGCTAAGTGGGAAGAGATGGATGCGAAAGTGTTTTCTGCCATACAACTTTCCCTCTCCAATGAAGTCTTAAGGGAAGTTGTAGAGGAGGTGACTTCTAAAGGGATTTGAGAGAAATTTGAATCACTCTACATGGACAAGAGTGTTACCAACCGATTACTCTTGAAGAGTAGATTGTATGATCTCCGGTTGCAAGAAAGTAAGTCTATGAAACCTCATCTTGATGAGTTTTACTCTATTGTTTTGGATTTGCAAAATATTGAGGTTTCACTTGATGATGAAGACTTGGTTATTCTCTTACTATGTTCTCTACCCCTTTCTTATAAGCATTTTAGAGAGACTTTGTTATATGGTAAAGACACTTTGTGTAGTGAGGATGTTAGAAAGGCCTTAAAACAAAAGGACCTTATTGATTTTCAATTGCACAAAAGTTGTCCATTGAGTCTAATGATGCATTGCTTGTTAAGGAGTCCAAGTAGGAACAAGATAGACATGACATGCAATTATTGTAAGAAGAAAGGCCATCTTAAGAGAGATTGTTGGAAGTTAAAGTCCAAACAATCCGATAATTGCAAGTCTAAAGGAACTAGCTCCGCCGAGGCTAGTTATGTTGAGGAAGAATATGATGTTGGTGCTCTTGTTGTCACTAGTGAGTGCAAGGGTGGTGATTCTTGGGTTCTGGATATAGGATATTCATGCCATATGACTTCTAACTCTAGTTTCTTCTCAACGCATCAAAAGGTTGAAAGAAGAAATGTCACTATAAGCTATGAGGATTGTTATTCGATAGTTGGTATGGGTGATGTTAGAATCATTATGTTTGATGGTGTTGTGAGACATTGACCGGTGTTCTTCATGTTGCAAGTTTGAATAGGCACTTAATTTCCCTTAATACTTTCGATAAAGAAGGTTTTGTGTGCATTGGTGAAGGTGGAGTTATGAAGGTTGAAAAGGGCCATAAGGTGTTCTTGAAAGGGTCCATTGATGATGGCTTGTATAAGCTACTTGGTTCAACCTTAGTTAGTTTGGTTTGTGATGCTACCACCTCGATCAAGCTTTGTGATGTTGATGATACTTTTTTTGATGGTAAAAATGTAATTCCAATATCGTCCAACAAGTCCATGGGTTGTATGGACTTGGTTGGTGTTTGATTCATACTCTTTTGTAAGCCCTTAGAGGGCATTGTAGCGCATGTGCTTTTGTATATTGTTATGCACATGTTTATTTTGTTTTGTTGAGTATGTTGCTAGCTATAGATTTTTGTGAGTGTTGTTGGATGACCTTTGAAGGTGATGTTTTTGACTTGGAGAACACAAGTCAAGGTGGAGGTTGTTATGATTATGGGTGACTTATGTTCACCAAGTAATCAAGACATGATTAAGGTAATTAATCATTATAATTAGTAAAGGTAAGAAGAGGACACAAGTACACTCTTGTGAATGGTTGTATAGGAATCAAGTAGTACATTGTACTAATAGTAGGAAACATAGACATGTGAAAACTTGGTTTGTGCTTGGAGAGCAAGCTTGGGACAAGAAGTACATCAAGCAATTAATAAAGCAAACCTTGGGCACCAAGTATTTCATTGTGATTGGATGATGAAGAATCAACAAGTACACTAGTACATTGTACTAGGTGTTAGTGGGTACTTGGGCACCAAGGCTTTTTCATTGTAAATACCTTAGTTTTTGTCCTTATTACTTGCACCAAAAGTCTCATTTGTTAGAGCACCGCTTCTTGTTTAGTTTTCTCCCTATATTAGCTCCTCTCTTTCTTACACATAACCTTCATTGTTATACCTATCAAATTTTGTATTTTCTCCTTTAAACACATTAATATAAATCCTAGGCTAGATGGTAGATGTAGCCCAAGATTGGTGAACCACCTTATATTTGTGTCTTGATTATTTATTTATTATTGTCATTCATCATTATATTGCATATTTGTTTCCTAAACATTGACACACCATAAACATCCACTTAAACCTTATTTAGTGATCCTTAAGTGAGGTCTTTGTCTCTCATTTCAAAATGTTATTTATTCGAATAAGGAAATTTTGATTTTAAACTTCCTTAAACTTCCCCATTAATGACTTTTTCCTTAAACCTGGAGTAACCACCATTTTAGGCTGAAAATATTAATAAAATGTTACCTCTTCATCAATAACTTCTTCCTCGGAATAATTTTATTCATATTTTCGTTTTTTCTAGAACTAACATTTTAGGCATAAAATCATGGAAATTCGAATTTGATTTGTTATATTCAAATTATTTTAAGCACAGGGTCTAGGGTTAAAGAAAGTCCAAAGCTTTGAAGGCCCAATGCATATATCAAAACCTAAATTTTCAAGGGATTATGAGTTCATATTTTAAACGGCTATATGCAATCTTTATATAAAGACTCCTCATCAACATTTAAAAGAAGAACAATATATACTACCTACATTTATTATCAAATGTCCAAAGCTTTATGTTTTAGATTAAACGCTCATCATTTGTATTTAACTTTCATCTATTGTTTTGTTCTTATAAGATTAAAGAGTAGGATGTTTGTTTACTTAAAAGCCTCATTGTTTTCACGGCTCGTTTGGTTAGTATTACTAAATGACGGTAATGGGAATGATCTATAGTGTAAAATTTCATCAAAAGTTCCATATCATTCCAATGGTAATGAAACTTTGATCACAAAAAAGTTTTTTTGTTTACAAATTTTCATTACCACCTAATACCACCTCTCCCAATGATAATGCATTAGAATGAATTTTATGAAGAAAATGAGATAATTGAAGTTGGATAAGCATGGCCATCAAGGTAAACAAGAGATTTTCCAACCAAAATTACACTTGTTTTTCATTTTCATTACCAACGTTCATTACCACCTACCAAATGGGCCGTGAATACTTTGAAAAGCATTTCATTTTTCTCATTTAGTGAGAGTTGAAAATTTCTCTTTTATTATAAGAGAATTGTAATTTAAGTCCCCAATTGCATAATGTAAGTTCTAATTATTTGGTCAAACCATACTTGGACCTAAACATAGATTCTAAGGGTTGATTGATCCAGACTGAGAGCTGTCGCGTGTGATGAAACTAGGTTCCCAAATCCCATTCAATAATTTCATAAGCTTTACTCATATCTAACTTTAGCGCAAATAGATTTGGGAACCTAGTTTCATCACAGGATTGAATGGTGTTGATTGAATGGTTCCTCGAATGGTAGAAATAATGCTTTTACGCTAAAGTTAGATATGAGTAAAGCTTAAGACAGGATTGAATGGGGTTTCTTGGAACAAGTTATGTTGAAAATGGGGTTCAGTGATAGTTGGGTTCGAAGAGTTATGAGTTGCATTACTAGTGTATCCTTTTCCTTCAAGATCAATGGTGGTATTTGTGGAAATGTTGTCCCCTCTCGGGGACTAAGGCAGGGTGATCTCATCTCTCCTTACCTCTTTATTTTGTGTGCGGATGCCTTCTCTACTTTGATTTCACAGGGGATGACTAGAAAAACGATTCATGGTCTCAAAGTATGTAGAGGAGTCCCTCCTTTATCTCACTTGTTTTTTGCAGATGACAGCATTTTGTTTGCTAGAGCTACTGTTGAAGAATGCTCGGAGGTAGCTAATATTATTAGCACATATGAGAGGGCATCGGGCAAAAGAGTTAATTTTGATAAACAGAAATCTCTTTTAGCAAAGGAGTGCCACAGTCAATGAGACAAGTGATTATGAATCAGTTGGGTGTTCAGGAGGTGGAACGTCATTCAAAGTACTTGGGGCTTCCGATGATTATCGACAGGTCAAAGAAGTCTATCTTCTCATCTTTAAAAGATAGAGTCTTGAAAAAAATTCAAGGGTGGAAGGAAAGACTGCTTTCACGTGCCGGTAAAGAGGTGTTGATCAAATCAGTTATTCAGGCTATTTTGACATACATGATGCGCATTTTCCGCATCCCGGATGGTATGTTGGACAGCATTCATTCAATGATGACTTGTTTTTGGTGGAATTCCTCGACAATCAACCGAAAAACACATTGGCACAACTGGGATAACTTGTGCTCACCCAAGAAACAAGGCGGTATGGGCTTTCGTGATCTTAAATGCTTTAATCAGGCTCTTTTGGCTAAACAGATTTGGCGCTTGGTAGTTAAGCCTTTCTGTCCTCAAAGATCGATAAGAATGACTCTGTATTAGATGCAAGGAGCTATTTCAACCCAAGTTTTTCATGGCGAAGCATGTGGGGGGCGAAATCTCTTCTATTAGAGGCTCTTTCTTAGAGAATTGGGAGTGGTAGTTCGATATGGGTTATGAAAGATTGATGGCTGCTGCGTGATGGCTCTTTTGTGGCTCCTGTGCTGAAAAACACCAGTGACTTTGATTGTCGGGTAAGTGACTTTATTAACCCACTCACTCGGGGTTGGATTATTGAGAGGCTCAGTGCCTACTTCGATCAGTGTACTATTGAAACGATCTTATCCATTCCTCTTTGTAAGTTATACTCAGTCAAATCGGGCTACTGGCTTAGTAAGTTGGGCTCCCACGGATCGTTAGTGGATGTGAATAATCAGCTTTGGAATAAGGTGTGGGGAATACAGGGTCCTCCAAAGATGCGTCACTTCTTATGGCGAGCTTGTAAAGGCTCTCTCCCGGTCAATGCTGTTCGGTTTAGGAGACATATGCATGATTCTGACATGTGCACTCGGTGTAATGAAAGTCTTGAAACCATCTGTCATATTTTGCTCAACTGTGCTGATTCCCCTAATATGTGGATTGCTTCCCCCTACTACTCCCTAATACATGATGCCCTAAGGGTGTCCCTTTGATACTCTATTTTTGTGGCTCCACTCCCACTCTTCTAAAGAAGAGATGTGTCTTATTTGCTCATCCCTTTGGGCATGTTGGATGAGGCACAACAAATGTGTCATGGAAGGCTCTACATGTAACCTGTTGCAGTTGTCCACTTCTATGAACAAGATGGTCATTGATTACAAGAACTATGCGCAAAAGTTCTTCTCAATTCCAGCACCCAAGGTTCTGTCCTTCGAGTCATGGCAACCTCCCACTGAGGGTTGGATTAAATTAAACTTTGATGCTCATATTGGTGCCGGCTGTCGAAGAGGGTTGGGTATCGTCTGTCGTGATGATTGTGGCCAAGTTATTCTCACCGGAACCCGTTAACATCAAGCAAAATGGAGTGTGGAAGCTTCGGAAGCGATGGCCGCAGTTTATGGTATGGATGTAGCTAGGAGAATGGGCTATACTAAAGTGCATCTGGAAGGCGACGCCTTGAATGTCATCTCTGCAATTTCTAACAAAATGAAGGGTCGTGCTCCGATCAATCTTATTTATGATAGACTGCTTACCTCCTCCCTTGATTTTGATGCTGTTATTTTTATCTATGTCAGTAGATGTGGTAATACTGTTGCCCATATGGTTGCTCGATGGGAAAATGATAATTCCCATGAGAAGATTTGTATGGCTCCTTATCCTGTTTGTCTCTGAACTTTGGCTGAGCTCGATTTGAGCTAGACTTTTATATCTAACAGGTTTTCCTAAAAAAAAAGGTAGTATATATAAGTCTAAGTAGGGTTAAACTTAATGTAAAATTATTTATGTAATTTTTTTTGGGCTGTGTAATGGATTACGTTTAAATCGAATTTGCGATAAGTTTGGTTGGTGTTGGTCTAGGGGTCTGGATCCAGGGCTAAAGACACTAGACCAAGACCTAGCCTCGAATTCAGACCAAGTTGTTTTTTACTCAAGCCCAAAGCTAGATCTGTTAGATCTTAAAAAAATATAAATAGACATTAAATATTGCTCCCTCCATGTCTTTTTTTTGTCCCATTTGCTTGGGCATGCATGGTTATTAAGGGTGGTATGTGGTCCACTAAAAAGTTAGTTTTTAGGGTATTCTAATTGATTAAATGAATTGTAAAGGTGGTAGTTGAGGTATTGTAAGTAGTAAAAGTTGGGGTATTTTGGTTATTACTTGTGCAAACATCGGGTATTTAAGTAAAAAAAATTGACAAAAAAGAAAATGTGACAATTGATATGAATTTGCCAAATAATGAAATGTGACAACTGTTAGAAATGTGACTTTAATTTTATAAATCATCAATAAAATAAAGTTACAAGTTTGTAGTAGAAAACCAAATTACATATGACAAGTTCAAACCTTTGCTTAACATACACCAAATGCAATCTTGATCATCGGGAATCACCATATATCGATCATAATAACAAGCAGATTTTGTTGGATCTTGATATCAATTCTAGGCGAGATGCTCTTTCCTAAAACATCATTTCCTCCCTACTACGGTGCTTTACACTAACTTCCGAGCACACGGAAATTAGAATGACATAAGAAAAACTTAAATGGAAGGAAATATGGAAATACACAATCAAGGATTGCATGTTCTTGATTGAAATGCTCAAGAAGAGAAGAAAATCAGAAAAATGGATGTCTTAAATAACACACAAGCATTCTATATTTATAGAATAGCTCACATTACTTCATGAAGCAAGGTGTTGCTCCATGAACCACAAGGTTGATCCGTGAAACACGAGATCGATTCACGAACCAATATCGCTTTTCACTCAACCCGTACATCCCAAAGAACATGGTTATAATAACCATTATAACTGTTGGAAGTTATATAATAAACAACAAAACAAAACAGAGCAAGAAACAAGACGAACCCGCACTAAGAACAGATTTGCGCGGGGTGCGTAATTCTACGCGGGGTGCGCAAATGGTTCTGACAGCCTCCACATGCCGCGTAAAACTCCGCGGGGTGCGCACTTTGTTCTGTCTCATTTTTTCTTCCTTTTAAATACACACTTTGGGATATTCTTAATTAATATAATTAAATTATTTATTTAATATAATTAATTAAACATTTCCAATTACCATTATATACTCTAAATTCCAACAATCCTCCCCCATTTAGAGTGTATAATGCTTTTCTTCTTTTGCGATCCATAATGACCAACCCATTTCATGCATCAATGCCAATGTTCGTACGAATTGAATTGACACCTAGTATCACGCATCTTTACAATTGATCATATCCCCTAATGTCCGTACGGATTGAATTAAGCAGATATATCCAACCAATTGAAGGAGTAGTACACACGAAATAATTCATTAATCTTACGTCCTTGACACGTTAAAGGCCATGTGTCCATATCTATTCATAAGTTCTTTGAAATCATAAGTATGCCCCTTGATTTCTTTAAGACGGCCAAATCTTGAACTTATATAGGTAGCTTCTCCCTAATATACCATGCTTTCGTGAATAAAGCACTCAATCTAGAGATCTTCATAACTCTAGAAATGGAGACTTCGAGGAACGACTCTACTACCTCGTTTGTCAACATCACGAATAAAGCAACTTAGGATCACTTAAGTGTTGCTTACAAACATCTGATGAGCGATCAATCCACATTGAATTCAAGATTAGATGTTTCTTCTAGCGTCGAATTGTTTTCACTCATGGTGTTGAAGAATGGGCATGTACCAATTTCATTAAACCATGAAATTCCTAGACTTTAGTAAGAATATACTTTGTCTAGCTTTGAACTTTGTTCACATAGTCAAGAAATGTGATCCCTTCTTTGATAAGCCCTAATTTTTGGCTTTGTCTCAGTTAGATGTCATAGCATTATCAAAGTTACACTCGACTATCAATACTTTATACAAGCTACTTGTCAATCACACTAGATTGTTTTTGTGCACAACTTTGGCTTAAACATCACAAAGATGAGTATTTTTAAATAATACCATTTACATATTTGTCTAAATCTTGACAAATACCATTAATATCATAGTAGAATAAGTTAAAACTTTGTTTGTTCTTGGGTGATCAAAACTTGGTACCTCCCCCACAAACACATATTTTGATCAATATAGAGAATTGCCAATTCACTAAAGATCAAACTCATACTTGAGTACCTCTTCAAACTTGAAGAACTTCTACTATAAAATTAATTAAAACCATGGTACAACATAAACATTTTGCACAATTCAAATAACTTCCTTATAAAGGAACTTTAAGTTATAAGTAAAACTTTACTTGACAACTATAAAACAATTTGTATCTTTGTATAAGTCAAAATTACATCCAATTTTATAATCTTTCCAAATATTTAGGAAATAATTACAATTGGAAGATATGAGGGTAAATTTGGACTTAACCTTAAGTATAATAAAATACTTATTTCTTAGTCCTTAAACTCTAATGTTAAAAATCCATTTAACATTTACCTCCCCCATTTCCTTCATAGAAGGAATATGACATATTACTATGTCAACTTTACTTATACAATTTCGAACTAAATATATCATAATTTATAAAAATATATGATATAACATACCATATGAAAATACAAACAATTATTTAACCATTGTATTTTCGGTAAACTTATTTAAATAAATTCAATAATAAATTATCATACTAAGTATAATACCACTTAATAAATCTTGAACATTAATATATGCTCATCCATTTTCATATAAAATATGAAAATCTATCTATAACATATTGTTATAGTTACTTGGAGATTAAGTTACTAAACTTCAAACATTATTCCTATGATGAACACATCACTACTTACTTTCTTTTAGAAAGCTTAAACTTATATAATACTTAAGTATCAAAAAACATAATCATGGGTAAACCTTCATATTAGAAATATGAATACAAAATTAAAAACCTTTTACTTCAAAAACTTTAACAAAATCAAACTATGTTAAAACTTTTCATTAATGAAACAAACTTATACTTTTCTCTTTTTAGAAATGCATGCTTTATCAAAAGATTAGCAAATCAATCTATAAAAGATCAAAATCTCATAACCATTTGTACAAACTTGTAGGCATTCAAACCTATCTATCATTGAAAATAAATTTTCAAATAAATATTACATCACTTTGTATTATAATCAAATATCATTGAAATATAATATCCCTTGTTCTAATAAATAGAACTCATAGTAGATGTTATAAATAACATAATCTATATAGATGCATCCTTATTTTGAACTTTGAGATAATTCAAAATAAATATCCTTTGTACCAAAATGATTAAGATTTTTCTATAAAACAAACACTTTAAACCAAAGAAAAACATTTAATATCAACTTTAACTTAAATAGTTAAATTCTTCTTTATTGTCACACCAAATATTTAGGCGTTATCCGACAACATAAGATACCATAACATACCCATTAACCGGAATAAAACTTATTTTGTACTTTTCTCCAATATAAATATTAGTATAAAACTTTACATATACTCATGCAAATAATGCACATCTTGAAAATCAAAATAATAACATATTATGGAATTTTAATTACCATAATAAAACTTAAAACATTGACATATACTCTAGATTAAGAGTATCATATGAATTTCAATTAATACATTAATCAATGTAGTAATAAGAGAATTCATATCTTGCTTTACTTAGCAAATCAACATTTATACTATATAGGATTAAACCATCAAATATATCAAAATAAACTAGACAAACTTGTCTTTATCATTTATTTGATATATAAAACCTCTTATATAACCATTAAACTCTTTTTATTTATTTAACATTATGGAACTTAACCTCCATAATAAAAGACTTTAATAAATAAATTTCAAGTTTAAAAATAATGTTGACAACTTTCAACCTTTATTTAAAACATTATTAGATTTTCAAATTCTTGTTTAACATCACCTTTACATTAAAAATTACCTTTAATGAATCTTTGATGATAAACCTTTAAATTTATTCATGTCATAAACTTTGTACCTTTTTCTAATATTAATAAATTAACCTTGGGCAAAAGTATACATATGACAAACCCATATAAATTAAAAATTATATGTTCAAAATTTAAACAACATTGGTAATAAACCAATCAAATAATATATCATAAAGACTGACTTGAATCATGCACAATCACATAGAAATAATTCTACACATACATGAACAAAATAATACAACATGAATTTTTGTTGTAACAACATAGTAATAATATACTTTATAATTTAATTAACTTTGTTGTTAATTAAACATAGATCATGCAACCTTTTAAAACAATTCACTCAAAAGGTGAAACATACATCAATAACAAAATAATTATTGAACTTGGTCAAAAGATAACCCAACATATATAACAAACACATAATGTTTAACTTATATGACAAAATTCATCTTGTCATACCAAACATGCAAAGACCCAAATACTTAACATGTTACCATGAAAGAACTATAAAAGCAATTTTATCCAACTTGATAATAACACTTATCATCTTTTTATAATAAAACAAGACATGATACATATCAAATAAGATAAACATGTCAAAACATGACCATGAAAATATATCATCTTATCATGCATAAAACAAAACTTGTAAACACAAAAGATAGCAAACATTATCCATCTTTGATGATAATATTAATCATCATAAAAATCATGGTAACTTACTTATACTTCCAACCATCAAATTTCTTTGATAAATAAAAATGGAGTATTATCATTTACACCAAATGATAACCATGACCAAATAACCATGATCACTTACTTTACCAGATTCCATGGATATAAGAACTTGCTTAAACATGTAACATATTATACTTCTCTATCATCATAAAAATAATAAACATATGAAATTAACATAGAGAACTTACATACTTGAGAAATATCTACCATGCAATTATGTCCATCTCTCTTATATAACTTGATCAAGAGTACAAGAAACACCGCAACTCTTTATGAACTAACACATTCTTTCAAAAAATCTCTACGATTTCTCATCACCCGATCATGGTGTAACTTTCATCTAAGCAAACTTTAAAACTTTCCCAACAAATTTGTCAACCATGACAAAGTTTGTGGTTAAACATTGAGACTTGCCATACTTACTTTAGAAGATGATGTTTTAGATTGTTAGAAATGTGACTTTAATTTTATAAATCATCAATAAAATAAAGTTACAAGTTTGTAGTAGAAAACCAAATTACATATGACAAGTTCAAACCTTTGCTTAACATACACCAAATGCAATCTTGATCATCGGGAATCACCATATATCGATCATAGTAACAAGAAGATTTTGTTGGATCTTGATACCAATTCTAGGCGAGATGTTCTTTCCTAAAACATCATTTCCTCCCTACTACGGTGCTTGGGAATAAACCGGAAATATGTTCTGAGATACAAAGAATTACACTAACTTCCGAGCACACGGAAATTAGAATGACATAAGAAAAACTTAAATGGAAGGAAATATGGAAATACACAATCAAGGATTGCATGTTCTTGATTGAAATGCTCAACAAGAGAAGAAAATCAGAAAAATGGATGTCTTAAATAACACACAAGCATTCTATATTTATAGAATAGCTCACATTACTTCATAAAGCAAGGTGTTGCTCCATGAACCACAAGGTTGATCCGTGAAACACGAGATCGATTCACGAACCAATATCGCTTTTCACTCAACCCGTACATCCCAAAAAACATGGTTATAATAACCATAATAACTGTTGGAAGTTATATTATAAACAACAAAACAAAACAGAGCAAGAAACAAGACGAACCCGCACTAAGAACAGATTTGCGCGGGGTGCGTAATTCTACGCGGGGTGCGCTAATGGTTCTGACAGCCTCCGCATGCCGAGTAATACTCCGCGGGTGCGCACTCTATTCTGTCTCATTTTTTCTTCCTTTTAAATACACACTTTGGGATATTCTTAATTAATATAATTAAATAATTTATTTAATATAATTAATTAAATATTTCCAATTACCATTATATACTCTAAATTCCAACAACAACAAAAAAGATTTGGGGGAGTATGATCTTGCAAAGGCAATTATAACTGTTCTAATTATTGTAAAATTCCCAAATAATAATGAAATTTTTGATAAAATTATACTCCCTCTGGTTCTTTTTGTTTCTTCCAATTTACTTTTTGTATAGTTTTCAATGCAAATTTTAAATTTTAATATCTCTAAATACTCATAAAAAAATTACAAAAAATACATAATAAAAAAGTACACATTAAGACGAATCTAACGAGATTTCACATAGGTATATTTTATCTTCTAAAGTCAAAAACATTAATCACAATTCATTTTTCTTAAGATAGAATATTTCCAATGCAAAAATTCCTAATCAATAACCGTGATTTCTAAATCACCATAAAAAGCCAAAAGGAATAATATTAAAATAAACAAAATCAAAAAAAGATAAATTAAATTAACAAAACTCTCATCCTATTAAATCCTACCAAATAAGAGTGATTTATTAACCTCACAAATAACCGTTATTTACTAAGACTTTCTCATTTCCAATCAGAAGAATAAGAGAACGAAAAAAGTATTTTTTTTTATGAAGTCAATGGATTAAAAAATATATGCACATTATCTCTGGCATAAAATATGGAAATACAGCTCAAAACATAGATTAATAAAATAATTTGACTTTTTTCGTTATTATACTTATTAATTTTATAATAAAATCCAAAGAAGGAAATTTATAGAAAAATGTAAATAAAATATAGAAATAAAATAGTGGGATGTGGTACGGTTTAAATTATATGCAAAACAAGCAGCTGTAAAACTGGTCCGTATATAAATAGTGACAAAGTATTGTATTTGTAGGAGAAGTGAAGGGTGTGCAGTGTCCCGATTTCTCAGTTGACACTTCTCTCCTCTTATCATCCTAACACTCGTCGTCGTACTCTTTTCTTCCCCCGTTTTCCTCTCTTCCTTTATACAACAAATCATAATACTTGGTAATCCCCAAAACAGTCAAAACTTGTACTGTAAGAGAGCACCAGGGGGAGGAGTTACAGAACACGATTATCCCGGCCCCATAAACTCTTATCTTTAATTATCAATCAAATCAAACACATTGTTCAACAATTACTCATCATTCTATTCTAAGCTTAATCCCGTCAATGGAAGATCTCCCACAAAGCTGTTCTGCTCAAACTCCTCTTCTTCCTTACCATAACTCTAATCCCAACCGTTCATCTCGTTTCAAAATCTCCGAGGTTTGTACTTTTAAGAAGACGTATATCGGTTGAATTCTATACATGACGTGTATATATATGGGTTAATACAATAAATTTATAAAGGAAAATTTATTTGTAAATATATTTTCAAATATTGTTAATTCACTTAAAATAACCGAAAAGTTGCTTAAAATAATCTCTAACTATCACACGTTGGCAAAAAATAATTCCAACTATCAATTATTTTTTACTAATCCCAACTATTCTCATAATTTGTTGAAAACATACCCATCTACTTGTTACCGGTTAGAAAGGTAAATTTTCCACTTTTTTTTCTTTACTAATTGTTCAAAATTAACCCTTCCCCTTCATCAATTAATCAAAAAAAAAGAAAAAAGTGGAAAAGTTACATGTTACAGCAGGTTAAAAGGAGGTGGGTATGTTTTCATCAAATTATGAGAATAGTTGAGATTATTAAAAAATAGTTGATAGTTGGGATTATTTTTGACCAACGGGTGATAGTTAAGATTATTTTGAGCAAATTATCAGAATATTTATTTTCAACCCACTTTTTGGTTATTTTGGGTCATTGAGCAACAATGGAAAGATATACATGCAGGTTAACTATCTCAATATTAGTGGGTATACAATACAAAGTTAAATAACAGACAAAGAATATTTTGAGTCAATAAGTAATAATTGAACGGATTATTTCTAAATAATTATTAATTTAATCTATCTATAAAAAAACATGAAATTTAATTTGCTAATATTAAATAATTTATGTGCATGTTAAAAAAATCAATTAATGACTGCCTAGATATATACTACTATTTTCATAATGCAATTGAGATCGTTTAATTAAGTTTAAAATTCAAATATTAGAATTATTAGTATATAAATATAGAATTTTAAAATAAAGGTTTGATGGAATAAATGTTTGTATGATCAGGTGGTAAAAGAGGTAAGACAGGTGTACAACATAGCATTCCCATTGATCTTAAGTGGTTTACTCACCTACGGAAAATCAGCCATTTCAATGAGTTTCATGGGTCATTTAGGTAAGGAAGCCTTAGCCGGTGGTTCTTTAGCTATTGGTTTTGCAAACATCACCGGCTACTCAGTTCTTTCCGGTTTAGCCATGGGCATGGACGCCATTTCTTCACAAGCTTGTGGTGCTAAACAATGGTCTTTAATGGGTCATACTCTTCAACGTACCATCCTTATCTTACTCCTTTCTTGTATCCCAATTTCATTCCTTTGGCTCAACATTAACCCTATTCTTGTCTTTTTGGGCCAAGACCCCACCATTTGCTCAGTTGCTGCTACTTACCTTACTTATTGTCTTCCCGATCTATTCTTTATTGCGCTGATCAACCCTTTAAAAAGCTATCTTCGCTCACAAAATGTAACTAGACCGCTCGTACTTAGTGCAGGGGTAGCATTGTCATTTCACTTCCCCGTTAACTACATCATGGTTAACTATCTTAACTATGGTATAAAAGGTGTTGCAATTGCGACTTCTATTATGGACCTTAATATATTATTAGTAATGGTAGTATACCTTATTATTACCGGGACTCATAAAAAGACTTGGCAAGGTTGGTCACGAGATTGCTTACGTGATTGGTCAATTATTATTTCTTTAGCAATTCCTAATTGTATTTCGGTCTGTTTGGAATGGTGGTGGTACGAGTTGATGATCGTTATGTCCGGTTTACTTCCTAATGCTGCTGATGCCGTAGCCACAATGGGGTTATTGATTCAAGCTACGTCGTTGATTTATATTTTTCCGTCCTCGCTTAGTCTCGCGGTGTCTACGCGAGTCGGAAATGAGCTTGGGGCGGGTCGCCCTAGTAAGGCAAGGATTTGTTCTAATGTATCATTGTGTTGTGCTATTTTTACTAGTGTGCTTGCATTGGCATTTTCGGTTACGATGAGGAACGTGTGGGGCCGGGCTTTTACATCAGACGAGGCGGTTATTGCGCTAACCGCTGCGGCTATGCCTATATTAGGCCTTTGTGAGCTTGGGAATTGCCCACAAACTACCATGTGTGGGGTGTTAAGAGGTAGTGCTAGGCCTAAACTTGGAGCTAACATAAATTTAGGTGCATTTTATGGTGTTGGGCTTCCTATTGCTATTGGAATGGGCTTTTTTATGAAAATGGGTTTATTAGGGTTATGGTTGGGCTTACTTGGGGCCCAAGTAGCCTGTTCTCTTTTTATGGCTATAATGTTGGTGAGAACGGATTGGGCCGCTGAAGCCCAACGGGCTAAAGAACTCACTGGTGGTACCAATACTGAAATTGTTTCCGAACAAGATCAAGACATCAAGGCTGATGATAATGATAATACTAATAAATTAGATGATCATGATCATGATCATCATGATCTTGAAGCACAACCCGTGATGAACGAGAGTGGTGATGATTTTTATTCCCCAAATGAATCTATCCATTAAAAATTTTATTTTTTAAATTATTTTTTTTTGTAAAAACAAAAAAAAAAAATTAATTACTCTTTTTGGTGGGTGTTCATGTAGGGGTACATATTGTATTAGTAATTAGTATTCCAGTTAACAGAGAATATGAATTCTGTGAGCTGGATAATTTTGGCCATCTATCTAATAGTTTCGGCAATTTTGGTGTCTTTTAATCATGTTTAGCCATTTTTGGAGAGTGTACCAAAATTGTATGTACATAGATGAACATTTTATTATATAATGGAGATATCTTCTAGCTATACTACTCCATCTTCTAAATTTGTATACTCATCTTCTGTTCTTTTGCTCAACAAGTATACTAGGACCACGTTTGATACCCAATCAGATTCAATTAATCCGAATATCTGATTTGAATACTCGTTTCTTACATTTTAAATATTATTATTTGATTTCGATCCGCTTTACCTCGGATCGGATACCGGTTATTCCTTATTGTAGATTCCGATTTTATATTTTATAATTTATATTCTTTTACTAATTTAGTACTTAAACCTATTGTAGACCTCATACTTATTGTCACTTTACAAAACTAAATATTTTTTTAAGAGTATTGTATCAAGAACCAATTCTCTTAATGTCTATGGTGACTTTGAGAATCTCGTAGCTCATGCGTTGTCTTGCACACTTGAGAGTGGTGTGGAGTGTGGCATGGAGTATGGAGTGCTAAAGTTTAGATTAATTGATGAAGTGATTGATTGTGATGACTTGGGGTGTGCTAAGGAAGTCAAGAGACGAAGGATAGTGGGGTATGAAGATGGCTCGATCAGCCGAGCATAGCTAGCTCGATGGAGCCTTAAGGCAGCAGTAGACATAAACTTTTGTAGAGCTTGCTCGACCAGGCGAGCTGGCTTGCTCGACCCGAGTGGTTTCTCGCTAGGCAAAATTTTGAGCATTCTGTTTTGTGGGTATTTTACTTGGGCAACAAGGGTCTTGCTTTTATTAAGAACTTAATGCAAATACAAATTACAAACGAGAATTTGTATTTAAGAGTGGAATTAGTATTGAAATCTGATGCAATCAATTCAAGCATTAAGAAAAAACCCAACGGTCACTCCTTTGAACTCCTTTTGGACCTAGTATTTTAATAAATTTGTATAACTACTTTAGTAGTATTTAGTGATTATAAACTTAGGATTATTAGACACTAAATGTTCAACAATCCTCTCCCATTTAGGGTATAATAAGCCTCTTATTTACAAAACAAAACTTATTATCCAATTCATGCATCAACGCTAATATCCCTTCGGATTGAATTAAGGCCTAGTACAACACACTTCACTAGTGATCGAACGCGAATTATATCCATACGGATTTGAATCAAATGACCCTTCTAACCACTTGAAGATGAAGTACACACAAAATCAATAACACAAAGTCATTAACCTGACACATTATAAGGCTGTGTTCGTATCGTATATAGGTAGGTTCTCAACTCATATAACACATATCCCCGTCATCCAGATACAACACCAAGAGCTCTTCTACTCTTGATCTTGAGAACTTTCAATGGACGACTACCTTGTTCATCACGTTCCAAAGCAACAATGGGTCATTAAAACTTGTTGGTTACAAAAATCAAAAGGATTATACCAGTGTACCACATTGAATTCAAAATACGAAGTCACTCATGCGTGAATTGGGTTCTTCCATATGAATTTTATTTACATAATCGGATTGCAATTGACGCTTATTCAATTCAATGTCTACTGATGGCTTTCGTAAACGAATCCGCCACATTGAACTTAGTGTTCATATAATCAAAAGGTATGACCTCATTAGTGATAAGTCCTTGCACTAGGCTATGCTTAAGAGCAATATGACGAGACTTACCATTATACACTTGACTATAAGCCATACCTAAAGTCGTCAAGCAATCCGCATGAATCGCCACCAGTGAGATCAGCTTATGTAACAAAGGTATCTCAAACATGAGATTCCTCAACCACGGACTGCATCACTAGATGCTGAAACAAGAGCTATGAACTTTACTGACAAACTAGAATCAACTATACATGTTTGTTTCTTAGAGGACCATGAAATAACAACTCTCCTATAAACAAACATGAAACAGTTGCAAAAATTAATCTCATTTTAATCACGAATTTAACGTCTAAATATTTTAATTAATGATGGTAGTAATTAAAAAAAAATTATACGATGATTAGAAACTTGTCAACTCGTAACGTAGTTATGAAGTGCAACAAGTAACGTAAACTTTGGAGGTAAAAACTTAAAGTTGAGCAACTACCCATAACGTTTCGGGATAATTATAATACTTACCCGAAAAATTTATTTACCCATGTTGAGAATAAATTAAATATTTCATACACATATACAAGTGATTTTAAACATGAAGTACAAGTTAGATAACTTGTTACATGTACAACAATTTTTACCCAAACCTTAAACTATCTTAGATAAACCTTTCTTACACTATAATAGACCAAATTAAGGACAAAAACCACCTAAAATCAGCCCCAAACAGCAGCCCCATATGGCTGTCCCCTACCCCCTTTTAGCTCTTTGTACACTTACATACTCAAGCAAATTGTTCTATTCAAAACCTCTTTGTTCTACCCAAAGCTTGTGAATCATTACAAGCATGCAAGAGACAATTATTAGAAGCAAAAACACTTCAAGTAGAGACCATTTTATTCAGCCATAATAACCAACAAATTGCTCCCAAATTCATCCAAGAACAAACACTAGAATCCTTCAAAGTTTCAACTACAAAAACACCTTCTTTTCTCATCAAATCTTCTTCAAAAACCCATCTAAAACTTCTAAAAATTTATGTTTATAAACTCAAATCTTCTATAAAAATAATGTTCATCTCAAGAGCTTTCCATAGACACCAAACTTGGAGAAATCCACCAAGTATAGAGTAAGTTATGTTCATTTTTTTATTTCACTTGTTTTGTTTAAACTTGTTCATGTAAAATTCTTTCTACATGGAATTTTTCTATAAACTAAGATTATTATAAAAATGGGTATTTCATCATAATAACTAAGAAAAATAATCTCTTAAGAAGGCCAAGAAATTTAGGCTAAAAGAAGAAAATTTGAAATATTTTTCAATCAACTTACATTCTCCTATTTTTGTTTTCTAGCCAAAAACTCTTAAGTTGTGGGACTTGTTCAACAAGTGTTGCTCAACACTAATCAATCTCCAAAGTAACAAAATTTCAAAGAGTAAGTAAATCTAACAATTTTTATTTAGAAATCAAAAGTTATTAAGTTACATAGAAAGATTTGAAATAATGCTATTTTTGAATTTTTAAAAATAAGTGTAGCAAATAAGTTGGATCTTAGTTAATGAGAAGTTGTACCAAAGGTTAAGGAGTACTTTCGGGGCCAAGGATCGAGGTATGTCACATGGGGTGATTTTTAAAGGATTTAAGAATAAGTTGGGAAAGTTTTGTATGAACTTGTTTTTAAAAATAAAAGTCCCAAAAAGAAGTTCTTAAATCTTGAAAAATGATATCAAAATGATAATTTTAAGTATGAAATGACTTATTACATGTATTATTATTGTGGGCATCATGCATGTTGATTTTATGAATTGTTGTGTGGTTAAAGGCATGTTTAACAATACTTTGTGAACGTATTTGTGATGGAAATGGTTATATGGATTTGGAAAACATTAACAATTCATTTAAAAAATAATTTCCAGTAGCTATATGTTAAAAAAAAATCTCTTAAATAGTTTTGTTGCAATTTATTCGTTAAAACGATATTTTTTTAAGGTGTTAAATACTCTTATTATAAAAAGATTAACTTTTGATCACCAAAAATAATTAATAAAAGCATATTATAATGTCTCCAACAAGATTTGGCCATAATATATTTATTTTGGAATTCTTCATAATTTTTGAGAAATCGTTAATTTATTTATCGGTAAATTGTGAAATAGTAAAATATAAAAAAATTACCAAATGAAGACATATGGACTTGAAATTTTTGTCACATACTGAAATAGACAGTAACTAATATTGATAAAGTTTTGGGAATATTTTGTGGACGTTTAAGGACCTTAATAATTTTTACTGGGTTATTAATAATCGTTAAGTTAGAAAACGGTAAAATATAAAATAAATATTAAATCACGTCTTTTGGACATGAAACTTTTATGAGACGCTCATATTAACAGTAGATACTTGTACAAAATTTTTTATGAATTTTCGTAATCATATATGGACTTAAATAATTTTATTCGGTTTATCGGTAAAATAATAGTATTAATTATTAAAAAAAACCCACATAATTTTAAATGGTTATTTAAAATTTAATATTCCTTAAAATAGTTTCAGGAACATCATAAAGTTTTTATTTTATTTTATTCTGACTTAAATAATTTTAAACTGATTTTATTATATTTATTGATAAAATGCCTATATAAAATAATAAAGTATCATACATGATCTTTATAAGTTTAAATGGGCTAATAAAAATATTATATGAGTTCTGAAACTTTAGTATAATTTTATTAAGCTAATTATTAATTATTTACTAATTTATCAAATTAATAAAAATTGTTTAATTATTTAAAGGTGTAATAATTTTAGTTAAAATTTGGGTAAAAATAAACCTATATCAAAAAATTTATAATTGTGTTAGTAACATACTTCCGCATAATATAAAATAATTTTTACTTAAATGGTTTATAAATTTCACGAATTTAAGATATCATTCAAATAACGGTAAATACCTAAATTGTCAAAATTAATCGTAAAATCATTATAAATTGGCATAACAGATTATAATCTGATGGGAAAACCTTAAAATCATTTTAATTAAGTAATTATAATAACTTGATTAATTTGGGCCTTGTTGTAGAATAATATGTATTTTGTAAATCAATTATCGATTTTATTACCGGTAAAACTATATTGTATTTAAGAAAATAGTGTTTTATGAAATCTTTTGTCATAATGACTTTATAGATTTATGAACTATATTATAGTTGTTTTGAACGAATTTCAAAACTCTTAGATTGAAACAAAACATTTTAGTGGTTTCCTTGATAAATCATATTGAATTTGAATCACTTTTTGTTACGATGCATTTCCAAACATGCTAGTGATGCCCCAATATAATACAAAGGTTATGTTTGATGATATGATTATTCAAAGCATGTTTTACCATGTGGGAAAGATTATGATATAATTTTTGCTATGTTACAAATAAAGTATGTTTTATTATGTTGCAAAGGAAAATATTGATATTTACGACTTTTCAAATGCTATTGAAATTCCAAGAAATATATTATATACAAAAATGTTTTAGCCTAAATGGCGGATACATATGCAACAACAAATATTGTATGCATGATTAAATGGCTCACCAATGTTGAGCGCGTATTGTACACAATATACCATTGTGTTACATTTGCCGGACATGTCGTGGACGGTAGACCGACTACCAACAGAGTCACAGGATGACTCACAGAGTACCCATGCAAACTTATTATTTGAGTTTGAAGTTGATTTGGATCCATTGAGATCTTATGATTTATGATGAAAAATGAGAACTTGGAATTTATTATGAAACCATTGAATTGAGTTTGAATGATGATATGATTTATCAAATGAAAAACCATCTTTCAAAATGAATTTACTCAAACCAAAATGTTTTAACAACTTGTTTGACGGGCACTAGTGTGTTATACTCAACCTTTTGCTGATACTATACTTTGTATGCTTTCCAATGGTTTTTGTTTTTAGAGTTAATCCCCATGGCACCTCGATGGAGAAGTGATATGCGAGTGAAGGACGAACATGAGTTGGAGTATGACTCCCTTTTGTTTAGATCTCTTTATTGTATCTAAGAGAGTATTAGTACATTTGTTTAAATTTGAACCATTTAAAGATGTAATTTGAACTTCAGAGTTATTTCGATTTGGTTGTAATTTTCCTTTATTTTAGACAACTAAGACTTCCGTTATATTGCTTTGGTTTTGGTTCAAGTATTTTACTTGGACATTGGTTAAACCTTTAAGTAACCCCCTTAATGGTGCTGGCAAAAGTGAGCTTCCGCTTTTTAATACTCCTTCCTATTCACTCAAAAGGGGACATTTGGATTGGGTACGGTTTTTAAGAGTGGAATGGTGGAATATTTTAATTGATTAAATTAATTGAAAAGGTAGTAGTTGGGTATTGGGAGTAGTAAAAGTGGGGATAGTTGGATATTTTAATTGATTAAATTAATTGTAAAGGTGAGAGTAAAAATAGAAATGGGACATTTTGTGTGATTTGGCCCAAAATAAAAATGTCCAATTTTGTGTGAATAGGAGGCAGTACTAAATTCCAATTAGTCTTTGCCTACATAATTTGGGGCGATTACAGTTGGTATCAGAGCCAAGGCTTTGGAAGCATGTCTAAAATTTAGGAGAATTAAAAGAATCAGAAAGAACGAAAAATTAGAAAGTTTGATGAAAAAAAAACCCGAAAATTTGAGGATATTAGGATAATGAACACCTATTTGGGATTGGTACCAAAGTGAGAATTTAATTAATGAACCTTAAGTATAAAGAGTAAATCGACTAAAGTCATTATTGATGCTAGTGAATAAGCATAAAGGCTAAGTTAGAGGATTTTACCCAAGAGTTAAAAAGATAAAATCATAAATAAAAAAAGGATGTTTTTATTTAAGAAAATCAATCAGACAATTAAAAAAAATTATTACGGCTATAGTGGGAACTCGGAAGAGTGTTAAGCTACTGCATGATTTTATATGTTTTTAGAAGCGTAGTTTCGATATTAAGTTATCTTTATGAAATGCCATAGAGATTAATGCTCAGACCTAAATCTATCTTTTAACATAACACCCTAAACAAATTCAAGTTAAGGATGCCTGAATTGGTTCAACACATTGCGAATCAAAACCTTGAAGGAGAAAGGAAAATAAATTTTAATAATAGACAAGCTACCATAAACCGAAAACCAATGATGGCGTATGATCTAGTGAATTCCGATGATTAGATTGTTGAACTTTAAGCGACAATCAGTTAGTCTGGCTGAGTTGGCTAATACAACTTTTGAATTGGCCTAATTGAATACAAATTAGTAACCACAAGAAAATCATTTTGTTTGGGGAAATCTTTACATCAATTGTCAAATTAAAATATTATAAAATAATAAAATAAATATTAGGGAGGTACAATGTACTTTGGAAACTCTATGGGCATGTTTAAAAGAAAACGATAATATTTGTTTAAACAGATGAATGATGTCAACATAAGAAAGTCAGGTAGGCAACTAGATCAACTAGTATGAAGAGTCTAAATTGATGAAAGTAGTGAGTTGTTAAATAAAAAGCACCTTAAGACATGCAACATCAAATGGAAATATAGAATCCTTTGGAGTGTGAGAATGTGCTATACATATATATACATATATATTGGTGCGTGTACATATACATGTGTGCTATACTAAAGCAACATTGTAAGATCTTAAACATTATTGTGCTTGACAAACTCGTCAAATACATTGCAAAACAAAACCTAGGGCTTGGTGAGAGAATAAAACTGTATAAGTGGTTAACAAAGCATCGAACTAGAACTTATAATAAGAGGTATAGTTTATTCACTTGAGAAGTATAGTGCTCCTAAATTCCAAAAATCAAAAAGAAAAAAAAAACTTAATGAGGATATGTGAATAAGAGGAGATTATTTGTATATTGTTATGACAAGGTAAACATATCTAATGGAGGTGAATAATGTGATTTGTAAGTATTGTTAGATTATTCAAACATAACTAAGTGTTATTTATTTATGTTGTAGTGATTCTAGAGTATATATCAGAGGAAAATCATTGATGCACTGAGGACATTCAAATGTGTGAATAATTGATGGAGTTATAGACTATATAAACATAATGATTAAGGATAATTTACTCAAGGAATTGAAATACATGGGGTAGGTAGTAGACTGAAACATTTGAATAAAAGGAGTACACAACAATCTTGAGGGGGTGTATTAGAGTTGAGTTAAAAGAGTCAAAATAGGAAATGGGTGTCATATTAGACAAGTTAGACAAAATAAAAGAAGATAGGAATAAAGGTAAGGTAGGATTGTGTCGATGAATGGAATGTGCATGTATATATATTTAAGGGGACGAAGTAGCAAGGGCTGTTAAGATATAGGATATAGATAGGGTAAGTAAGAAAAGCGAGGGAGAAAATATGAGTAAACTTGAGGTAATCTAGAGAGTCAAATAGAGATTTAGGGGTTTAAATGTAAATATTGTTAAGGGATAATATAATGTTAATTAGTTAATAGTTTATAAAACAAAACATCATATTGTCAAAAGGAATGTAATGGATGTTTAAGTGGAATTTAACATGATAAGAAATTAAGTATGTAGAAAGTTATGAGAACAGATGGATCTAAGTTGAATAAGCAATGGCAAGAGTTAAGGTTATTACAAAAAGTATTAAAAATATTACAAAAGCTAATTGAATACTTGCATGGTTATTGTAAACATGTCGAATAAGAGAAATGATGGATACTTATTGGAACGATAGTTGATTGTGAGATAAGTCTAAGAGTGTATGAGAAATAAGAATAAAGGGACGAATGACTTGAATGTTTTGACGAGCCACAATAAAGTTCTTAAAACTAAGAAATTGGGGGATTTAAACAGAATTTAAATTGAAATTTTGATTATCATAAAGAATAGTCTTGTGTCATGCTTAGATGAGAATAAAGTTATAAACATATCAAGGAGTTGTCATTATTAAAGGGGTTTTTGTCTAATGTTGTGAATATATGTTAGACTTGGTAAATTGTTAAAACAACGATACTAAATGTATTCAAAATACTTACAAAGAGTGATTTTAGTAAGTTATGAGAATATGTGTTGATTTGAATTGAGTTTTGAAAAAGAATAATATTATAGAAAAAAATAATCTTTGAGGACTCTGAATTTAAGACAAAACTTAGTAAGAAAATTTGAGTATACGAATGGTCGAAAATTGTATAATATATATTTCAAAAATAAATTCAGAAAAAAATAATTTTAAACAAAAATCAAGACCTTAGACCTGCCAGACCTTAAGAGTCTATGTCCCAGTCCAAATTTTTCAGCCCCTATAAATCGGGGTCCGAGTTTGGGTCCATTAAGAATATCTTGCTTTACTTGACTGTCTAAATGAACACGACCCAGATCCGACCCACACTCATCCCTAATCCTCGTCCTTGATTTACTTGACTGTCTCAATATCTTGCTTCTTTTTGGCCCTAGCTTTTGCAAGCTTAAAAATATACTTTTCTCCCTTTGTATCTTTCTTTTTATAAAAATGTTTGTAAGCCAACTTTTTTCCTCAGATACCCTTTTTTTTGCCACTCGTTTGGCCTTTTTAAAGATATCTCTCTTACTTATATGAACTCTATCTTCGTTACATTCCATAAGCTCTTTCAACTTAATGGTTTTATCCTCTATCTTATCCCTCGCTTCCTTATTCAGCACCACGACTATACGCCTTTGGTTTACCTGTCGAGACTCTTATATCTCTATAGCACCTTGTCGAATGATGTCAGCCTTAGCTTTTCACATTTGATTTGCATTTTTGGATCGGCTTGGGTAAGCCAACGCTTTAATCATGTCTAAGAATGTGGATGTTACTTCTCCTTTAAGCTTACCCCACCTAATCGTACGTCTGCACTAAACCTTTTTCTCGACAACTTTCTTCCTCATACTAAAAACCAACAATAGTAACCGATGTTGAGCTGATATCTTTATGCCTAGAACCACCTTACAATCCCGACACAAGGGCCTATTAACTTTACGAACTAATGCATAATCAATTTGGGTTGCATGCCCTTCACTATTGTACGTAATCAAGTGTTCCTTTTTCTTCTTAAAGATAGAGTATGCTATAACCAAATCATGGGCTAGAGAAAATTGAAAAAGTTGTTCTCGACTCTCGTTTCTCACACCTAAACAAAAGCCACCATGGACTGACTCATAGCTATCCCGTCCAAGCCTATATGATCATTGAAGTCTCCTATAAAAACCTTTTTGTCTCCCATAAACACTAATGATAGACGTGATCCCAATCCCACTTCGTCTGCCATCCAAACCAACAACAATTCTAACTAGCATGATCCTTTCATCGCACCTCTTCACCTCAACCAATTATTTTAAAATCTTGGTAGATACGAGGATCCCAATCTCACTTCGTCTGCCATCCAAGCCAGCATACCACATCTTATCCTTTTTTACTCTAGTCGAATCATAGCCCTTCCACTTGGTCTCCTGAATACACGCAACATGAATGTTCTATCTACTAAGCTCATCAGCTAACTCCAAAGACTTTGTTTCTAATGTGCCTATGTTCCATGTCCCTACTCTTAGCTCAAAGGCATGATTGTGTATCCCGTCCTTGGACTCCCTCGCCTTGAACCCGACCTTGAGTAATTAAAGATCTTCTCTTGCTCTATTCTAGTTTCTGAAAGCTAAGAGAAGGGTTACAAGACTAACAAAAAGAGCTCAAACGGACCAAACAAACACGACTAAGACACCTAAAAAAGCTTACGTTCTTATGTTCTTACCACGTAAAAATAAATTAGAAGAACAACCAACACCAACTAATCTAACTAGAGTCAGACACACCAGTTCATATCAAGGGGAGCTGGATTCGAGGGACGAAGAAAACAGAGAGCAGCCAGGCAAAAAGGGATCAAACACAAGGGATTAAGCGTATAGAATCAAAAAATGAATAATAAACAAACGTAAGAACAATGAGCAAAACAACAAGCACAAAAGCGAAAAGAAACACGGAAACATGTAATTGAAACCACCTTCTATGGTTGCCATCCGACAGCTTCTTGGTTATCTTTCAATTGAGTACTACCCTCTACCGTTAACAAGATCACTCTTTACTTCTACCTTGCTTAGGTAAAAATTAGGATGGTTTGAAATGAGTTTTTTAAATACTAATTATTGATTGATTGATTAGTAATAAATAGATTAATGCTATTTTTGAATGGAAGAAAATGAAGAAAAAGTAAGAGATAAATGAAAGAATGATATTTCTTCATTTCAATACAAAACTCCTTGTCCTTGAAGATAGAAGTATAAGTATTTTAAAAAAATCATTATCAAAACTCAGTAGTGTTATAGTGTATAATGCTTTTAAAAATATTCAATTACATCTTTACATGCACCTCCACCCAACCTCATACCAAAAGTGAAGCAAATTAGAGCCAAAAGCCACGTTTTTTGAGCAGAGCAATAAGAATTGTACTTTCTATTTCTTCGTCTCCCCCTCTTCATTTCTTAATATTGCCAAAGCAGCAAATTCAGGGAGAAAAGAGTAAGCTGTCAATTGAAATGCAGTATCACAGATTTCAACATTGAGTCAAAATCTCTGCACCATCTTCCGTAATCAAAATAGTATGCTCAAATTGTGCTGATAGACTTCCATCTTCCGTAACCACTGTCCAATTATCGTCCCACATAATCGGATTATAACTTCCTATAGTCAGCATTGGTTCTGCAATAAAACATAATGCATAAAGAAAAAGAAAAAGAACAGTTATACCTTTCATTAACAAAGTTTTAGTGGATGAAAATAACAATTATTACGGTCAGTAATGCTATTAAGTGGTTTCTACTTAGGGTGGGGTTTGCGGGGATCGGATATATGCAACCTTACCCTTATCCGTGATAAAACTAACAAAGAAAATATTTTTGATTGATCCTTGGGAACAAACTAGAGAAAACCTTGAATGAAACTGAAACACAGCGTATATAATATGTACTCAAGTTTTCAGTATCCTACAGAAGTAATCGATTTCAGAGTTGGAATGAGATTAGCATACAGTATTCTATATTGTTTAGTGAATGGCTTTTAGAGATCGCCAGTTTGCTGGAACTGGGATGTGTCACAGCCAGGACAAGCTGCAACACTAAGGTCCAACTACTCCAACTCCAACTTTTCAAAGAATAAGTACTAGGGCGAGTCCAAGTAAGCCCAGCGTTGCCTTTCACATAAAGAGACTTAATAAGGATGTGCTATTCTGAAATATAGAAACTTTTTGGGTCTTGTCGTCAACAACATCCCAATACCCCAATGACATTTAAGTGGCTCCCACCAAGGTGAGGTTTGGGGGGTCGGATGCATGCAACATTTGCCGTGTTTTGGTCGTAGCAACTTTCCATTAATAAGGTCTTCTTAACCAGAAGTTTACTAAAATCTTCAATCATGGCCTCATGCGCTAGCTTAGATTGACCAAGTCATGACCAGACCAGTAGTTCAAAAATGAAAAATATTTTAGAATGTCTACCGATGGTGAAAGTTTGATTCAACAGCATGCGCCCACCATCATTGTTCCCTGCAGAGAGGATAAGAAAAGATATATAACATAAGTACATAACCCATTGTTATTCCAGTCACAAGATATTTTATTAAGGTCTTCAAGTTGTTTCAATTCTGTTTCGCTTTTTCATCATGTACGTTCAGGGACATTGTTATAGAGGAGCTTTTGTCTTTGCAAAGGACTGAAGTAGTTAACATGCTCACAGAAATACAAAACTAGAATACCACAAAGTATATGGGAGTTAAAGAAAATTACTGCAGTGCATAATAACGGGATCTGCATGAAAAACCCGACCAACACCATGACCAACAAACTGGCGTACAACACCATATCCAAATTTATCTGCAAGTTCGCTGCAACAAAGGACCCAGATTTGAGAAAGTCTGGTACATGAAAGAATCAAAAGACTTTACACATAGCATTACATTTAGCAGGTCCAAAAAAGCCCCTTAATCTCGGAACGCAAAATCAATACCAGAACCTATTGAACAGCAAGTAAAATTTTTATCCTGAGTTGGATAGAAAATCTTGCTCCCTCTGTTTCTGTATGACTTTGAGCATGTTCTCTTTAACTTATTTGTTGTACTTAATAGTTTTTCGAAACAAATCAGACTAGACCAGACCAGATCAAATCACATCACAAAGTTTCAGATCAAACCAAATCAAGCCAAACCAAACCAGATTAACTAGTAGGAGTATTATTTATCATTAACAAAAATATTAGACTAACTATAACTATATGAAACCAAGATTAGATCATATCAGACCAGATTAGATCAAATTGATTCAGATCTGATCAAAGTGAATCAAACTAGATCAGACGAGATCAGATCGATCAATCAAATCTAATGAAGGTAACATATTCGATTTGAAATAACCTGAAGGAAAAAGTTATTGAAACGAAGAACACTTTTTAGGTTTTATCCCATAAGTGTATTGCGGAGTAAGGACTGAGAAAGTAAACTTCTGGCTGGGTTGCCGCTGGCCAGTAACAAAAGTAAGCACAGTTGTTCACACTCCCATATGTCACCAATTGACAAAAAAAGAGTTTTGAAATCTTACTGTATAGTTCTACCAATCTTTTTATACTCCACTCCTGGCCCACATATTGAAATTGCTTTGTCCAAGCATTCTTTAGTAACCTAAGATTCGAAAAAAAAAAGTTCCATTTCAATGCAACTCAAAGAAAACTCAACTAGACATCATAATAAGGAACTTAACAGAGTTTATTACTCTTAAAAGCCACAATTGTGCAACTACTTTTACTAAAATCAAGAGGATAGATGGAACTAAAGACACTATTGTACAAGTCAAGGAAGGTCAAAAAAGATGTTGAAGGTGGGAGTAAAAGCTGATATAACAGCAGAGAATCTGCTTGAATTACAATCAATACAAATATCTCACACAGATATTAGTACTTCAAAGTTACAAGTAAGCCCGTAACAGTTAGCAACATTATACAAACTTTGTGAACCAAATGGAACCAATTAGCATCCTTTTAAAATGAGTTCTTGAGTTGGCAAAAGATTGTTTGTAAGCAAAGAGAAATAAACCATGTAAATTTAAATTGACATTCAAATGTTACCTGAACCAATTGTTTTGCTTCATCATCAATCTGCCCACAAAAGAAGGTTGCGGAGGTATCCCCATGATAACCCTAGGTAATATTTCAATTCATAAATTAAGCCTTTATCAATGCATGGATATATCTTACATCAATGCTCCATACAAATTGTAATGTCTATACAGATCAGAATCAATTTTACGAAAACAAAAGCATATAAAACATTTAACACAAGAAAATGCATCTCCCTTTGACACAACATCATGCTCGCAGTAAAACTTTGATGGTATGTAAAAGAAGCTCTGCTATAAGGTAAGCATGCTCTGTATCAGAATACAACAGTGTGTTTTCGTTTGCTTTTCAGTGGTGGAGGCACCTTTGGCTGCTGAATGTTGGTAAGTTTTGTGCGACAGCAGAAGCAAAGATCGAAAAACAATAACGAAAACAATAAAGATTCAGAACAATAAAGAAAAGACACAAGAAATTTAACGTGGTTCACTATCAATGTGATAGCTACGTCCACCGGCACCGAGAACTAAGCAGCGTAACACCCTGAAAGAGATACAGGGACTTCACCTTGACACCCTTAAGTATCAAATCCGAACCCTTAAAGACACTCACTTCCCCATTGCTAAACTCACCCTTGAACCCCAAATAATCTAAGGTTCGAAGCGATATCAAGTTCTTCCCCAAATTAGGAACATGCCTCACCTTAGTCAAAGTAACCCTTCTCCCATCTCTACTCCGAAGTCTAATGGAACCAATACCTACTACTTCACATGGAGTACCGTTAACAATCGTAACCGAACTCCCACAACAAGACTCATAAGTATCAAACCATTCCCGACGAGGACTCATATGGAACGAACTACCAGAATCAAGAACCAAGCTATCAAACAAATCATTAGACTCCACACAACTAATCAATGCTAAGTCTTCCTCTGAATCATAGCTCTTATTCTGTTTCCTTTCGACTATTGTGGCCTGAGATTTATTCTTTAATTCCGGACATTTAGACCTAAAATGTCCTGGTTCCCTACATTGATAACAAATTATGTTCCTAGTGTTGCTGGACCCATTTGTACTAGCACCGTTACTGTTGTTAGACCCGTTTTTCTTTCAAGAATTTTTACCCGACCTAACAACTAACCCACTGCCCTAATCATTATTATCACCCGTCGCTTTTTGACGCAACTCCCTAGTATAAAGTGCTGCCTTCAGTTCCTCTAGGGTCAACGAGTCTTTGCCAACCACAAAAGACTCCACAAAGTTTCCATAACTATTCGGTAGAGAAACAAGCAATATTAAAGCTGCATCCTCATCATCTATCTTAACATCTAAATTACGTAAATCTAGTAAAATAGAATTAAAATTCTCTAGATGATCCCTTAATGGCGTACCTGACTGCATCTTGAGGCTACATAACCGCTGTTTCAGTAATAATTTTTTGGTTAATGATTTCGTCATGTACAATGACTCCAGTTTTAACCATAATTCTGCGGCCGTCTCCTGATCAGCAACCTCTGTGATGATATGATCATCAAGACTTAGCAAGATGGTAGAATGAGCCTTTTCTTCCATCACTACTAATTGTTCATCAGTCCATCCGTCTCCAGATCCCGATGTCGACGCCGCACTTTTCGGGATCAATGGACGTCAATCTACAACTGCTTTAATAACGCCTTCATCTTAATCTGTCATAGCCCAAAGCTATTCTTCCCATTAAATTTCTCAATCCTTATTGTAGAATCTCGTACCATTGTTTCCCAAAAAAAACTTTTCCTATGATTAAACCTGAGCTCTGATACCAATTGTTGTGCGACAGCGAAAGCAAAGATCGAAAAATAATAACGAAAACAATAAAGATTCAAACGAACAATAAAGAAAAGAAACAAGAAATTTAACGTGGTTCACTATCAATGTAATAGCTACGTCCACCGGCACCGAGAATAAACTTTTACTATAAACTGGGAGATTTACAAGAGGAAATCAACCTCACTCACAAAGAACAATGTGCTCTCTTGTGATCTCTCAAACAATTTGTGGATTAATTTAGCCCTAACCCTAAAACGGATATTTATATGAGATACCCAATTAAAGAGGTTATTACATAAATTAACAAAAATATCCGTAAAAAACATGAGAAAAAACTGCTTTGCATACAAAAACCCGACATAGCCGAGTCGGCTGTACCACAAGAAGTCTCACCGCCGTGTCGGCTGTGGCTCCTGGAAAAATCCGCAAAATGATCTGACTCTACCACCGAGTCGGCGGCGCCCTTCCCCTTCAAGAAAGCCGACTCGGCTAAACTTACTGGAAAGTTCCTTACTTGCTCCGATTAAAGTCGACTCGTCTCAAGCCCGACGACCCCCAGCAGCCTACTCGGGGTGGCTCACTGTTTTGACAATCATCATCAATTCATCTTCATCAATGTGTTCGAGTCACACATTTCAACCGTAAGACCTCTGCAATACTGTTGCTTTGGATAGACTGGTTGCTGATGGGTGCTGAGATGTATCAAGTTTTGTTCTACATTAAAAATGCTTGGTGTGTGTTCCAGGGCTGCTGCGTGACGTCTTTCCTGGTACTCATCATGGATTGGTTCTATGAGCTATGTTGGGTTCCTTATACCGGTTGTTATGGTTTGTTTCTATGCTTGTATCTACTGCTAGCCTCTGTTTATAGTCCTTTTCTGGTTGGTCTATCAGTTGGAGTTGGTGTTGCTGCCCTCAGTCTATGGTCCAGCTGCAGCTTTCTTTGGTGTATAATGTGCTAATGCATTCTTGGGCCTGCTTGTGTGCCCCTAGCGCTGCTACTTAGCGTCTGGTGTCTGCATCTAGCTAATGTTTTGGTTTCACTCATTGTTACTGCTTGGGGTCAATAGTTTAGCCACTCTTTGTAGTTTGTATAGTTTTGTTTTTCTTCATTTGGTGGTTCCGGTAGTATAGTATGGCTTTGTCTAACGATCGAGTCCGTTGGGTTTTCGTTGATATTGTCGCTTTAACCCTTTATGGGGCTGGTCGCTATCATTTCTTTTCGCTTAAAAGGATTTTAGACTTTTAACAACTTTTGTCCCTCCTAGAGGGTTCCCTTGTACTTTGTCCCTTTTTTATGAATATAACTCAATTGCCCAAAAAATGTATCAGCATACAACAATGCATACAGCTTCGAATCTAATAGCATATACAAATCAAAATAAGAGAAACATGTGATTACATTTAATTCGACAACATTTCATCAAACCAATGGTATTTTTCTCCCACCTATGATGAGGTTCGAGGGAGTCAAATATACACAACTTTACCCTTTAAAGAGGTTGTTTTGCTACGCCCTTAATAGATAACATCATTTGTGACTTCATATAAATACGAAGTGCACATGATTTAATGAGCCATTTGACTAATATAAACCAAAACCATAAAATTATAAATATTTTCCCCTTCTAAATAAGGGACACGCATGATTACATTCAATGTTCAAAAAAATTTCCCACGAACAATACTAATTTATCTAAAAAACTAACATTTACTAACAAGTGAAAAAGATATCAAATACGTAGCTTGGTTGTTAAAGAGGAATAGTGAAAGTAGCAAGCACTATAAAAACAAGACAGAGGAGATAGCCATAAATGTGGCAAAAATTTGGTAAAGTAGAGATATTTAGCAAAAACATAAATAAAAAATAAAAAATAAAAAAAAACTATTCTTGGAAAGTTTGGCTCCATGATGAAAAACAATTTTTTTTCTTGAAAGATATACTTACATTTAGGTAAACTGTAACATCAATGTTGATTATATCACGATCCTGAAAAGTGGTGACATCCATCAGTACTTCAGTAAAGGGAAGTAAATATTAATATAATAATGCACTGCAGATAGAACAAACCTCAAGAGACCTTGAATCTGGTATTCCGTGGCAAATGCATTCATTTACAGACGTGCAAACACTTTTAGGAAATCCACCATAGCCTAAAGGTGAAGGATATGCTCCATTGTCAATTATCATTTGATGAACTGCCTCATCAATTTCATCAGTTTTCACACCTGGCTGTGGATAAGAACATTTACTACTATGCATGTGGAAGAAATCATCTCCATAACAAATCACTGAGAAGAACATAATTGAGCCACCGAAAATGATTTAAGAAACAAGTTACCAACACAATATACAAGTAGACATTATTTGTTTAGGTGAAAAGGATAATCCAACAGCATTAAAATCAATTGTTTCTCTTTTGGAATGCGGCGTGCGAAAAGAAAAAAAATTGAGATGTTGAGAGAATGATAGATAAAGATAGTACATGTATTAATTCACCAAAGTCATGCACACATAGCATATCAATAAGCAACTACTTTATGTGCCTGACACAAAAATTTGATTGAGAAATAAAATCCTAGGTTCATTGCATAAAATCTTCATAACAACGCACTGAAGCATAGCCAAAGTTCAAAATTCACTACTACTACCTTGACTAAAGTTCCAGCATATTCAAGAACTTGAGCAGCCAATTTCCCAGAAGCTCTCATACATTTTATTCCTTTCTCATCATGCACCTCAGGTCCACTTGCTATTCCTGGAGGTCTTCGAGAATTCACATATGGTGGCCTCTGTATATGTGACGGAACAGGTCGAGGAGGAGACACCTTTCCAGGCTTTAAGCGTAGACGTTTACGACCGCTTTTTGACACTTGATCGTGATTTCTGTATGTTTACAAGATGAAGCCTCATAAGAGAAACAAAAGCATGCATATTCATATGCATATGAGGAGAGAGGGGGATAGGGGCAAGGAAAGAGAATGCACACCTATTAAATAAGAGATTGGTCAAGCTAGATAGAGATTTAGGCAATTGCATACAAACACGTGTTCTTCCTGCAATGATAAATTACCAATAAGCCAAACACATAGCACCCAACTTCCTCATCAAAAGAATTATATTTGCGAATGGCAGATCATACAACCATAGTAGTCAAAATGTCAAATGGAGAAAAGCAAATGGCCAAAGAAGTTTGTAATACTTATTATAGGAGACTTTTCAAATTCAAAAAATTAACAAGATACCAAACAAAAGAAAATTAACAAAAATAATAAAAGATGATTGTGGTGTACATTTCTCTAAACAAGTGGAATTCTAAAAACTATGACATTTCTCAATATGTTAAGCCTGCTAAATACAGTTCTGATTCATTTATTATGTCATTACTTTTAAAACTCCTCTTATATGGCCATAATTTGCACCACCTTGTGTTATGCTTCGGTGCTTTTTTACTTGGTTTTGTGTCAAGAGACTATCTTTGGCGTTTGGTTTTTTGTAGGTTTTCATTGAAAACGTGTCTTGCGTCCCTTATAGAGGTGTTGAACGTGTCGAACCCCCATTTTGAGCCCTTATCAAGCCCATTTTTAAAAAGGTTTTGTAAGTGCCAATGTGCCAGGTCGAAAATGGGTTGTGCCAAGAAGAAATTTATTAACTCGTTGGTATGAACAAGAAAGGGAGCTTGAAATATTGCCTTGTTCAAATGAGTACATTATCTTCTCTGACAAATATCTTGTGTCAAAATCTTCTATTTGCGAATGAATGTGTTCTAACTCTTGGGAAACTCGATGAGTGATTTCTCCTATGCATCGTAGTCATTCAAAAGAGATCTTAAAGAAAAATCAAAGGTGTGTAGTTAGGATCTTGATGATGAAAGACAAGGTGTGGTTGTTAAAACCCTTGACGATGTATTACTAAGTCATTTAACATTAGAATATAGGAAATATTACCGTGAATAATACAACAATACCAACTATTGACTAAACAAAAATAATACGAACTTAAAGGAGTATTTTCCTAGAAAGTCCCCTTAACCCTAACAAGTTAAAAATCAAATTATAGGTGATTATAAGACAAAAAAAATTTGGTAAATTAGTTAATAAACTAAAGTTGGTATTATTCTAGTAAAATACCCCCTTAAGTTGGTATTATTCATGGTTCGTATTATTGTAGGAAAATTAACAAAAGGTCGTATTATTCACAAGTTTTCCTAGAATATATTGTTAGACGTCATTTTATATATAGGTAAGATAGATTTCATATGTTTTGCTATCTATATCTTATGCAAGTTATCAATCGTACTAAGGCTACAAGATAAAAAAAAAATAGTTTTAATCCTAGATAATGAATAGAAGCTTTGACTTTGTAGTTAATGTTTGATTTATTCAAACTTAACCTATCTTATTCAAATTAGCTCACAGCCTCACACTATGACGAAGATGTATAATCTATTGCATTTGGACTTGAAAAGTTTGTTACTAGATCGTGGAAAAAATCTACAAGGATTTGAAATTGAATTTCAAATTTGAAGCAACTGAAGTTAACAACCTTAGTTTTAAAAATGCGAGGTGCACCAAGGCGCTAAAGACCTTAGAGCCTAGGTGCAAAGCGCAGAGTGAAGGCGCAAGCTTTTTTATGCACTGCGCACTTTTTCGCTAAAGCTTAAAAATAAATTTTAAAACATATATAATACTTCAAATAAAATGAGATTCATATTTTAGTATCAACAAGCTTGAAAACATTTACCATTCTTGCGATAAATACCACTATAGCACAAAATTATTAAAATGAAAATACGAAGAATTCCAAATTGTATTTTCTTCTTCTAATGAATTTTGTTTTTGTAAAGAAGCAATGGTTTTCGAAATTCATATAAAAGCAAAGTTGAATTTGGAGTTTTAGTTCATTTTCGAACAAACGAGCATAAGTTAACTACCGAACCCCAACAAGGAGGCGCAAAGGGCGTACAAGGTGAGAAGCACATAGAGGCGCACAAGGTGCACGCCTCTTGTAGTGGGCTTTGCGTCACCTAATCGAGGCGGCGTTTTGAGTCGAGCCTGACCTCGAGGCGCATAAGGCGCAAAGCAACGTTCGGTTTTTGAAACAAAGTTAACAGCAATCGTGAAGAATCAAAAGATTTGCTGATTAAGACTCCAATATTGCTATGAACATTAAGTTCAAATTTAAAGTTAACTATTGAAGCCTATATAAAAAGCGAAGATGCTTAGGACATAAGAGACAAGAGCTTACAACACAAAAGAGATTTATACTTGGCTTCAGAAGAAATATTAATAAGCTTTTTATTTAGTTTTCTTAAGTTAGATTTTACATTTTATCTTTTAGCAACAATAATTGTAAAAGCAAAACACTGAAATTGTAAAGTGTTAAGCCTGAGAGTTTGATGATGGAAGTTTGCTTTGTTATATTTATTTATTGTAGAGGTGATAGTGTTAGTGTTGTTTAGATTTATATTTTTCGGTTACTTAATGAGTGCATAGGTGGTAGAGGCGGAATTGTTGCCGAGGTTTTCGCATAACGAATGAAAGAATTTATTCTAACTTTTTGTAACCTACAAGAAAGCCAAGGAATAATAAAAAGTATTAGGTATTATATATCCTAAATAATTTGCACCACCTTATGTTATGCTTTGGTGCTTTGTTTTGTCCCGATTTATTTTTGTCTTGATTTTTTGTATTAACTAGTTTATAAGTTTCTTAAACACAAACCCAAAACCTCAAAAGTAGTTTTTAAGTGTACTAAGGAAACCCGAAGAAGTCTGTTAAGAATCCGGAAATACAATTTACGGACAGCCACTATACTCTATTCAAACTCCCGTATAGAGTAAGGTTACTTAGGAGTTAGGATTCTTATAGTGATCCTTTCACGAGTAAGGCTGATGTGCTCATTTTAGAGCACATTTATCTCCACATTTTAGTGTCGAGTCTCGCGTTTTAGATTGACTTTTGCATACTTTACGCATGATTTTACCTTGCTTTTGTCTCCATGGTGTTTTGAGGTATTTTCAGATGTTGTGAGGAGGTTTCGAGGCATTTTCGTTGTGTAAGAGACTTAGACACTTCAATCGAAGATGAGACACGTGTTTCGAGGCAATCCCGAGTGCTCCAAGTCATTCCCGAAGATCTCGCTAGGCTCGGAAGTCATTTGGCTTGTTTGAAGTCAACAAAGAGCCAAAAGGCACCCATTCGGGCAAACCTAAAGTACATTCGGGAGAATGTAGGTAGAAACTCAAAGGAAGCAACTCCAAGCTCACCATTCGGGTGAATCAGCCAACAAATTCGGGTGAATTGCTGCATTTGGGCGAATCTATGATGCCATTCGGGCGAATGGATTGGTTTTTCTCATGGAGCAACTTCAAACTCTCTGGAAACCCCGAATGCACCTCATTTGGGCGAATGAGTGTCCATTCAGATGAATGGACCTAGAATTCGGGCGAATGGCAACAATTTTTACTGCAGTTTTTTTTTTCGCAAGTTATTTTTGTAGGTCTTTTAGGGCTTTTATCCCCCACGCTTGTATACCCTATATATACCCCCAAATCAGATATTACTCCCCATGCCTATTGTGAGTGCCTTGTGCCTCACTTTAAAACATCAATCCTTTAGTGTTTTTCTTTCATTTTCTTGCCCTAGTATAGGTTGTTCTTCTCTTATGCTTTCTCCTTCATTCTAGTACCTTTCATTATGTAAGTTTACTTTGATTTATTGCATTAATGTCTTTAATGCCTTCATTTATGCTTTCTTTTAATGTTTTCATAGTGTAGATTTCTTGCTTTTATGTTCTTCATTTCATGTAATGTTTTCTTTAATGTTTTCATTTCAATCATTCTTTTAATGCTTTCTAGAGTAGATTTATTGTTTTCCTTCTTTATTGCTATTGCTTTCAATATGCTAGAGTAGTTCTTTTAGGGTTTAGGTTAGAAAAACCCTAGGTTTTGGTCTTGTGTTTAATGTTTAAGATTAGGGTTGAGGTTGATGATGATTGTTGATAGATATTCAATTCGAATCTTAATCTAGTCACTCCTAGTGAAACAAAGGGCGATTATGAGTTGTTCGTATGGCTATAGGTCACCAACTTCCCCTGGATATCTAGAGTGTCTCGATCGATCTTCGTTCGAACTCTCTTGACCTAGCTTATCCTTATTTCCAATAGACCTACCTATGGTGGACCTAACCCAATCCCCACTTTTTTTCATTGCTTATTCTCGTTCTTAGTATAGTTTACCCATCAACCTACCGATCATACAATCTTTCCACACCGAGTCTGTAGTCTAAGTCCCTTGTCCTTGTGGTTCGACCCTCAACTTACCATTACACTCGTTATAGTAATATTAGGGTGATTATAAGTATTGTTTGTATAGCCTTGGCTCTTAGTGTTTAACGACGTGCTAGAAACTGGCTATCAGAGGCTTGTTGAGTTCACCAACGTCCAAAATAATTTTTATGAATTAAAGTGATAAAGGCGCACCACCATTAAGGGGGAGACACTTTGTGTTGTTGGGTGAGGGTAGCTCATGTTGTGACTTGTGAGCTTGTTCGAGTTATATTAAGTGCCCAAAAAACATAAGATGTGCAAACACATGAGAGCTAGAAACTAGAGAAAGAGAACTAGGAGGCTAGACAACATGTACTCCATGTATGTGAGCAAACACCATTGAAAGTGTATGAAATTTTGTTGTATACACATAGTGTTTGTTTGTTTGTATTGTATTCATTTGTAATTGTTCATACAATGGAATTACAATTGGATGATTGAAGTGGTATTCTAAGATACTCATCTAAATACAAGTTCTCTTCTACTTATTTTCATTGTATGCTAAAGAACACAAATGTCATAACTTTGTTGTCATTTCATCTAAATACAAGTTCTCTTCTACTTATTTTCAAGAGTACAAATTGTTTATATTTCTACAAAATTCTTCATCATTTCTTTGCTAAACATTAACGGACATTTGACCATATAAAATGTTGCTTCATTTTGAGAACAAGCGAAGACACTAGAAGCCCTTCCTCTAATGCACTAGCACACTACAAACTTTTGTACAATATAAACACAACATTAGTTATTCTCTTATACCCACAATTCTTCTAATCCTTTGTAAATTGTAATTTAATTGTGAGAGTTGACATTTTTTCTTATTATTCCACATTAAATAGATTTATATTTTATATTTTGTGTGCATTCCTTCTAGTATTGTCTTCATTTATATCCTTGTATATTTCTCTACACTTGCACTTTTGCAAAACCACACGTCAAAAAAATTCACACTACTTATTCTCTTATACATCCACCAATAAGTCAATTCTGCGCTAATAAGTCAACTCAATGTTCAATTAATATGAACTTATGAAAATTAGCCCTTATATTCATATTTTAGCAAATTAATTTTAAAAATTAGACTATTTTAAGTAAAATTAAAAGCAGTCAAACAATGTGACAAAAGTTCATTCCAATAATCAACAACAAAACAAAAACAGAAAACAAGCCGAAACATAGTCAATCAAAATCAACTAAATTGTATGAAAAAGTCAAATTTATCATAATATTTAGAATTTTACAATTCCCTAATACCGGAACAAAATCGATAGGTTTTGCAATGAAGAAAATGCAGTAACTCTACAAAAAGAAGATGAACCTGGAGAATAGCCAAAGAGTTCGTAAAGAGGGTGTTGAGAGGAATGCAGAAACTGGTCAGAGCCGACAAAAGAGGAGAGAAGTCGAGACTGCAAACTCGTTTTCCCCGCCATTATCGCAAGCTTTCTTCGTCTACCACACACTAGCGTTATCCAAGAGAACCAACACCAAACGTAATTTTTCAATACTATTGTGGAACAGTTCCCAGATTAAACTACTGAGCTTGGGGTTTTAGTTTGGATAAATTTAGGCCTATTGAATTATTACGGTAAAAAATGAGATAAAATTGTTGTTAGGTATTGTATTTAATAAGTTTATTTTTTTTTTTAAAGGTAGATTAATTTTGTTAAAATTTCGTGGTAACGAGACATATAACCTGAAAACTTTGATTGAAGTAAGTTAAGGACTACAAATCATACATTATATTAATTTTGATCTATAGTATAGAAAGTTAGAGTGAATATGAGAGTTTCATTTATAATCATTTTATTGGCCAGCATTATAAAAGTATTTATAAAAGGAGTATTAATTAAATAATTTACAATTCAATTAATTTTAGTCATTCGTGGAAATAAAATGTTGCATTTAGGGGTGTTCAAAACTACCCGACACGCTCGACCCGACCCGCTGACCCGCCTCATAAATGGTTGGTCAAAATCTTAAAAAAATTCAAAGTTCCGGGTCGGGTCATGGGCCGAAATTTTTTTGACCCGGGTACCCGTTTGACCCGGATAGCTTATAATATATATATATACATTTTTTTTAGTGTTTCATTTTATGTTATTGAAGACATTTGTAATTAAGGACTTTGGACTTTTTTTTTTGGACTTTAGTTAAAAACTTTTTTTTGTTTGTTTGGGACTTTAATCTTTTATGGTGGATTATTATTAATTTACTGTTTTATGGTAGAATATAATATATATAGTTTTTCACGCCTTTGATATCGACATTATATATTGCTTTTGAGTTTAAAAAATTAGAATAGTAATTTTAAAATCTAAAATTCAAGCTTGATCAATACGAATTAGAAAATTTTTGTCTAAATATAGCCTAATATCTACTCGGAATTCGATCTTAAAAATAATAATTAAATTTGAAAAATCACCAAAAATAATAACCGGGTACCCGGTGACCCGACCCGTTTTATCCGGGTACCCGCATTAAATGGGCCGGGACACGGGCCGCAAAAATAGGTACCCCCGGCTTTCCGGGTCCCCGTTTAGCCGGGTACCCGGTTACGAACACCCCTAGTTGCATTCATATATCAATTCAGTCTAGTTTATTCTTTACAAATATAAAAATATGGATTTATATTAATGGCATAAATATTAATGGCAGGAATATTAATTGTAGGATTTTCAATTCAGTCAATTTTATTCTTTTACAAAAATAAAACATTGGATTCATAATAATGGCAAGAGTAATAACTGAAGGAATTTCTATTCAGACAATATTATTATTTTACGAAAATAAAAAATTATGATTTATATTAATGGCAGGAATATTAATCGAAGGAATTTCAATTCAGTCAATTTTATAAGTTGACAAAAATAAAAATTGTCTTTCAATACAATGGCATGAACTACAATATAAAAATTCACCCATAGTTATCAAAATCCCGATCCTGATCTACTATTTTACGATCTTACAGTCCAAAAATGGGTGACCGATCTTGATCATAGGTAGGATCTTAATCTAGTAGAATTGTGCGATCCTTCTTAGCTCAAAATTTTAGGTGATAGGATCATAACACGATTCTACGATTCTACAATCGTACGATTTTACGATCCAATCTTACATGGGACCATGGGTAGTTTTAATTGTAAAATATTTTCATCTAATATAGATTTTACTTGCCTATAATTATACAAAAAAATAATTTTATTAATACCTTCATAAAATTCAGGTTTTTCTTAATTTGCAGTTTAAAAATGATTATTATAGTATTTTTTGTTCAAAACTTAATAGATTAAGTCAAATAAGCTTTTACTAACACCTTAAAACTTAAAAAGATAACAAATATAAATGATAATCAGTAGTTCAAAAGCACATTGATGTATATTTGTAGAATCACACGATCCTACGATCCGATTCTACCAATTTCGATCCTACCCGCTCAAAGATCCTGCGTAGAATCCTAATCCTAATAACCTTGAATACACAATTTGACCAACTTAATTATTTGCTCATATCATTTCTTTTTTCTCAAGCTTCAGTGTTGGTGAATAATATTTTCAATTATGACCGTGAGCTTAAATTACATTCAGTAAATACAGAGTGATATGGGACATGGAAAATTAATGCAAAGGTCATACATATGTGGGAGTATAAGGAGAGAGATGTGACCACATCTATTGATCACTTAATCCTAGTGGACGAAAAGGGAACATCTATAATGGCTTCAATGGGAAAATTTACAATGTTAACTCATTCTAAATTCTGTGTGTTAGGAAAATCATTTTTTATTTTTTTTGCAAAATTTAGAGTTAACCCTGCAGTGGATGAGTATAGATCAACCAAACATAATGGAAGATGTTCTTCTATAAAACATCAATAATTGAAGATGTTCGTTCATCTAAAATTTCACTAAGATATAAACGTATTTAAAAATCCGTGCATTGCACGGGTTTTTATCCTAGTGAGTTATAAGCTATGTAAATTGTAAAATTTAGTAAGAGAAGATTGCATTGTATGATTCAGTAATTTCTTCTAAGCAAGGCAATTTCAACATCTAAATTTGGAAACAATTTTTTTTTTAAATCATGTCGATATAAATGCAATGCCTTATAAAATACAAAACTATTACAAGAGTCTAAACTACTACCAGGGTTGTTAAGATCGAGATTCTACATAGGATCGTTGAGAGGGTAGGATCGAAATCGGTAGAATCGGATCGTAGGATCGTGTGATCCTACAAATATGCATTAATATGCTTTAAATAACTAATTTTCAATTGTATTTGTTCTTTATTTAAGTTTTAAGGTTTAAATTAACATTGATTTGACCTCAACTATTAAGTTTTGTAAAAGAATACCTTTAATAATCATTTTTAAAATGCGAATCAAGAAAAACTTAAATTTTAGTCATATGGATATGATTGTTTAGATATATACATATATACACATAAGTAAACTCTAGATTATAGGAAATTTTTGTACGATTATAATTACCCTTGTAGGATCGGATCGCAAGATCATAGGATCGTAGAATCGTGTTATGATCCTACCACTTAAATCCAGGAGTTATGTAGAATCGTACGATTCTACCAACATTAAGATCCTACCTACGATCCGGATCGGTGGCGTAATTTTGGATCGTAGAATCGTAGAATCGTTGATCAGGATCGAGATTCTGATAACCATGACTACTACTATAGGCTGGAGCAACAAAGTGTATTGATAACAACATTAATCGAAGGTTAGAAGTATCTGGGAATCTTAATCTGCTACGATATGAGTGAAAAATTCTCGCTCTTTTTTATCAATTTCAGGTTTCTTCTCACTCTTGACTATTTTAGACTATAGCTATGGCTTGCTTTTGTGTATATTAAATGCATTTTCAACTGTTGAAGTTATATTGGCAGACGATATTGCCAGATTAATATTGCAGATGATATTGCGAGATCAATACTGGCAGTCAATACTAAATAATATTGCCAGAATAATATCGACCGACGATATTGCCAGATTAATATTGGCAGACGATAATAAAATAATATTAGAAATACATTATAATAGTTGATTGTGTTATTTTATGCTTAGGGAAAGGAATCGTGTATATTGCTAGAAATTTTTGCTCTATGAAAAGTCTGTTCTTGTGAGTACATTAATATAAATTTACACAATAATGTATATGCTGCCAGATGCACGATTATAAGTTTCACTTGTTTTCTTTTTTTACAGCTAAAGAAAGAATTGGGTCAAATGTATTTTTTTCCAGAAGCAATTTCTTCATCGTATTAACTTCATTGATATCTTAGATTAAGTTGTCTCTTTTGTTCTCAAAATCGTATTGACAGTTAACGTATGAAAAAAACTCTAAATCGTTTAAAAACATTAGAAATACATTATAGAAAAAGATCATTTAATTTGCGTCAAATCATATTAAATTATTTATAATTCAGAATAATTGACTCTATTAGCTTTTAGAAGATGTGTAGTAGTTTGGATGAATTTAGGATTATGGAACTATTACTAGTAATATTAAGATAAAATTGAGTTATTAAGTATTGCATTTTAATAATTTTACTTTATTTGGTTTAAACTCGATTGGCACTGTTAAAAGATCGCGGTAATGAGGCTTATAACTTGAAACTTTAATTGAACATATTATGTTCTTCTTATAAGTTAAGGACTACAAATGATTTATAAGCTATGTAAATTGTAATATTTAGTGAGAGAAGAAATTTTGTCTAAGCAAGTCAGTTTTATTATCCAGATTTACAGACAAAAATTAAAAAACAATCTCAATATATATGCAATGCTTTATTAACATATGAAACTATTACAAGAGTCTAAACTATAACTATAGGCTAGAGCAACTAAGTGTATTGATAGCAATATTAATGAAAGTTTAGTAGGTGAAAAGATAGTCAAAGGTTTGTGGATAGCTAGGTTCCTACTACTTCTTTCTGGGGCTTTTCCTTAATTTCCCATGCTGCCAATTATAGCTTTAAAATCTTCAACATCAACATGAGACTGAGCATATTTCCTGATTTCATTCATCGTTTTCATGTACGTCCACTGGTTTCTAAACTTCAGGGCTTCACTCTCAGGCCTTTCAAAGTTTAATCCCCCCTTGAAAGCGAAGGTGAGCATATTTTCTTCCGGGTTCAGAACCTGTAGACTTTCCTTATCAAATCTAGAGACATAACTCCTCAAAGATTCATCCTTCCCTTGCCGAATATTCATCATTTCAATGGACTTCTTTGATCTTGCAGTCCGTGAAGAGACACAACTCTTAAACCTTTCAGTAAGTTCATCTAATGAAGAAATCGAACCTGTGGAGGCTTTGTGCCCATCTCTGTGTTGTACCCGTTAAGGTCAGTATAAAATTCTTACACTAGTTGGCATCGGTATGGCTGTCCATGTTCATTTTGTTATTAAAGCTGTCAGATGAACATATGGACATGACTCACCCTTGTATGTTAAGTGAGTAGGAAACTTTATCCTTTTAGAAGGTGATGCAACAATATCATGGGTGAATGGTGACTTCCTAGAGAACTTTACTATTTGGCTCTCTAGAACCTTAGGAGGTAAGTCTGAGAATGGAGATTTCCCTTTTAAGGAATGAATCTCTGGCTGTGGCACACTCTCATTCACCTGGAAAGATTCACCTTCCCTTCATGAATTTTTAACGTTGATGATGAAGACACCTTCCCCAATCTACTTTTAGCAGATATTCTTTTTGTTGTTACTGACTCCTTTGTTGCTAGCTGGGAGTCAATTTGGCGGTAGAAAGTTTCTGTCCATCCTCGCCTTATGTGTGTTCCCTGTTAAGAAGAGGCTCCAAGGTTCAAGGGGGTCTTGTACCAAGCATATCTTTCGCTTGGCACAGAATCACCCTCTTCTTCCTCATGTCTAATTCTGTTCCTTTCAGACCTCAGCTGGCCTGACTCTCTGTGAGGTTGAAAAGGATGGTAAGATTCATCCTCTTCCTCCTGATTTCTTTTCAGAGGAAATCTGGTCTCTTTGACTTTGACGAGCATTTCATATCTCATTCCTGATGGCATTTGCCACTGTTGTCGCTAGTTGTGAGATTACATCCCCATTTAGAACCATGTGCTGATTCTCCATAATAGGTTGTCTCTGAGAAGTGTTCTCAGGAACCTGACTATGAGAACCTTCTGACTGTCTCATTGATCACCTTTTATCTACCAATTTTGTCCATCACTGTAACAGGCGCAACGGTCCCGATAATAATTCACACTAATAATTATCTTTACAATAAATAATTTGAAAGTCTTAAATTCCAAATTGTTAAAATTAAATGAAATTTTAAATCGTTTAAAATCAAGTTTAGAATATTACAATTGAGAGAATAAGACATTTTTTTCTTTCTAAAATCATAATAAAAGCATAAATATACCATGATCATCAAAGTTACCAATAAGTAAAATAAAACGAGGCTAATTCCTTGATAGAGAAAATAAATGTTGCGTCCTGGATCGAAACTTGAAGCTAAATCTTCCTGCAAAATACTGCCATCCATGATACGGATGACAGACGTTTGAATCGGAATCAGCGCCTAACGCCAAGTACAAACTCCTCAACAATGCAATACTATGACAATCATAATATATTCACAAGATATACAAAGTACATTTCAGAACTTGATTTTAAGTTCCTCGGTTCTCGTTTTTCATTTTCAGTTCTCGAATACTTTCAACAATTTTTCACATTCATCACATGAATGTAAATAAATATCTTTGCTACAGTCACCTACACTTGGTAACTATTAGGTTCATCTGATGGATCTAATTAATTAGATCGCAAAATCACATTCGCACAACACACATAATAATGACTTTCTGATATATGTAAGGGTCTGGCTAGAGGAGGAACATATTCCAAACTCTAACTGTGATGGGAGTCGTCGCTCCACCAATCTTTATGCTCGAGCTTCTACAGGATGGGACTCTCTCGGTCCCCCTGTCTTACCCCGCATTTCTACGTGCCGGGAAACACCGGCGCCGGATTATACGCCGGTCCGTGGTTTGACATTTCCTTACTATCAGAGTCATTCATCCAAGTACACATAAGTTCAAACAAGACTCCATATTATTTATTTTACATTTCTATAAGTCGACCCTAGTCTAGTCAAACCCCAAGACATTCTCTTAAGGAAAAGTGAACATATATGATAATTCAATAATTAATAAACAAGTAAATTAATTAAAAACTCATAATAACCAATTAAAATATTCTAAAACTATATTAGAAGTCCAGAAGTTATATGAAGTGAGACTTATACCAAAAAGTTCAAGAAAAACGAGCCTATAAATTGTAACTAAATTGTTTGACCATTTTACCGATAAATCGACATAAAATTATTCATGTCCTCAAATGTCCACGAAAAATTTGTTCAAGGGTCGTCGGATCCTATTGTCAATGGGAGTGTCTTTTAAAAATTTCAAGTCCAAAATATTCTATTTAGTATTTATTTTATATTTTATAATTTTTGAATTTACCGTTTTATTTAACATTCACAAGGGTCCATAGATGATCATTTTAATGAAATAACTTCAAGGAATTAAACCTAAATGATTTTTTAAAAAATATTCTACTTTGGAGTTCATATAAAATACATTCATAAATTTACTAAGCTTACACAAAATTTATTCACAACAAGAACTTCACAAAAACATCACAATATACCGTTTTTACGCACTTTTACATAATAGAATTTCATAAAATTTACATGCATGAACATTAAATTGAAAATACACATAATAAACATATATCCATCACTAATATCATATAATTGAGAAATTTTCAGATTTATAACATGCGTATACTTAAACTTATAATTAAGACTTTATTTTTACTTTGAACACAAAAATAAGAGAAGATAATCTTCAATTAAAAAATTTAAAATCCAAAATAAGAGAAAAACTCCAAGAATAATCTTCAAGGTTGCAAGATAAAAGCCCCTTTTAGGCATGTCCTTAGAAAATGATAACATTATTTTCTATCTTCAATCACTCCAATCATAAATTCCACATTACACTTAACGTCCAAATCCCTCACCATCATAAGTCCCTTTTAGGCATGTCATACTAAAATGCTCATAACCTCTAGCTCCGAACTCTAAATCCAATGATTCAAGTTTCTAATTGCTCACAACTCCAAGACCCATATTTCTTAAGAACAAACTATGGTAATAAAATGAGAAGAAGATGGCCGAAAATCCACAAAACAGAAAGTGTTTGAAATTTGCTTACTCTTAGCTATCCAAAATGTTTGAGGGCAAAACATAACCTTTCATGCTCCAATTGATGCAATTCTAGGGTCTAAAATGTGAGGAATTTTATGTACAACACTACCATAAGGTTTCTTTATACATGCATGAAGAGGAATATGGGTAAACACTTCAAATTGTATTCATGTATAAAGCTGACCAAAAAGAACAACAAGTTGTGAATGTTTGCTTGAAGATGAGGGGCTTATATAGCTTATATATGTGCGTGTGAGGTATCAATGGAAATCTTAGGATGTCTACAATATAATGGTATAAAAATATGAGACACTTATTGTTAACTACATTTTATTCATACTTTATCCCCGTTGTTTAATTGAATTATGTTGAGATTTGATACAGCGATGCTTGTTTTATGTAAGATCTTACGTTTGGTTTGGTATTTTGTTGTTTTGTTGAATTTCAGGTTAAACTTATTAAATCAAGCACTTTTGATGCATACGCTGCTCATTCAGCTCCAAAAACTTAAGGAAGCAAGGCCTCGATGACCCAAGTTAAGAAGATAAGCCGAAAAGAGAGCCAAAATAGGCCATTTCAAAGCTACTCGACCTAATCTGGGTCGAGCCAAGGTGGCTCGAGCATCCTGGGACCCATACTTGAGATCAGAAGTTTATTTAAGCCATCCTGAAGGCAGCTCGACCAGGTCAAGCCATATGGCTCGGTCGAGCGAAGTGATTTTTAACTTTCAGTAGCTTCTAATAAGTTGCAGCAGCCAAGACCAAGGCACAGGACATCCGCTCGACCAGGTCGAGCGAGATGACTCGGGTCGAGCAGACCAAATTCAATCCTTCTGTCCACATTCTGATGCTCGCTCGACCAGGTCGAGCTAGCTTGCTCGGGTCGAGCGAAATGGGTGGCAGCAGCTTTTCACGATTCTTATAAGAAGCATTTTGGTCCAATTAGATTTGTTTCCTTATTTTTGCTGCTGAAAGGACTTTGGTAGCCACCCTACCCTATCTTTAGGGGTGGCACCTCCCTCCTACACCTTAGGGGTGGTGGAGCAATCATGAAACCACCACCCCCACATGCCTTGAAGCTTATAAATAGAGAAGAGGAAGAAGGAGTGGATTATCTAAGCTTTCATCTCAACTTAGCTATTTCAGATTTCACCATCACTTAGAGTAATCTTTATTTATTCTTCATTTGCTAAGCTTTTATTTCAATAGAGAGTTAGCATTTAGTATAATTTCACTTTCAAATCAAACACTTGCAATTTCATTTTCAATCTTAGTTTTATTCCTTATTATAACACTTTGCCATTTGGATTTCTTCAACTATTGGTGTATTGAATTGAAGCTTTTGGAAGGAATTACTTTGAATCATCCATTAATTTTGTTCATCAAAGAGTAATTTCTATCTTTATTTACATTAAATTCAATTCTTGTTATTTAGTTATTGTTGCTTTTGCTTTCATATATTTATGCTTGATTGTTCTTCAATCGATTACATTCATCTTGTTAAGATACAATAGTTAATTCATTCATCCATGATTCTTGGCTTAATTGCCATCTATAATTTCAATATGAATATGTGTGAGTAATTTGTTTTGGCTTAAGCTAGGCATAATCACCATGTATATAGTTTGAATTGCTATCTTGACCATTGGCATTGGTTGTGTTGTTTATGGTTTAGCATAGGTTTTGCTATCTTGTTTAGTGTCGTTGAATTGAGGGCGAGAGTCAATTTTTAACGATAATCTATGCTTAAAAGTTGAATCATCTCCATGAGAATAGGTAGATGTTTTGATTGGAAATAATGAATGTGTGCTCCATGTCTTAATCTATGCTTAGCTCCATGAGAATAGGTGGTTAAGTATGTTTTAGGAAGCTATTGTTGCTCGAAAGAGAACATTAGTATTTAAGATACGTTCTTCCTCATAACAACCCATAACCATGTCTTTAGGTTGAAGTTAGTAAAGACTACCATGGTGAGAAAGCCTAGCCTATGCCTATTTAGCTAATTGATTACTTTATAATTGCCTTAGTTTATTGTGTTCTTAATTGCTTTTCGCTTTTCATTCCGTTCTTTTTAATTGTTTGCTTTAATTTAGTTCTACCTCCAAACACCATTTTATACGTTTCTTTTGAGCTCACTAATTGATTGAGAAGCCATTGAAATAACCCCCACTCCCTGTGGATTCGACCCGTACTTGCCGTCGTACTAAGCTACGCCATGCACTTGCGGTATTACATTTTCAAGGACGTAAAGTCCCGATCGATTTTTTGGCGCCGTTGCCGGGGAGTGGCGACTTTGTTAATTGTTTTTCTTGATTAGTTAGTTCATTGTTCTTTACCACTCTAAGTTGTTTTCATTTTTTTTCTCTTTACTTTGCACTTGACCTCATTTTTTGAGTGTGTAGTGTATGCAAACTAGATCTCAAGGACAAGAAAACCTTGTGCCTTTAAATCCAGAAATTGGGAGAAGGAGAAGAAGGAGAAGGAAACAACGAAAAATGGCGGAGGAACACCCAAAATCCCTTGAGTTATCCATCGCGATGGAAGTCTAAGGGTCGGTATTGTTCAACCCACCAAAACCCTAGCTGCGGAATCAACTGCTTTCTTTCAATTCATTCTCGAATCAATTTCAGAGTCTTGAGATGGGGGAACCCAAAACCCCCAAAGATGAGTTGGAATAAATGTGGCCTTGGTGGAAATATCAAGGGATTTGATAAAAAATAAGGCTTTTTTTCCTTACTCCCCCGGGTGAAGCAAAGTTGGTTAAAATCCAAAGGGGCCAAACAAGTTCGCACTTGGGGGGCATTACCCAAAAGCTTTCCTTTGCTCGATTCTTTCACCACCAAGGGTTCAAACTAGCTAATGACATCCCTTCTTTCCGGCCAAAGAAGAGGGGGTGAAGCATTGTATGGGGGGCTTGGAAGATCGAAGGGTTGAAAGGGGGCCGCCCCAGGAACCCCAGTTGGCTCTTTTCCCATAAATTTCTACAATGGTCTTGGGGGGCCATTTGATTTAGGTTGATCGCATTGGAGGAACATTGATGGCTAAAAATCCGAGACCCAAAAGCGGATAATTTCGAGGATGTTCCTTAAACCATTAGAAAAAAGGAATCCCAAAAAATTGGAAAAGTATGAAGTGGCCTTTAATCAGCATTCAAATTTCCCCCCAATGCTTTGAAAGGGTGGCTGTTAAGTGTTGGGAACACTGTGAAAGCTTGTGAAGTTTGTGGAATCCAAGTTGATTCCCCATCAGAGTGTGCCGCAGTAGAATCGTCATCAAGTCAGCAGGTTAATGCAGTGTACAATCAAGGGAAGCCACCATTCAATCCATACTCCAACACCTACAATGAAGGTTGGAAACATCATCCCAACTTTTCATACAAAAATCCCAATGCAGCATTAAACCCGCTATCATATCACCAACTTCCACCATCATACCAACAACCTCCAGGATTTCAAAGACCTCCACCGCCAAACCCACCGCAAAAATCAAATTTGGAGTCCATGATGGAGAACTTCATAGCCGCTCAGTCTAAGATCAATGCCGATACCTCTAGTGCCATCCAGCAGATTAAAGCACACAATAAAATCATTGATAACCAGATGCACGGATGAAACTTGATTGAAAGCAACCTTCAGACGGTGGTTTGCCAAGCAACAAGAAAAAACCTTGATGTGTAAATGCGATACAATATGAAAGCCACCACCTATGATCCTCCACTCATGGTTGTTGATAATGAAGAAGGAGGTGTTGAGAGAAGAAACCAAAGAGGAGAAAGGAGGAACAACACGCACTGCGAGAAAAGGAAAGAACCTACCACCGATGTATATGTACCTCCCGTTTCCTTTCCACAAAGATTAGCGTCGAAAACTCGAGGAAAATCACGGGAAGTTTTTAGATTAGGAAAACTTCGAGGAGAATCAAGGAGATGCCTTCTTATGCAAAATTTCTTAAGGAGGTGTTATCCAACAAAAGGAAGTTTCCAGAGACAGGTGTAGAAACACTTAGAGGAGAATGCAGCGCTATCTTGGAATGCAAGGTGTCGAAAAAGGAAGCTGACCCCAGAAGTTTCACCATTCCTGTCAAATTCGGTGAACTTTTGGTCAATAAAACACTTGCTAATTTGGGAGCTAGTGTGAGTATCATGCCACTGTCTTTATGCAAGAGGATCAACGCAGACATCAAGCCAACAAGGTTTCTTTCATAACGTATAAAGGGTTTCAGTTGAGTTGTTCAAGATTTGCCAGTTCAAATAGGGAAGTTCTATATCCCTTGCGATTTTGTGATCATGGATATTGTTGAAGATCATTCATACCCAAACTCCTTGGAAGATCGATTTCTTAAGACGGTTTTTGATGTGTTCAATGGGAAGCTCCGTTGAACATCTTGGGAGAAAATGTTAATTTCATCTACCATCAATGAAAGGGCAGTGAATCATTTGCGAGGAGTAAAGAGTTGAGAATCACTGCGTTATGATGACCCCGAGTGTCGATCTTAGAAGGAATTGAGGATGGAAAATGCTCGAATGCCGAGTTTGAGAAATTTTTAGATGAACCAAATTTTTATTAGAACCGATGAAGGAAACGACCTGTAGCTTCTGTAGAAGGTTAGAAGGAGAGATCCCGCCTCCTGGTAGATGTTAAACCCCTTCCTTCTTCATTAAAAGTTATGCTTATTTAGGGAGAAAATGGAAATTTATCTAGTAATTGTTAATCTTTGAATTAAATAAACCGAGTTACCAATTGATTGCATTGATTCAAAATTTTAAAAGTGTCATAGGGTACTCAATTGATGATATTACTAGCATAAGTCCATTTTTCACATGAAAATTTTCCCATAATGATCAGCCACACCAAGAACCTAAAGGAGACCCCAAAACCTAAACCAAAAAGATTTTGTGAAAAAAGGTTCAAAAATTATTTGCGAACCCATCCCCCTCTACGGTGGTAGTTGGGGGTTTGAGTGCAATTTGTCCCAAAAGGGGGCTGACCATTATCGAGAAGTAAAAAAGGGGAGTGGTATCCCTTCCCCTTTTTGGGTTGGGGGAATTACCTGATTAAATTGAATAAAAACCCGAAAATCATTTCCCCACCTTTCAAAGGTCGGATTTTGGAGCTTTGGCAAACCATTCCTTTTTTTCTTTTTTGGATGGATATTCGGGTTTTTCCGATTTTCCATCCATCCGGTGTCGAGGGAAAAAACCACCTTCCCCTTGTCCATAAGACCTTTCGCATTCCAAGAGGGGCCCGGTTTCCGCATTCCCTCCCGTTAAATGATAGGGATTTTTTTTGGGTTTTTTTAAAGGATTTCATGAAGATTTTTGGATGAATTTTTCCTTAAACGGGCATCTGAAGCATGATTAAGCGACCTCGGTGCGGGTTTAGGGTCTGGGCCAATCCCACCCTCGGAAAATTCTTTTGGTACGGGGTTAGTGTTAGGTATTTAAAATCAAAAAGGGGCTTGGTTGAAACAAAAGTAAGAGGGGCTGGCGTTCCTCCTCCTTCAATGTTAAAGGGAGTAAGGGTTTCTTGGTCTCTTTGGTTTTACCGGAGGGTTTATCAAGGATTTTCCAAGATTTAGACCTTTTAACCGAGCTTCTAGCCAAGGATGCCCCGTTCTTGTTTACTAATGAGATTTAAGGCTTTTAAGGAGTTGAAACAGCTCTTTATATTGCCCCTTTATGCCCTTGGGTTGGTCTCCCCCCAAATAATATGTGATGGAAGTAATTATCCGAAAAGAAGGTGGGAGGAAAGTGGCGGGTTTCAGCCATCTTTACAAAAAAACTTGGATCCATTTCGGGTAATTATACGAAAGGAAGGGCTTTTGGAATTTGTTTTATAGAAATTTAGGCCTTAGTGGGTTGGGAATTGTCCCCCCGATCATCCTTTAGGTTTTTTGGTGGAAAAAAGATGCTAAACCTCCCTGATTGGTGGATTCCCTACAAGAGTTGGCTTGGGTAAGGATAAAAGGGGGAGGAGAATTTGTTGGGCCATTTAACGTCTGAGGGATGGGCGATCCGGAATAGTGTTTTTAAATGAAATCTTTGTTTAACATATGGCAAATGTTCCTGGTATGCTACGGCAATTATACAAGGTGGAATATTCAGGGGGTATTTCTTTGGGAAAAAGAAGTTTTTCAAGGTGTCGGGAGGCATTTTTGGGAAGGCGGTTCTCGTGAAGATTATTTTGGTGGTGTAATTAGAAGTGTGTTAAAGAAGAGATAACCATTTCTAAATTGCCCATTTTTCCCTCCAAAAGGTCAATTTGACCTCAAGGCCCTTCAAAATTCTTCATTGTGGTTTTATTGGCCCTACGTTTCAAAGATACGCATACCTATGTAAAATCTTGCGATAGGTGTCAAAGAACGGAAATATTTAGAAGAATGAAATGCCCTCGAACAACATTCTAGAGGTTGGAGTTTTTGATGTATGGGAGTGGATTTATGGGACCATTCCATCCTCCATAAATAGGTACATCTTATAGGATGACTATGTTAAATGGGTAGAAGCAGATCTCCCACCAAGATCTTGCGCCTGAGTTACTCAAGTTGTTCAAGAAACACATTTTTCCGCGCTTCGGCACACCAAGGGTATTAATCAGTGATGAAGGGCAACATTTCTTAGAAAAGAGATTTGAGGGAGTCTTAAGGAAATATGGGGTCTATCATAAAGTCGCCCCAAGCTTAATATCCAAAACCGGGGCCAAAACGGAAATTAGTAATCGGGAGATCAAGAGTATTTTGGAGAAGACGGTTGCAAGGTCAAGAAAGGATTGGGTGAACAATTTGGATGATTCTCTTTGGGCCTACAGAACGGTATTCAAGACTCCCATCGGAACTACACCATACAAGTTGGTCTATGGGAAGCTGTGCCATTTACCAGTAGAGCTGGAACATAGAGCATTTTGGGCAATCAAAGCCCTCAATTATGATCTACTGCAAGCTTGTGAGAAGAGATTGTTGGATATCAATGAACTTGATGAAATACGCTTGGATGCGTACGAGAGTTCAAGGTTATACAAAGAAAAGACCAAGCAATGGCATGATAAGGGTCTTATCAGGAGGAATTTTGAGGTTGGACAATTGGTGTTACTGTTCAACTCTCGTTTGCGGGTCCATTCAAGAGAACAAAAGTATTCCCCTACGGTTCACTTGAGCTATCTAATGCAAAAGGGGAAACATTCAAGGTGAATGGTCAACGTGTGAAACACTATCGCGCAGGTGAGCCTTTAGTGGGGCCAATGGTAATGCCACTTGAGCCCCCATGTGTTTTAGATGAATGATGCGCGACAGTCAAGCTAAACGACCTTAAACAAGCGCTTGTTGGGAGGCAACCCAGCTTTGGTATGTTTTCTGTGTATTTAATTTTAATTTCTATGTTTGTTTTTATTCACTTATCATATTTTGTATAGCATTCTTGTACTTAGTTGGTGGATGCAGGATTTAGTAAGCTAAGTTGTTCATTAATGCATAAGACGAGGGAATCTGCAGAACTGGAGCTGTAGTGTCGAGCAAAAAGGGTATATTCAGTTTAACATGGCACTAAGATGTTCAAAAGCAAGAAATCAGCAGAAAAACACCCCGCTTGACCCTCGCTCGACCTGCTTGAGCAGTGCCATTTGGTCGAGCGAGCATCAGGTGTGCAGGCTGAGTACAGGGGATTGGCTCGACCTGATCGAGCAACATCGCTCGACACACCCGAGCAAATCTTGTCAAAATTTCCAGAAACTTCAAATTTGAGGCAAAAGCAAATTGTGCGATTTTGGACACCGCTCGACCTGGTCGAGCGAGCTCGCTCGGTCGAGCGAGAAACAGTTTCTGACAGAATTCGTCCATAAAAACGAATTCCACTCGAGCAACCCTTATTTCACTCGAGCAACCCTTACTTCTCTAACTTTCTCTCACTAAAAAACCCAAACCCTAACTCTTAAAGCATACTATTTGGTTTGGTTGATGGAATGTTAGTTGTTGGTTCATCACACTTGGCATGAGTTTTTAGTTTGTTTTTGATTTTTAGCTTTTTCTTGAGATCACCACTTATGTATATATATTTTGTTTTTATCATTCATCCAAAAAAATAAAAAAATATAAAAAAATATAAAAAAAAGAGAAAAAAGAAAAGAAAAGAAAGAAAAAGAAATCCAAAACTTGTATAGGAAAATATTATTAGTTAATAAATGCCAAGTTGTGTAAACCATGGGTCATTTTTGGTTTGTTCGGGTTAACTAACTAGTTATGCTATCTCTTTTCATAACCTTACTCTTTTCTATGTTTCATCGTACTCTAGCCTTCACCAATTCGCCTCTTTTAGGTTCATCCACCTACTTCTAGTGAAGTCTTAGCCTTTGAGTCCCCAAGTACCGAGGTGCGAAACTTTGACACATCTCCATTTAGAAGCTCACATCACATTGAGCCATAGAATGAGGGAATGAACGTAACTTTAAAACACTTGAGTGTGGTTGTTTATCTTGGCTTACATACCCAAAAGTGAGGTCCACTTATACTCATTGCGATCGGTATTGGGAGTCTTAGACTCAGTTTGGTGAGATCCTCGCTTGATGACTTGTTTTGAGGATGATTTGTGGAATCAGGTGCGTATTTCAAGCTTTTAGAATTGATAATCATAGTTTGCTAGTCTGCCATACATATTTTGATTTTTCGTGGCTTATGTTTTCATGTTTACGGCTTTCCTAAGATCCATTTTGTGCATTTGTGATTTTTAGTTTTATTTTGTTTGACTTTTTAATTTTGGTAGAGCACTTGCTTGAGGACAAGCAAGGGATTGGCTTGGGGGAATTTGTTAACTACATTTTATTCATACTTTATCCCCGTTGTTTAATTGAATTATGTTGAGATTTGATGCAGCGATGCTTGTTTTATGTAAGATCTTACGCTTGGTTTAGTATTTTGTTGTTTTGTTGAATTTTAGGTTAAACTTATTAAATCAAGCACTTTTGATGCGTACGCTGCTCCTTCAGCTCCAAAAACTTAAGGAAGCAAGGCCTCGATGACCCAAGTCAAGAAGATAAGCCGAAACGAGAGCCAAAATAGGCCATTTCAAAGCCACTCGACCTAATCTAGGTCGAGCCAAGGTGGCTCGAGCATCCTGGGACCCATACTTGAGATCAGAAGTTTATTTAAGCCATCCTGAAGGCCGCTCGACCAGGTCGAGCCATATGGCTCGGTCGAGCGAAGTGATTTTTACCTTCCAGTAGCTTCTGATCAGTTGCAGCAGCCAAGACTAAGGCACAGGACATCCGCTCGACCAGGTCGAGCGAGATGACTCGGGTTGAGCAGTACAAATTCAATCCTTCTGTCCACATTCTGATGTTTCTGGCCAAGTACCTGATGCTCGCTCGACCAGGTCGAGCTAGCTTGCTCGGGTCGAGCGAAATGGGCGGCAACAGCTTTTTGCGATTCATATAGGAAGCATTTTGGTTCAATTAGATTTGTTTCCTTATTTTTGCTGCTGAAAAGACTTTGGTAGCCAGCCTACCCTATCTTTAGTGGTGGCACCTCTCTCCTACACCTTAGGGGTGGTGGAGCAATCATGAAACCACCACCCCCACATGCCTTGATGCTTATAAATAGAGAAGAGGAAGAAGGAGTGGATTATCTAAGCTTTCATCTCAACTTAGCTATTTCAGATTTCACCATCACTTAGAGTAATATTTATTTATTCTTCATTTGCTTAGCTTTTATTTCAATAGAGAGTTAGCATTTAGTATAATTTCACTTTCAAATCAAACACTTGCAATTTCATTTTCAATCTTAGTTTCGTTCCTTATTGTAACACTTTGCCATTTGGATTTCTTCAACTATTGGTGTATTGAATTGAAGCTTTTGGAAGGAATTACTTTGAATCATCCATTCATTTTGTTCATCAAAGAGTAATTTCTATCTTTATTTACATTAAATTCAATTCATGTTATTTAGTTATTGTTGCTTTTGCTTTCATTAATTTATGGTTGATTGTTCATCAATTGATTACATTCATCTTGTTAAGATACAATAGTTAATTCATTCATCCATGATTCTTGGCTTAATTGCAATCTATAATTTCAATATGAATATGTGTGAGTAGTTTGTTTTGGCTTAGGCTAGGCATAATCACTATTTATATAGTTTGAATTGCTATCTTGACCTTTGGCATTGGTTGTGTTGTTTATGGTTTAGGATAGGTTTTGCTATCTTGTTTAGTGTCGTTGAATTGAGGGCGAGAGTCGATTTTTAACGATAATCTATGCTTAAAAGTTGAATCATCTCCATTAGAATAGGTAGATGTTTTGATTGGAAATAATGAATGTGTGCTCCATGTCTTAATCTATGCTTAGCTCCATGAGAATAGGTGGTTAAGTATATTTTAGGAAGCTATTGTTGCTCGAGAGAGAACATTAGTATTTAAGATACGTTCTTCCTCATAACAACCCATAACCATGTCCTTAGGTTGAAGTTAGTAAAGACTACCATGGTGAGAAAGCCTAGCCTATGCCTATTTAGCTAATTGATTACTTTATAATTGCCTTAGTTTATTGTGTTCTTAATTGCTTTTCGCTTTTCATTCCGTTCTTTTTAATTGTTTGCTTTAATTTAGTTCTACCTCCAAACACCATTTTATACGTTTCTTTTGAGCTCACTAATTGATTGAGAAGCCATTGACATAACCCCCCACTCCCTGTGGATTCGACCCGTACTTGCCGTCGTACTAAGCTACGTCGTGCACTTGCGGTATTACATTTTGAAGGACGTAAAGTGCCAATCACTTATTAAGAGAACTTGGGATAAAAATGATGATTTGTTGAAGGCATATAAGCTGCCAGAAATTGTTGTGATGAAAGAGTAGAAAGATGGGAATGGATCTCTCATTTCTGGAAGGATATAAGGGCGTGTAAGGTACCTATAGAAAGCTTAGAGTGTTTGGAAAAAGTTCCAAGTGGTAGCACTCAATTACATAGGGTATAGCCTAGGTAAATTAGGGTATCTTTCAGACCCTGCAAAACTGTCACTGAATCTGACCTTTGCACAAAGTTACACTCTTTTCTTTAATTATACCATAAGCTACCTCAATATAATGGTTTGGTATCTTCAATAACATACATGTGGAGGATATGGTAAAAGATGGGGTCAAAATACACTTAGTTACTATTTTTTAATGATTTTAGAACTAAGATAAAAGTTTTGAAAATTTTCTGAAATACTTATTTGTTTTGGAAATAGTATACTTTTGTTTGAAAACAATATGAAACCATAACCAAAACTTATTTTGCAAATACCAACTAACTATAATATCATTATAAAAACCTTTTTTTTCATGATATATTGTAATTTGATAAATATATTTTCTTTATATGAAAATATAATTACTTTTATTAAATAACTTAAAATGAGTTTTTGTTAACATAGTTTATGAAATTATTTGCAAATAATATAAAGTTTTCGAATAATAAACCAAATTAATATATTTATCAAATCAACCAAGTTTAGAATGAATTTTAAGCTACTATTGTAAATCAAATTAACTTTGATAAAATTAAGTACATTAAAATCTTTACTCTAAATATAATAATAGGAATTAACAAAACAAAACTTAGTTTATTCAAAAATAGAAGTTTTAAGAATTAAACTCTTGGCATGTTTGACACTTAAGGATGAATGATTAGATAATTTACTAGCATAAATCACTAATTAAGACTATTTAAGTTAAGATTAAAAGAGGCTTTAAAATAGGGCTATTACAATCACTTCTAATTATCCTTCTCTGAAATTTAGATCTCCTTGACTGATTATAGTTCCAACCTTGGTTTTCAGAATGACTTACCATCTTTTTCTTTCTAAAAGAAAATTCTCAAAGTAACACTTGGAAAAGAAAGAAAGAGCCCTCTTTCTATTGCTAAATTGTTCTTATTTGACTATCAAGGACAATTAATTAAGTTTATAATCCTCCTAATTTGTGATTTAATTAGGATATATGCTGGAGAGGGTATATCCACTTAATTCCTTGTCGGTTAAGCAGTGAGATCTTAACAAGCTTTGATGACTCGAAGCTTGCAAAAGTCACCAAAAGGGTTAGAAAGGCCCAAAAAGTGTTTTTCTGGGGACCTTCACCAAAAGTCAGTACCACAAATATGAGAATTACTTAACAAGTCCTTCAAGATACACTATGGTAATCAAGTGGATTATTCTTAGGACTTAGTTAGACGTGAAGTCTTTATGTAATAAATATCTCAGTAAATTACTTTAACTGGGAATATTGTTCTCAATAACTGTTCTTAATTTTCTCTTTGAATTCTTTGTACTTCTATTTCTATATGTGAAATTAATTACCTCATTTATGGCGTTTTGGTCTTCTATTTATAGCTGATGATTGTGATGTAAAACATTCTTTTTCTTGATCTCTAGGAACATTACTTGCATGTGTCAAATATTACTCTTGTACGTGTCAAGCTTACAATACAATACAACCCTCTATTTTGTCTTTAGTAGCTTCTTTAATTAACACATACATGTCCCACTATGAAAAATTGGTTATTTATATTCTAGGCAAGTAATCTTAATGTCCACGTGAACTTCTCATGCAACACCCTTTATGATAGTAAACACTTTCTTTATACCCTGTCAGACAAATGTTACCAGATGACGTCTATATCAAGGACGAAATTGCCAGATTTTAGTGGATTTGATTTGCTTTTACCATGTTTTATCTTAATAAACTTTGCTTAATATTTTTACCCATACATGTGCTCAATTGATTTTCTCTCATTCGGGTAGTTCTAATATGTATTCCTCAATGTCGTGAGTATTCTACGAGAAATTTGTTCATGTTAGATTGCAATTCTTCACAACACATTATTTTCCCAACAAAGAACATATAGAAATATTACAGTGTTCTGTCCAAGAGGAGCTCTCAAAGCCAATGAATCAAAAGTGATACATTCACCACCAGCGTTTTCAATCCTAGCTCTTGCAGTTTCAGTAAACTTCAGAGCACAAACCTTAAGTGAAGGCACTTCATATACCCTCACATCATCTGTCACAGTCCCCACCAAAACTACAACTTTTCCATCCTGAAACCCAAACCCAACAAATCAAAACCCATTTTATCAAATTAAATCAATAAATTACTCCAATAAAAACAAAATTGAAAGCCATACCTTGCTAATCTTGTTCATAAAAAGCCTCTTCAAAATCACAACATTGAATTTGCTACCAGTTCGTCTAACAAGGAATCGGTAGAGCTGAAAATCACCATCTAAATTAACATTTTAAACCATAAAGTCATATTCGAATTGGATTTTAAAGAAAACAACTTCACAAATCAAAAGAATAGTCCCCTTCTCTCTCTAAGGTTAGGGTTTCGTGTCTTCTCTACGGTTTTGCCCTAGGGCTATTTCTTCTCCTGTGATCTAGTTTCTCTAAATTCATGGCCGACACCTTAGTCGAACAGTGCTCCAAGTTGAACATTGTCAATGATGAGGATGATGTCGTCGATCTTGATAATGGATTCGAGGAGGAGATTGATAACAAGTTGTCGTTACGTCTGGTTGGAAGGGTACTGACTGAAAAACCTCTAAATTATGATGCGGTTAGACGTACCCTTTTGCATATATGGAGTTTGACGGAGGGGGTGGTTATTCGATTTATGGGGGTCAATCATTTTATGTTTTAGTTTTTCCATTGGAAGGACAGGGATAAAGTACTCCAAGGTCGACCGTGGTGCTTCGAGAATAAGTTACTTGTGGTACAAGAAATGGAGGATGATGTGCAACCGTCTGATCTAAATCTTAACTTCTCTCTTTTTTGGGTTAGATTGTACAATCTCCCGTTTGGGTACAGATCGGACGAGAGAGTTAAATTAATTGTGAAGGCTTTGGGCGAATTCATGGAGATTGAGGAAGATTTCTTAAATATAAACCCATACCGTAGGGTTAGGGTTTCTATTGACATTACAAAGCCCTTGAAAAGGTTCCAGATGATTCGTATAAAGGGTAACGACAATGTAAAAATTACCCTTAAGTACGAACGACTCCCACACTTTTGCTTCATGTGCGGGCTTATGAGCCACACGAAGAAGGATTGCTCAAATGTGTCCGATGAGGAGAAAGAAGTGGGATATGGATAGGGTATGAGCATTCGGGCTTCGCCTCGGAAAGGTCTATCAAAACATCGTAAGAAGAAACTGCACTGAAAGCAAGAAAGACTCTCTTTGTCACAAAGCCACAATCTGATGAGGTGGTACCGCTGATTGGAGCAGGCGATGGGAGCAAAAAGCCATCAATGGAGAACCCATAATCTTCTGTTGATTTGGTGAGTACTTCTTTAGTGCATGGGGAGGTAGGTGAAAATATGGGTAATATGGGGAATATGCAACTCAATACTGCTTTTGTCTTTGATGATGTAGGAAGGGTTATTAGTGGGCTTGAATTAAATAATGTAGAGAATGGGGAGAATTAAAATAATAATAATGCTGATGCTTTTAAGGAGGTTGGTGCTGGAGATTTGGTCCATTTGGAGAAAGGGGCGGTGAGTACAAGTGGGTCCCACCTCCTAATATTTAATATTGGGACACATGTCTCTAGACCAAAAAGACATGTAAAAATCAGAAAAAGGGATGCTGGTGGGGTTATTAATACTAAAGCTATTATGCATGGGGACAATACCTCTTCTGATCTTTTCAATTATGCATTAGGAAATGAAGGCTCTTCCAAACGAAAAATGTGGGACACTGATGTTGTCATAGAAGATAGTGTGGAGGATCTCAAGCGTTCATGTGCAGGTAATGGAGTTCTAACTGATTGGCTCTCTGATTCAAGTAACGGGAGTTGGTGATGACCAACCCCGCGAACAACAATGAAAATTTTTAGTTGGAACTGTCGAGGGATTAATAATCCCGAGACAGTTCAAGCTCTCCGCAACTGGTGTTGGAGAGAGCGTCCTGATTTTGTGTTTGTGATGGAATCGATGATTGATAAACAAAAGTTAGAGTCAGTACGTATTAAATGTGGTTTCCAAAATGGCTTCTGTCTTAGTAGTCAGGGTAATTCTAGGGGTATTGGTTTGTGGTGGAGGGACCATAAAGTGAATCTTAAATCTTTCTCTGCCAGACATATTTCTCTGGAGCTTGAATGGGATGATAATGGCACTAAGTGTGTAATACCCCGTGTATTTGAGTGACTTAATAGTCGAGATTTAAAATAAAATAATAATAATTAAGTATAAGAATTAGAGTGAATTAATATGTGACAAACGATATCGGCATTTGTCGCCTAATGGGTTATCGTTATTAATCTGATTTAATGTTTTCATGAGTGTTAAAATTAAACCTAAGCAATTAATTTCATTTGGATTAATTAATTAAATAAAAAAAATAAAATTACTTAGTAGTAATTAAGGGGGTGGCCGGTTGCATGGGAGGAATTGGAGGGGTTTTGTAACTCCCTTCTTAAGTGTAGTTTATGGCAAAATTAAGAGGGGGTTATGGGTAGCTTAAGGGTTGTGGTTTGTGTATAAATTGGCTAGATTGTGAGATGGTTTTCCATTTTGTTCTTCTTCACAAATCAAGACAAATATTCCCTTTTTCTTTCTCTAATTTTCGGTTCTTGTGTAAAAAAAGAAAGAGAGTTTTGTGATCATCCAACCAATAATTCAAGGGTGAGTATAGTTCAATTATTAATATGAGATTTTACTTTTTAAAGAAAGTTATATTTTAAATATAACATATGATGATATCCTATGACTTCTAGGAGGATTGAGTATTTTTATGTAATTTTTATTTATATAATCCTTTAACAAAATTAATTTGTTAAAAGGGTTCAGACAATTTGTGTAAAGTTTTTCATTAATTTATATTCCTTAACAAATTCGAATTTGTTATAGAATAAAACCTTTTAATATTTAAATTTATTCCATGGTCTAAAAGTCCCTAGCAAAATTTCAAGTTGCTAGAAGGAGTTTAATAGTGTGAATAAAGTGAATTAAACAATCATGTTTTGTATTTTTGTGTATAAATTCCTTAATGATGCGTTTGGAAACACACATTTCCTTTGAAATTGTGGATTTCAATTATGAAATTATAATGAAGAATTTGAAATGACAAGGATTGGGGTGTCATTCTCAAATCCTCATTTTAATTAACTACTTTTATAACATTGATGGATTTGGATCAAATCCAAATTTAAATTCTTGTTATTGCCAAACACTAATTTTAAGTCAAATCCATATTTGAAAATGAAATCATCATTCCCAAACATACCATAACAAAATTTGATTTGTTTAAGGGGTTGAAGTTATTTATATGTGTGATTAGAATCATATGGGTGTTTTGGTTTATGATCCTCTACAAAATTCGATTTGTGAGAAGATCAAGTATTTAATTCCATTATTGTAATTTATTGCTTTTAGTGGGTGTTTGAGTGGTCTTGTGTATGAGAATGTTTTAGTTAATGATTTTGTGTTTGATGATGGATAAATTTATGTGTGAGATAATATTATATGTGGTTGGAAATGCTAGGTGATTGTATGATAAGGTATATGAATTGTGTTGTTTTAGGATTCGGGTTTTGTTGATTTTCTTAGTTATGAATTATAATGTGGATCTTTCTTTTTATATAAAAGAAATGATAGATATATGATATAATGAGTACGTGGCACGAACTTTCCGGACAGCAATAGCTGCCCCGGAAGTGACGCCTCATATCCTATTAAGTGGGATGCGTTTCGTTGTCGTTTTGTTTAACCGATATGTTAAAAGTCGTTTAAACGCTTAAAATAATTAAAAATAGTAAATGGATTTTAGAAATTTTGAAAATTGGTGTCCAAGGAAATTTATGTGTTCCGGACACAGTGGTGAAGTCGGATTTTGCATTTGGATTTTCTAAACTGTCCAAATTGACAGTTTAAGTTTCTGGTTAAAAATGGAATTTTGAGTTGTTAGGAATTTGATGAAATTAATTATAATTACTAAGTCTTATTGATATGTTAGTGGTATAAAATGAGTTAGAAGTGTGAACACGTTCTAATACGTGTTTGTTTTGTGTGTGTGTTTGTTGTAGCATTTGAATACCATTGTTTACAGTTGCGTAAAGGTACACGCTTAGACCATACTATTTATGTGGTTGTGCAAGTAATGATGTTTCATTCTTGATTATTGCATTGTGACTCACATAAGGATTAGACACCTCAAATAATTTGAAAGTTTAACTTGGAAATTGAGGATTGATGTGGTTGTTATCCCAAAGGGGTTAATATTTTGGAATGGATTATATATTATCGTTCCCATGGAAGTTTTGGATCATTACGGTCACCATGGGGGTATGCATACTCTAACCTTTGACGACCCGAACAGGACGGGCAACGTCTTAGGTCGGTGGTTGCCTTGGGATTAGCTCTCCCAAGTGTATTCCTCCAAATGAATTAGATTATTACTTGGACGACCCGAATAGGACGGGCAACGTTTCACGTTGGGGATTTTGAATAAATACAGTAGAGCCTTTGCATGCTAGGGTGAACACATTGCTTGTTTTCCACTTGTTGATAATTTGTATGTTGTCTCTGACGTGTATTAGATTGTTCTTTGGAACCTACTTCTGTTGTCGATCAACGACTAGCAGGTTGATTGCAGGTGGGGATTGGACTGAGGTTCAAGTTAGGATCACATCACCCAAGACCGCGTTTTATGTAATAAGAATTATAGTAGAAAATAATTTACATTTATGTAATGGAACTTAGTCTAGTTTGTTTTGTCGTTTCGTTATTAGAGGTCGATGGGTTCTCAAGTTGTAATATGGAACTTTTATAATCTTGTCGCTACCGTATGCTTTATTTTTCCGCTTAGTTATATTCCCTTATCAATGGAACGTTGACGATCTTGGATGGGATTCTTCCCACTAAGTGTCCAGTTGTGAACCGGAGTCATATTTTATATGATTATCCGGCTCACACGAACCGGACCGTAACAATTGGTATCAGAGCCAACGTTCCCTTAGAGATAAAGGAATACTTGACCTTAGAAGAGAGAGTTGGGGTAGGACCAATGTATTAAAATTGGCTGTTTTGTGATATGTCTTGGGGTATGTTTGGGAGGGGACCGTTAAAACCTTATAATAGTATAGGTGACTTCGGTTGTCAACAATCTTTTAATTACCTTCCGTTTCATGCATATGTTCAGGATCATGGACAAAGGAAAGGCCCCAATGAACCCACACACCCCTAGCCCAAATAACGTTGTATCGAGCTTTGACCCAGAAACTGCATGGAGGGAGGTTATGAATAATGACATTTGGAAGATAAGAGATGGAGAGAGCATCCGAGATTATAAGGAAAGGATGCATATGATAAAAACAAAGGCTGATAGGGTATGTTACGACCTAGAGTTTGATCTATATAGGTTACACCATTTATCTGAGTCAAGGAAAACGGTAGAAGTAACCCAGGGGGAGCCAAGGGAGTTAACTTCCAAAATGGACCCTTAGAAGGGGAGGGGTATGATGGAGACGAAGAAGAAGACCCCGAGGAGGAGGAGAAAATGGAAGAGGAGGAACGCGATGAAGAGGTAGAGCCTATGGAGGTGGAAGAACTCCATATAAAGGAGGAATCTAATACAATTATGGAGCATATAGGAGATGGGTATCTATCTCACCCTCCACTAGTAGACCTCAGGGCACAGGTTGGGGATGTTTTTGAGATGCGAAACCCTAAACAGGAATCACTGAGTCCTATAGAGAATACTAGTGAAGATGAGAGAGAAGGTTGGGGATCGCACTATGATCTTTATGGATTTAGGGTTGAATCTGAAAGGGAACAGTCAGATCAGGAGGATCCTGAAGAAGAAGAGGAAGAGTTACTAACAAGCCATCCGATGGATAGCGACTGGGAATCGGAAGGAGGATATATGAGTTCTAGTACTGACTCCGGGGATGATGGGGATGATGAAGATTTTGACATAACAAATTATGATGAGTCTGCTGATATTATGGATGCTTGGCGTTAATTTCTTAATTTACTTTCCTATTGTTTTGTTATCTTTTTAGTTGTTCTCTTCTCCTAATAGTGTAAAATGCTTGGCGTAAGTTGTTATATTTTAATTAAAAAAAAACAAAAAAAAAAGTATCAATAGAGCATTATATTGAGTTGTTTTCTATACTCTCTTTTTGTTTCTTTCCTTTGTTTTGTTAGTTATGCATGATATATATGAATGGTTTAATAGCTGTAACAGTTAGTAATATACTAATAGACAACTGAATGTGTGTATGTGTGATTATTTATTTTCTTCCAAGTACCCTTTTTCTTGAAACTATAGGACCTTAGGACACGTTAGTGATTAGTACCTTTCTTTTGGTTGCAGAAGATGCCTCCCCTCTCCCGGAAAAGGCTAGCTAGGAATGGTACTAACCGGACCCTAAGGAGCTTGGTTAAGGCTTTAGCTGGGGTTGGAACACCACAAGTGAGGTCCTTATCTGAACAGGCTTCTGAAATGAGTAAGAGGCTTAGCCAGAACAAACCATCTCCTTTTGATGGTAAGGGAGCACCATCAGAACTTGAGCATTGGTCAAGAGAATTTGACAAACTTTTTGATGTAGTAGAGTGTCCAGAAGAACTGAAAGTTAATCAGGCAGCTTTTTATTTGACTGGGAAAGCTGACTATTGGTGGGCAAATAGTAAGGCAGGGCTAATGGAGCAAGTTG
>CM033453.1:8576678-8616678 GCA_019425755.1 Amaranthus cruentus
CCAAAACATAATGGAAGATTTCTTCTATAAAACATCAATAATTGAAGATGTTCGCTCATCTAAAAATTTCACTAAGATATAAACGTATTTAAAAATCGCATGCACCGCTTTTATCCTAGTGAGTTATAAGTATGTAAATTGTAAAATTTAGTAAGAGAAGATGTGCAGATGATTCAGTAATTTCTTCTAAGCAAGGCAATTTCAACATCTAAATTTGGAAACAATTTTTTTTTTAAATCATGTCGATATAAATGCAATGCCTTATAAAATACAAAACTATTACAAGAGTCTAAACTACTACCAGGGTTGTTAAGATCGAGATTCTACATAGGATCGTTGAGAGGGTAGGATCGAAATCGGTAGAATCGGATCGTAGGATCGTGTGATCCTACAAATATGCATTAATATGCTTTAAATAACTAATTTTCAATTGTATTTGTTCTTTATTTAAGTTTTAAGGTTTAAATTAACATTGATTTGACCTCAACTATTAAGTTTTGTAAAAGAATACCTTTAATAATCATTTTTAAAATGCGAATCAAGAAAAACTTAAATTTTAGTCATATGGATATGATTGTTTAGATATATACATATATACAAAAAACAATAGGTTTAGACAAAGTGTATTGATAACAACATTAATCGAAGGTTAGAAGTATCTGGGAATCTTAATCTGCTACGATATGAGTGAAAAATTCTCGCTCTTTTTTATCAATTTCAGGTTTCTTCTCACTCTTGACTATTTTAGACTATAGCTATGGCTTGCTTTTGTGTATATTAAATGCATTTTCAACTGTTGAAGTTATATTGGCAGACGATATTGCCAGATTAATATTGCAGATGATATTGCGAGATCAATACTGGCAGTCAATACTAAATAATATTGCCAGAATAATATCGACCGACGATATTGCCAGATTAATATTGGCAGACGATAATAAAATAATATTAGAAATACATTATAATAGTTGATTGTGTTATTTTATGCTTAGGGAAAGGAATCGTGTATATTGCTAGAAATTTGCACGATTATAAGTTTCACTTGTTTTCTTTTTTTACAGCTAAAGAAAGAATTGGGTCAAATGTATTTTTTTCCAGAAGCAATTTCTTCATCGTATTAACTTCATTGATATCTTAGATTAAGTTGTCTCTTTTGTTCTCAAAATCGTATTGACAGTTAACGTATGAAAAAAACTCTAAATCGTTTAAAAACATTAGAAATACATTATAGAAAAAGATCATTTAATTTGCGTCAAATCATATTAAATTATTTATAATTCAAGACTCTTTGCTTTTAGAAGATGTGTAGTAGTTTGGATGAATTTAGGATTATGGAACTATTACTAGTAATATTAAGATAAAATTGAGTTATTAAGTATTGCATTTTAATAATTTTTTTTTTGGTTTAGAATAATTGACTCTATCTTTTAAATTAAGGACTACAAATGATTTATAAGCTATGTAAATTGTAATATTTAGTGAGAGAAGAAATTTTGTCTAAGCAAGTCAGTTTTATTATCCAGATTTACAGACAAAAATTAAAAAACAATCTCAATATATATGCAATGCTTTATTAACATATGAAACTATTACAAGAGTCTAAACTATAACTATAGGCTAGAGCAACTAAGTGTATTGATAGCAATATTAATGAAAGTTTAGTAGGTGAAAAGATAGTCAAAGGTTTGTGGATAGCTAGGTTCCTACTACTTCTTTCTGGGGCTTTTCCTTAATTTCCCATGCTGCCAATTATAGCTTTAAAATCTTCAACATCAACATGAGACTGAGCATATTTCCTGATTTCATTCATCGTTTTCATGTACGTCCACTGGTTTCTAAACTTCAGGGCTTCACTCTCAGGCCTTTCAAAGTTTAATCCCCCCTTGAAAGCGAAGGTGAGCATATTTTCTTCCGGGTTCAGAACCTGTAGACTTTCCTTATCAAATCTAGAGACATAACTCCTCAAAGATTCATCCTTCCCTTGCCGAATATTCATCATTTCAATGGACTTCTTTGATCTTGCAGTCCGTGAAGAGACACAACTCTTAAACCTTTCAGTAAGTTCATCTAATGAAGAAATCGAACCTGTGGAGGCTTTGTGCCCATCTCTGTGTTGTACCCGTTAAGGTCAGTATAAAATTCTTACACTAGTTGGCATCGGTATGGCTGTCCATGTTCATTTTGTTATTAAAGCTGTCAGATGAACATATGGACATGACTCACCCTTGTATGTTAAGTGAGTAGGAAACTTTATCCTTTTAGAAGGTGATGCAACAATATCATGGGTGAATGGTGACTTCCTAGAGAACTTTACTATTTGGCTCTCTAGAACCTTAGGAGGTAAGTCTGAGAATGGAGATTTCCCTTTTAAGGAATGAATCTCTGGCTGTGGCACACTCTCATTCACCTGGAAAGATTCACCTTCCCTTCATGAATTTTTAACGTTGATGATGAAGACACCTTCCCCAATCTACTTTTAGCAGATATTCTTTTTGTTGTTACTGACTCCTTTGTTGCTAGCTGGGAGTCAATTTGGCGGTAGAAAGTTTCTGTCCATCCTCGCCTTATGTGTGTTCCCTGTTAAGAAGAGGCTCCAAGGTTCAAGGGGGTCTTGTACCAAGCATATCTTTCGCTTGGCACAGAATCACCCTCTTCTTCCTCATGTCTAATTCTGTTCCTTTCAGACCTCAGCTGGCCTGACTCTCTGTGAGGTTGAAAAGGATGGTAAGATTCATCCTCTTCCTCCTGATTTCTTTCAGAGGAAATCTGGTCTCTTTGACTTTGACGAGCATTTCATATCTCATTCCTGATGGCATTTGCCACTGTTGTCGCTAGTTGTGAGATTACATCCCCATTTAGAACCATGTGCTGATTCTCCATAATAGGTTGTCTCTGAGAAGTGTTCTCAGGAACCTGACTATGAGAACCTTCTGACTGTCTCATTGATCACCTTTTATCTACCAATTTTGTCCATCACTGTAACAGGCGCAACGGTCCCGATAATAATTCACACTAATAATTATCTTTACAATAAATAATTTGAAAGTCTTAAATTCCAAATTGTTAAAATTAAATGAAATTTTAAATCGTTTAAAATCAAGTTTAGAATATTACAATTGAGAGAATAAGACATTTTTTTCTTTCTAAAATCATAATAAAAGCATAAATATCCATGATACTGATGATGACGCTTGAATCGAATACTTAACGCCAAGTACAAACTCCTCAACAATGCAATACTATGACAATCATAATATATTCACAAGATATGCAAAGTACATTTCTAACTTGATTTTAAGTTCCTGTCTCGTTTTTCATTTTCAGTTCTCGAATACTTTCAACAATTTTTCACATTCATCACATGAATGTAAATAAATATCTTTGCTACAGTCACCTACACTTGGTAACTATAAGGTTCATCTGATGGATCTAATTAATTAGATCGCAAAATCACATTCGCACAACACACATAATAATGACTTTCTGATATATGTAAGGGTCTGGCTAGAGGAGGAACATATTCCAAACTCTAACTGTGATGGGAGCCGTCGCTCCACCAATCTTTATGCTCGAGCTTCTACAGGATGGGACTCTCTCGGTCCCCCTGTCTTACCCCGCATTTCTACGTGCCGGGAAACACGGGCGCCGGATTACACGCCGGTCCGTGGTTCGACATTTCCTTACTATCAGAGTCATTCATCCAAGTACACATAAGTTCAAACAAGACTCCATATTATTTATTTTACATTGCTATAAGTCGACCCTAGTCTAGTCAAACCCCAAGACATTCTCTTAAGGAAAAGTGAACATATATGATAATTCAATAATTAAGAGATTATCAATAAATAAAATTTCACTAATTATAAAAAGGTTTCAAAGGCTATATAAATTCTCGACAAGACTATACAAACGTATAAAACAAAAGGAAAACATTTCATAATATTTATGAAGGAATTTCCACCGATTAAACAAGTAAATTAATTAAAAACTCATAATAACCAATTAAAATATTCTAAAACTATATTAGAAGTCCAGAAGTTATATGAAGTGAGACTTATACCAAAAAGTTCAAGAAAAACGAGCCTATAAATTGTAACTAAATTGTTTGACCATTTTACCGATAAATCGACATAAAATTATTCATGTCCTCAAATGTCCACGAAAAATTTGTTCAAGGGTCGTCATGTGATCCTATTGTCAATGGGAGTGTCTTTTAAAAATTTCAAGTCCAAAATATTCTATTTAGTATTTATTTTATATTTTATAATTTTTGAATTTACCGTTTTATTTAACATTCACAAGGGTCCATAGATGATCATATAAAATTATCTAATAATTATATTTCAAACCTACTGCCCATACAAGAGTCTCATATAAATTATAGCTCTTAATAACTTCATTTAGTAATTATTTCATATTTTAGCATTCTACGTTTTATTGGTATGTAGCAAAACACTTAATGAAAATTCATAGATAAATACCAAAAGATTATATTCTGGTCCAAACTTGTAGAAAACATAATAATATGATTTTATTAATTGTTTTATCCATTAATATTATATTTAACCCCTTAATATATATTAGAACATATTTTATTACTTAAAATTCAATAAATAATCATTTTAATGAAATAACTTCAAGGAATTAAACCTAAATGATTTTTTAAAAAATATTCTACTTTGGAGTTCATATAAAATACATTCATAAATTTACTAAGCTTACACAAAATTTATTCACAACAAGAACTTCACAAAAACATCACAATATACCGTTTTTACGCACTTTTACATAATAGAATTTCATAAAATTTACATGCATGAACATTAAATTGAAAATACACATAATAAACATATATCCATCACTAATATCATATAATTGAGAAATTTTCAGATTTATATATTTTTCTTTTGTGACTTTAATTAAATACCGATTTCGGGTAATAATCACAATACTTGAAAATTTATAATAGAAACATATGAATAACATTTCTAACATTAATATATATAAAATATCATAAATTCTCAATTTATAACATGCGTATACTTAAACTTATAATTAAGACTTTATTTTTACTTTGAACACAAAAATGTGTTATTCTTACTTTATGCAAGGTAAAATTTAATCAATCTAGCATATTGCCATATGTATCACATACTCAAGTTATTATAATATAAATGTCACATAGTAAAAAGGTTAAAAAGTGTGCACCATGAGCCACCAAGGTTGCAAGAGATATAATAAGATTTAAGAACTCCAAAATAAGAGAAGATAATCTCCAAGAATAATCTTCAAGGTTGCAAGAAAATAATCCAAGCTCCCAAAATAATAATACTAGAGTCTTACAAATGTTGATTATTTTGGCTTAGAAAATGATAACATTATTTTCTATCTTCAATCACTCCAATCATAAATTCCACATTACACTTAACGTCCAAATCCCTCACCATCATAAGTCCCTTTTAGGCATGTCATACTAAAATGCTCATAACCTCTAGCTCCGAACTCTAAATCCAATGATTCAAGTTTCTAATTGCTCACAACTCCAAGACCCATATTTCTTAAGAACAAACTATGGTAATAAAATGAGAAGAAGATGGCCGAAAATCCACAAAACAGAAAGTGTTTGAAATTTGCTTACTCTTAGCTATCCAAAATGTTTGAGGGCAAAACATAACCTTTCATGCTCCAATTGATGCAATTCTAGGGTCTAAAATGTGAGGAATTTTATGTACAACACTACCATAAGGTTTCTTTATACATGCATGAAGAGGAATATGGGTAAACACTTCAAATTGTATTCATGTATAAAGCTGACCAAAAAGAACAACAAGTTGTGAATGTTTGCTTGAAGATGAGGGGCTTATATAGCTTATATATGTGCGTGTGAGGTATCAATGGAAATCTTAGGATGTCTACAATATAATGGTATAAAAATATGAGACACTTATTGTTAACTACATTTTATTCATACTTTATCCCCGTTGTTTAATTGAATTATGTTGAGATTTGATACAGCGATGCTTGTTTTATGTAAGATCTTACGTTTGGTTTGGTATTTTGTTGTTTTGTTGAATTTCAGGTTAAACTTATTAAATCAAGCACTTTTGATGCATACGCTGCTCATTCAGCTCCAAAAACTTAAGGAAGCAAGGCCTCGATGACCCAAGTTAAGAAGATAAGCCGAAAAGAGAGCCAAAATAGGCCATTTCAAAGCTACTCGACCTAATCTGGGTCGAGCCAAGGTGGCTCGAGCATCCTGGGACCCATACTTGAGATCAGAAGTTTATTTAAGCCATCCTGAAGGCAACACGTGTCAGCCATATGGCTCTGGCGAAAGTAGTGATTTTAACTTTCAAGAGTTCTAATAAGTCAGTAGCAGCCTAAGACCAAGGCATAGACATCCGCACGTGTCGAAAGCAGATGACTCGATGAAGGACTCAAATTCAATCCTTCTCATTCATATTCGATGCTCGCCGACGTGTCGAAGCTAGCTTGCTCTGTCGAGTAAATGGGTGGCAGCAGCTTTTCACGATTCTTATAAGAAGCATTTTGGTCCAATTAGATTTGTTTCCTTATTTTTGCCGAAAGGACTTCTGGTAGCCACCCTACCCTATCTTTAGGGTGGCACCTCCTCCTACACCTTAGGGGTGGAGCAATCATGAAACCACCACCCCACATGCCTTGAAGCTTATAAATAGAGAAGAGGAAGAAGGAGTGGATTATCTAAGCTTTCATCTCAACTTAGCTATTTCAGATTTCACCATCACTTAGAGTAATCTTTATTTATTCTTCATTTTAAGCTTTTATTTCAATAGAGAGTTAGCATTTAGTATAATTTCACTTTCAAATCAAACACTTGCAATTTCATTTTCAATCTTAGTTTTATTCCTTATTATAACACTTTGCCATTTGGATTTCTTCAACTATTGGTGTATTGAATTGAAGCTTTTAAAATTGGTTGGAATCCCTTAATTTTGTTCATCAAAGGTAATTTCTATCTTTATTTACATTAAATTCAATTCTTGTTATTTAGTTATTGTTGCTTTTGCTTTCATATATTTATGCTTAATGTTCTCCATGTCTTAATCTATGCTTAGCTCCATGAGAATAGGTGGTTAAGTATGTTTTAGGAAGCATTGTTGCTCTAAAAGAGAACATTAGTATTTAAGATAATGCTTCTTCCTCATAACAACCCATAACCATGTCTTTAGGTTGAAGTTAGTAAAGACTACCATGGTGAGAAAGCCTAGCCTATGCCTATTTAGCTAATTTATTACTTTATATTTGCCTTAGTTTATTGTGTTCTTAATTGCTTTTGCTTCATCGTTCTTTTTAATTGTTTGCTTTAATTTAGTTCTACCTCCAAACACCATTTTATACGTTTCTTTTGAGCTCACTAATTGATTGAGAAGCCATTGAAATAACCCCCACTCCCTGTGGATTCGACCCGTACTTGCCGTCGTACTAAGCTACGCCATGCACTTGCGGTATTACATTTTCAAGGACGTAAAGTCCCGATCGATTTTTTGGCGCCGTTGCCGGGGAGTGGCGACTTTGTTAATTGTTTTTCTTGATTAGTTAGTTCATTGTTCTTTACCACTCTAAGTTGTTTTCATTTTTTTTCTCTTTACTTTGCACTTGACCTCATTTTTTGAGTGTGTAGTGTATGCAAACTAGATCTCAAGGACAAGAAAACCTTGTGCCTTTAAATCCAGAAATTGGGAGAAGGAGAAGAAGGAGAAGGAAACAACGAAAAATGGCGGAGGAACACCCAAAATCCCTTCGGGAGTATGCCATGCCCGATGGAAGTCTAGGGTCGAGTATTGTTCAACCAACCATCACAACCGCAAATTATGAGATCAAGCCAGCTTTCTTTCAATTCATTGCTCAGAATCAATTTGCCGGTACTGAGATGGAGAATCCAAACGACCACCTAGATGAGTTCGTGAATAAATGTGGCACTGTGAAATATCAAGGGATTTCCGATAAGCAAATGAAGCTGATTTGTTTTCCTTACTCACTTCGTGGTGAAGCAAGAGATTGGTTAAGATCCGAAGGGCCAAACAAGTATCGCACTTGGGAGGCATTATCCAAAGCTTTCCTTGCTCTCGATTCTTTTCACCAGCCAAGACTGCTAAACTACGCAATGACATCACTTCTTTCCGTCAAGAAGATGGTGAAGCATTGTATGAGGCTTGGGAAAGATACAAAGGGTTGCAAAGAAAGTGCTCGCACCATGGAATCCCAGATTGGCTCTTAATTCATAATTTCTACAATGGTCTTAGGGACGAGATTCAGATTTCAGTTGATGCTGCAGCTGGAGGAACATTGATGGCTAAAACATCCAGAGCGCGATAATGAGATGTAATGCTCAATCTTCCATTGGAGATAAAGGAATACCGAAAGGTGGTAGTATGAAGTGGACGCACTAATCGCCATTCAAAATTCTCGGCCCATGCTTTGGCAAGGAGAATGGACCCCGTTAAGGTTAGGGAACACTGCGGAAAGCTTGGAAGTTTGTGGAATCCAAGTTGATTCCCCATCGAGTAAAGGGCCCCAGTAGAATTCGCATCAAGTCACAGGTTAATGCAAAGCAATCAGGGGAAGCCACCATTCAATCCATACTCCAACACCTACAATGAAGGTTGGAAACATAAACCCAACTTTTCATACAAAAAACCCAATGCGGCTTTTAAAAACCCGCTTTCTATCACCAACTTCCACCATCATACCAACAACCCTCCGGGGTTTCAAAGACCTCCCCGCCAAACCCACCGCAAAAATCAAATTTGGAGTTGATGGAGAAACTTCCCGGGCCATTTCGTTTAAATGCCGAAAATACCCAAGTGAATCCGGTTTAAAAAGCACCCAATAAAATCATTTTAACCGGATGGCAGATGGCCCAAAGTTGAGAAAACCTTTCCTCCAAAGGCCAAGGCGCCAAAAACCCGAGAAAAATTTCCCCATGAAATAGTTATTATGAAGCCGCACCACCTTGGATCCTACCGGTTGTTATAATAAGAAGGGAGGTGGTCGGAGGGAAAGAACCAAAGGAGGGAAAAGGGAGGAACAACCTCGCGAACCCCAGAAAAGGAAAGAACCTCCCGATGTTATGTACCTCCCGTTTTCCACAAAGATTAACCCGGCGTAAAACTTGAGGAGAAATACGGGGGGGTTTTAGAATTAAAGTAAGCTTCGGGATAATTCCTTCTAAAATGTTTCCGGGAGATGCCTTCTTATGCAAAATTTCTTAAGGGGGGTGTTATCCAACAAAAGGAAGTTTCCGGGGACGGTGTAAAAAAATTTTAGAGGAGAATGGCCCCATTTGGAATCAAGGTGCCAAAAGGAAGTCGCCCCCGAAGTTTCCCCCATTCCCGCCAAATTGGTGAACTTTTATCAATAAAAAACTTGCTAATTTGGGGGTAGGGAGTATAAATTACCGCCTTTACCAAGAGGATCAAGCAGCCTCGTCCCAAGGATTCTTTGTTGTGGTTAGATCGAAGGGTTTCCCGGTTGGGTTGTTCGGACCTTCAAATAGGAAGTTCTATATCCTTTGATTTTGTGATCATGGATATTGTTGAAGATCATGTCACCCATATCCTTGAAGATCGGATTTCTTAAAAACTCGCGGCTTTTTGATGTGTTCAAGGGAAGCTCCCTTTGAACATTTTGGGGAAAAAAATGGAATTTCATCACCATAATAAAGGGCCCTGAATCCTAAAGCAGGCCGTAAGTAAGAGTTGAGATTATGCACTTGATATGATGACCCCCCGAGGTCGGCCTTAGAAGGTTGAGGATGGAAAATGCTTAGTCAGTTTTGAGAAAGTCAAGATGAACCAAATTTTTAGAGAACGGGGGAAAGGGGGAAATTTACCTCGGGCTCTGGAAGGTTGAAAGGAGATCCCCCCTCCTAAGTAGATGTTCCCCTTCCTTCCTTAAAGTATGCTTATTTGGGAAAAAAATGAAACTTATCAAAATTGTTAATTTTTGAATTAAAATAATACCCAAGTTAACCAATTGATTGCATGATTAAAATTTTAAAAGTTTTTAATGGTACTCAATTGATGATATTACTAGCATAAGTCCTTTTTTTGCTGCTAAATTTTTCCTTGATAATGTATGCCACATCCATAAACCTAAAGGAGACTAAATCCAACATAAAAGATGTTGTGAGAAAAGAGGTTCAAAATTATTTGATCGGGGCTAATCTCTCTATTCCTCGAGAAGGGGGGTTAGCCCTGCAAGTGCCAAGGGGTTTGGGGTGACCATTATCAAGAATGATAAAGGTGGGTGGTATCCCTAGAACTTTAGGGTTGGAGAATGTGCCCGAACAGAAAATTAATAAAGCACCCGTAAAGATCATTTCCCACCTTCATAGACGGGTGTTGGGCGTTGGCAAAACCTTCTATTTTTTGCTATTTGGATGGATATTTGGGTTTTTCCGATTCTATCCTAGATGATCGGAAAGACCACCCACCCTTTTCCATAAGACCTTTGCATATGTAAGGATGCCCCCTCTGCAATGCCCCACGCCTTTCCCGTTGGCTGGATTTCCATTTTTTGATTTTATTGGATTTCTAGAATATTTATGGATGATTTTTTTTAGGAGCATCTTTGGGAAACATGATTAAGCAACCCAAAAGGTTCGTGAGGTCGGGGCCAACCCTAAACGAAAAATGTCATTTCAGGAAAAGGGTGGGGTGTTTTAGGTCGCTATATCCAATAAACTTAGTTAGAAAGCAAAAGTAAATTAAAGCCGCTTCTCCCTCCTTCAATGGTTAGAGTAAGGAGTTTCCCTTTGGTATGCGGTTTTACCTGAGGTTTTCAAAGGGTTTCTCCAAGATCCTTTTGACCTTTAAACCGGCCAAGGATGCCCCGGGTTTTGTTTACTAATGATTGACTTTTAAGCTTTTAAAGGTTGAAACAAGCTCCTTTTTCCGCCCTATTATCCAACCCCGGTTGGGTCTCCCCTTGGGAAATAAAATGTGAAAGTAATTTCGGGGGGCGCTGGGGTGAGGAAAGATGGCAAGTCGCTCCTCTTTGGGGAAGAAAACATTGATCCTTTGATGAATTATGGAACAACAGAGGAAGGAGCTTTTGGCAAATTTTTTTTTAATAAATTTAGGCCTTTTCCCTTGGGTTCAAAGGTAATTGTCCCACCGTCATGCATTTAGGTACTTAGGCAAGAAAAGCCTCGCCGATTGGATTCTTTTGCTTCAAAGTTGACTTGGAAGTGAAGGATAAGAAGGGTGGGAGAATGTTGTTCCGCCCACTTTTCAATATGCATGAGGATGGAGAAGTCCGCAACCTTAATGGGATTCATTTCCAAAGAGTATCTCTTAGCTCTAAATATGGCAATGTTCCTTGGTTGGGCCGGCTAATTACCCCAGAAGTGGAATCATTCCAAGGATTTTTCTCTTAGCGAAAAAGAAGTTTTTCTATGATGCAAGGCTTTTTGGGAAGACCCGTTCTGATAGTTTTAATGTGTTGATGGTGAAAATTAGAAGATGGGTTAAAGAAGAGATCCTTATTATCTCCATTCCCAATTTACCCTGGGAGGTCATTTTGCACCTCCAAGGCCTTCAAAATTCTTCTTGGGTTTTATTGGCCTTTGTTCAAAGATAATACCCCATGTAAAATCGGGCGATAGGTGTCAAAGCAGAAATATTTAGAAGAAATGAAATGCCCCTAACATTCCAGAGGTTGAAGTTTTTGATGTATGGGGGGTGGATTTATGGACCATTCCCTCCTCCTATGGGAAAAAGGTACTCTTCTGCGGTTGACTATGTGTCAAAAGGGTAAAATTCATTCCCCAATGATTTTGGGTTACAAAGTTTTGAAACACTTTTTTGTACTCCGGGGTATTAATCGATGAAGGGCAAATTTTTAGAAAAAGAGATTTGAGGGGTCTTAAGGAAATATGGGTTATCATAAAGTTTCCAATTACATCAGAAACCAAAGGCGGGGAAATTATTTCGGAGATCCAAGAGTATTTTTGGAGAAGGCGCGGTGGGAAAGGATTGGTGAACAATTTGGATGATTCTTTGGGCCTCCGAACGGTATTAAACTCCCTGAACTACACCCATCAATTTGGTTAGGAAGCCTTACATTTACCGAGCCGGAAACATGAGCATTTGGGCAATAAAAGCCCCCAAATTATGATCTACGAAGCTTGGAGAAGAGTTTTGGTTGGATACCCAATAACTTGATGAAAAAAAGCTTTGGATGCAAGAGTTCAAGGTTATACAAAGAAAAAAACAAGCAAGGCATGAAAAAGGGTCTTATGGGAATTTTGAGGTGGACAATTGGTGTGTTAACTCTCGTTCGGTCCATTAAAAGGGGAAAAAAGTTTCCCTACGGTTCAAGGGCTATCAATTGAAAAGGGGAAACATTCAAGGTGAAGGGTGAGTGAAAAATTCAAGGAGGGGGGCCTTTAGGGGGCCAATGGTTGCCCCGACCCCCCTGTGTTTTTAGATGAAGATGCCAAAGGCCGGTTTAAACGACCTTTAAACGCTTTGTTGGGAGGCACCCCTTTGGTATGTTTTTCGGGTATTTAATTTTAATTTCATGTTTGTTTTTATTCACATCATATTTTGTATTAGCATTCTTGTACTTAGTTGGTGGTTTGCGGGATTTAGTAAGCCAAGTTGTTCATTAATGCATAAGCGAGGGAATTAGAGTGGGTTTTGTGTCAGCAAAAGGGTATATTCATTTTAAAATGGCACTAAGATGTTCGGAAAAATTGAAAAAAACCTTGCCACCGCTGAGGGCACCCGTCGGCTTTGGCATCAAAGGCGGGATCAGGATTGGCTCGTCGCAGCAAACCCACACACCGGCAAATTTTCCCAAAATTTCGAAACTTCAAATTTAAGGCAAAAGCAAAATTTGTGCGATTTTGGCCACTTGGCTGGACTTGAGGGCTTCTTCCCGGCGGTAGGAAAGTTCCTGCGGCCATAAAACGAATTCCACTCGAAGGACCCCTTATTTCACTCGAAAGCAACCCTTACTTCTTAACTTTCTCACTAAAACCCAAAACCCTTTAAACATCATTTGGTTTGGTTGTGGAATGTTAGTTGTTGGTTCATCCACTTGGCATGAGTTTTAGTTTGTTTTTTGATTTTAGCTTTTTCTTGAGTTTACCACTTATGTATATATATTTTGTTTTTTCATTCATCCAAAAAAAAAAAAAATATCAAAAAGATATAAAAAGAAAAAAAGAAAATAAAAGAAAGAAAAAGAAATCCAAAAAAATTGTATAGGAAAAAATTATTAGTTAATAAATCCTTGTTTTAAACCTGGGTCATTTTTGTTTGTTGGGTTAACCCCCCCTAGTTATGCATCTCTTTTCATAACCTTTTCTTTTCATGTTTATTGCTTTTTTTTTCCTTTTTTTAAATTTTTTTGGTTCCCCCACCTCCCCCGGGGAAGTTTTTACCCCGAGCCCCCCCGTCCGGGGTTTTAAAATTTGGGACACATCTCCATTTAGAAGCCCCACATCACATTAAACCTAGAATGAGGGAAGGCGTAATTTAAAAAAAACTTGAGGGGGTTGTTTATTTTGGCTTACATCCCAAAAAATGGGGGTCCCTTTATTTTAAATTGCGTTTATTGGGAGTTTTTGGGTTTTCCGGGGGGTTTTTGTTTTTATGACTTTTTTTGAGGATGATTTGTGGGGAAAAAAAGGGATTTAAATTTTTTGAATTTTTAAACCCCAGTTTCAAAATCCCCAAAAACTTTTTTGTTTTTTGGGGCTTATTTTTGTTTTCGGGGTTTCCCAAAAACCCCTTTTGTGCATTTGTGATTTTAGTTTTTTTTTTTGTTTGACTTTTTAATTTTTTAGGGGCACTTGCTTGAGGAAAGGAAAAGGGTGTTGGGGAAGAAAATTTCTTTTTTTTTCCTTTCTTTACCCCCCTTTTTTAATTGAATTATTTTGAGATTTGATCTTATGCTTTTTTTATGTAAGATCTTACGTTGGGTTTTGTATTTTGTTGTTTTGTTAATTTTTTTGGTTAAACTTATTAAATCGGGATTTTTTTATGCGACCGCTTCCCTTTTAAAAATTAAGGAAAAAAAGGCCTCTTGCCCCCGGGCAAAAAGATAAGCCGGAAAGGGAAAAAAGGCCATTTCCCCCCCATAAAAGGGCGACCCCAATTTTCGGGGATCCCGGGCCCATACTTGAGATCGGGTTTTTTTAACCCTTTTCCAAGGGGCCCCTTCGGTCGAGCCATTTTGGCCCGGGGGGAAAAATGATTTTCCTTTAAAAGTCGATTCGTTTAAACTAAGGCACGGGAACCCCCCCAAAAAAGGGTCGGGGATGATTTTTTTGAAAACTAAATTCAACCCCCCCTCCCCATTCGATTTTTTCCCCCAATAAGATGTCGGGTTTAAAAATTTCAAATTTTCTTGGTTTTTTGGGGAAAGGGCCCAAATTTTCGATTCATATAGGAAACTTTTTGGCAATTAAAATTTGTTTTTATTTTTGCGAAAAGACTTTGGTCCCCGCCCCCCCTTTTTTAGTGGTGGCCCTCTCCCTCACCTTAGGGGGGTAATCATGAAACCCCCCCCCACATGCCTTTGATGCTTATAAAAAGAGGGGAAGGGGTTTTGGATTCCCCTAAGCTTTCATCTCAACTTAGCTATTTTATTTCACCATCACTTAGAGTAATATTTATTTATTCTTCATTTGCTTTTTTTTATTTAATAGAGAGTTGGCATTTAGTAAATTTCCTTTTTCAAATCAAACCCTTTTAAAATTTTTTTTTTCAATCTTAGTTTGGTTTTTTGTAACACTTTCCCTTTTTGGATTTCTTAATTTTTGGTTTTGTATTAATTTTTGAAGTTTTGGAAGGGGAATTACTTTGAATCATCCATTCATTTTTTATCAAAGAGTAATTTCCCCCTTTATTTACTTAAAATTTTTAATTCATGTTTTTTTTTTTTGTTGCTTTTCTTTCATTAATTTAGGTTGATTGTTCATCAATTGTTACATTCATCTTGTTGGATACAATATTAAAAAATTCTCCTGATTCTTGGCTTAATTCAATCAAAAATTTCAATATGAATATGTTTAAAGTATTTTTTTTTTGGCGGGGCTAGAATAATCACTATTTATATAGTTTGAATTTTTATCTTGCCTTTTTTGGTTTTGTTGTTTTGTTTATTTTAAAAGGTAGGTTTTTTTTTTTTGTTTTAGTTCCGTTGAATTGGGGGTAGATTTTTAAAACGATAATCTTTTTTAAAAGGGGTTGAATCATCTCCATTAGAATAGGTAGATGTTTTGTTGGGAAAAAATAATGAATGTGTGCTCCTTTTTTTAAATTTTATTTTTTAGCTCCATGAGAAGGGGGTGGTTAAGTATATTTTAGGAAGCTATTGTTTTTTTTAAAAGAAGAACATTAGTTTTAAAAAGATACTTTTTTTCCCATAAAACCCATAACCATTCCTTTTTTGGGGAAGTTAAAAAGGCTCCCCTGGTGAAAAAAGTAACCCATGCCTTTTTGTTTTAAATTTATTACTTTATAATTGCCTTAGTTTATTGTGTTTTAAAAACTTTTTTTTTTCATTGCTTTTTTAATTGTTTGCTTTAATTTAGTTCTACCTAAAAAACCATTTTATACTTTTTGAGTTTTCCCTTTTTATTGAGAAACCATTTACATTTAAACCCCCCTCCCGGGTTGGCCCCCCCAGAGGGTTTTTTAAGCTTTCGTGCATTCCCGGGTACTTTTTAAGGGGGGAAAATCCCCTCACTTTTAAAAAGAACGGGGTAAAAAATGATGATTTTTTAAGGCATAAAAGTCCCAAATTTTGTGATAAAAAAGTAGAAAGAGGGGGAAAGGATCTTTTACGGAAGGATATAAAGGGGTGAAGGGTTACCTTGAAAACTTAGAGTTTTGGAAAAAATTCCCCGGGAAAATTTAATTACTGGGGGATACCCCCGGGGGAAAATTAGGGTATCTTTGGACCCAAAACTGCCCTTTAAAACCGCCTTTTTTCACAAAGTTACACTTTTTTTTTAATTATCCCCCAAAAAATTTTCCTCAATATAAGGTTTTTTTATCTTCAATAACATAAAATGGAGGATATGGAAAATTTTTGGGGCAAAATACACTTAATTTTCTTTTTTTAATGATTTTAGAACTAAGAAAAGGGGGTTTTAAAAAATTTGGGAAAAACTTATTTTTTTGGGGGAAAAAGTATACTTTTGTTTGAAAACAATAGGGGAAAACCCAAAAAAAACTTATTTTTTCAAATACCAAATAACTATAATATCATTAAAAACCTTTTTTTTATGATATTTTTGAAAATTTTATAAATATTTTTTCTTTATATGAAAAATATAATTACTTTTATTAAATAACTTAAAATGATTTTTTTTTAACATAGTTTATGAAATTTTTTTGGAAAAATAAAAAATTTTTTTAATAAAAAAACCAAATTTTAAAAATTTATCAAATCCCCCAATTTTTTAAAATAATTTTTAAAAATTTTTTTGTAAATCAAATTAATTTGGGGAAAAAAATTTAAATACTTAAAAAAACCCTTTCCCCCAAAATATAATAATAGGAATTAAAAAAAAAAAAATTTTAGTTTATTCAAAAAAGAAGTTTTAAAATTAAACTCTTGGCTGTTTAAAATTTTTTAAAGGATGAATATTAATAATTTAAAACCAAAATCATCCCTTTTTGAAGATTAAAAGGGGTTTTTTAAAATAGGGTTTTTAAGGGGAAATTTTTAATTTCCTTCTCCGGGAAATTTAGATCCCTTTTTGGTGATTATATTCCCAAAACCTTTTTGGTTTTTTTAAATGACTTCCATTTTTTTTTAAAAAAAAATTCTCAAAGTAACACCTTGGAAAAAAAAAAAAAAGGCCCCTTTTATTGTAAATTTTTTTTTTTTTGTTTTTCCCCAGGACAATTAATTAAGTTTATAATCCCCCACTTTGTGTTTAAAATTAGGATATTTTTGGAAAGGGGGTATCCCCACCAATTCCTTTTTCTTAAGCTTTGGATCTTAAAATTTTTGATGTTTTGGGAAAAAAAAACCCCAAAGGGGTTTGGGAAAAGGCCCCCCAAAATTTTTTTTTGGGCCTTCCAAAAAAAAAGTCAACCGGGGGCCAGGGAATTTAAAAGGGGTCCTTCAAGATCCTTTTAGGGAAAACCCAAGTGGATTATTTGGGGAACTTGGGGGGGCCGGAATTTTTTTATGTAAAAAATTTTTCCCAAAAATTAAAATTCTTTGGGGGAATATTGCCCTTCCTTTGTTTTAATTTTTTTTTTTTTAATTTCCCCTTTTGTACTTCCATTTCTATATGTGAAATTAATTACCTCTTTTATGATTTTTGGGTTTTTTATTTATAGTTATTTTTGTGATAAAAAAACATTCTTTTCTTGATCTCTGGAAAACATTACTTGGTGAAAAAATATTATTTTTTCCCGTGGGGGTTTACAATACAATCTAACCCCTCTTTTTGTCTTTAGGTTTTTTTTAATTAACACATACATCCCCCACTATGAAAAATTGGTTATTTATATTCTAAAAGTAATCTTAATCCCCCGGGGAACCCCTTCATGAAAAACCCCCTTTTTATGATAAAAAATTTTTTTATACCCCGCCGAAAATTTTCCCCGGGATGAGGCCTATATCGGGGCAAATTTCCCCGGATTTTAGTGGTTTACTTTTTTTTTTACCTTTTTTTTATCTTAAAAACCCCTTTTGCTTAATATTTTTCCCCTTTTACATGTCCCCTTTTTTTTCCCTCTTTGGGGGTAGCCAAATATGTATTCCTAAATGGTAGTATTCCAAAATTTGTTAATGTTAGATTGCAATTTTTTAACCCTTTTTTCCCCCCAAAAAAACCCCATATAGAAATATTACGGTTCCCCCAAGGGGAACCTCAAACCAATGAAAAAAAAGTGATCATTCCCCCCCCGGCTTTTCCCCCAACTCTTTGCTTTAAAACCCGGGCACAAACCTTAAGTGAAGGGAAACTTACCCCCACCCCCCAATCTTCCCCAAAATTTCCAAATTTTCCCCAAACCCCAAACCCCCCAAACCCAACAAATCAAAACCCTTTTATCAAATTAAACCAATAAATTACCCCAAAAAAAAAAATTTAAAAACCCTTTTACCTTGCTAATTTTTTTCAAAAAGCCTCTTAAAACCCCAAACATTGAATTTTTTCGGTTAACAAGGGAATCTTGAAGTGAAAATCACCATCTAAATTAACTTTTTTTAAAAAAAAAAGTCATATTGAATTATTTTAAAGAAAAAATTTCCAAAAAAAAAAGAATAGTCCCCTTCTAAGGTTAGGGTTTTGGTTTCCCCTTGGGGTTTTCCCCAAATTTTTTTCCCGTGACCCAAATTTCCCCAAATTCAGGCCCCCAAACCCTTAGTGGGGGGGTGCCCCAAGTTGAAATTGTAAAGATGGGGGTGATTTTGGGTTTTTTAAAAATGGATTAAAGGGGGAGATTGAAAATTGGGGTTTTGGATTCCCTAAGGGGAAAGGGGTTTTTGAAAAACCTCAAAAAATTGGGTGCGGTTAGAGGGGCCCCTTTTCTATATGGATTTGGGAGGGGGGGGGTTTTTTAAATTTTTGGGGGGCAATCATTTTATGTTTTTTTTTTCCTTGGGAAAAAGGGTAAAGTACCCCAAGGTCCCGGGGGTTCGAGAATAAGTTACTTGTGGAACAAAAAAGGGGGGATGATGTGAAAAAGTGGATCTAAATCTTAACTTTCTTTTTGGGTTGGGGAAATTCCCTTCCCGGGATTTGGGGGCAAAACAAAATTAAAAATTTGGAAAAAACTTTGGGGAATTCCCCGGAATTGAGGAAGATTTCAAAAAAAAAACCCACTGGAGGGTTGGGGGGTTTTTATTGACATTCAAAAACCCAAAAGGTTCCCGGGTGATTCTTATAAAAACCACAATGTAAAAATTCCCTTTAAAATGCAACCACCCCCCTTTTTTGGGGAAAAGGGTTAAATTGGGCCCCGGGAAAAGGGTTCCCAAAAGGCCCCCCGGGGGAGAAAGAAGGGGGATATGGATAGGGTATGAGTTTTGGGGGTTCCCCAAAACCCCAAACAAAACATCGAAAAAAAAAACCCCGCCAAAAAACAAAAAAGACCCCCTTTTCCCCCCAACCCCCAACGAGGGTGGGCCGGGACTTTTTAAACGGGGAGGGGGGAAAAAAAACCATCAATGGAAACCCCCAATTTTTGTTTATTTGGTGAGTACTTCTTTGGGGGCAGGGGGGGGTAGGGGAAAATATGGGTAATAGGGGGGAAAATCAAACCCCCAATTTTGCTTTTTTGGGTAGGAAAGGGGTTTTAAAGGGGTTTAATTAAATAATGTAGAATGGGGAGAATTAAAAAAAAAAAATTTTGATGCTTTAAGGAGGTTGGTTTTGGAGATTTGGCCATTTGGAAAAAGGGGTGAAACAAGTGGGTCCCCCCCTTATTTAATTTTGGGGGGCCCCTGCCCCAAAAAAAAAAATGTAAAAAATAAAAAGGGTTTTGGGGGTTTTTAAATACAAAAATTATGAAGGGGGAAAACCCCCCTTTCCCATTTTTTAATTATGCATTAAAAAAAGAAGGCTTTTTCCCAAACAAAAAAGTGGGACAATTTGCCCTAGAAGAAAAGGGGGGAGGACCCGCAAAAATTTGGGGGAATGGATTTTCCCCAAGGGGCCCCCATTAAAAAACGGGGTTGGGGAAAACCCCCCCGGGGGAACCAAAAGAAAATTTTTATTTGGGGGCCCCAGGGAAAAAAACCCGGGGGTTTAACCCCCCCGGTGTTTGGAAAAAGGGGCCCCATTTTTTGTTTGTGAGGGGAAATGATTTGAAAACAAAAAAAAACCCCACTGTTTTAAAAAAGTGGTTTCCAAAAGGGTTTCCCCCTTCAGGGGGTAATTCTAGGGTATTGGTTTTTGGGGGGGGGGGCCCTAAAGTGAATTTTAAAAAACTTTCTCCCGGGGAAATATTTCTCGGGGTTGAAGGGGATGATAATGGCACTAAGGTAATCCCCCGTTTTTTGAGTGTTTTTAAAGTCAGTTTTTAAAAAAAAAATAAAAATTTTAAGAAATTAAAATAAAAAGTGAATTAAATTGAAAAACAAATTTTGGGTTTTTGCCCAATGGGTTATCGTTTTTAAGATTTAATGTTTTCAAAAAATTTTAAAAAATTAAACCCCAAACAATTAATTTCTTTTGGGGGTTAATTAATTAAAAAAAATTTAAAATTATTAGTAATTAAGGGGGGGGTATTGCATGGGGGGGTTTTGGGGGGTTTTGTTTTTCCCTTTTAAAAGGATTTTTTTTGGAAAATTAAGGGGTTATGGGTACCCCAAAAGGGTTTGGTTTTTTGTATAAATTGGTAAAGGGGAGGGTTTTTCCCCCTTTTGCTCTTCTTTAAAACAAGAAAAAAAAATTCCCTTTTTTTTTCTCTTTTTTTTTCGGTTTTGTATAAAAAAAAAAAAAAAGATTTTTTGGGGCATTCAAAATAATTAAAGGGGAGTATATTTAAAATTTTAATATTGAGATTTTTTTTTTTTTAAAAAAGATTTTTAAATATAATATATGATGATATCCTATAAAAACCAGGGGGTTTATTTTTTATGAAAATTTTTTTATATAACCCTTTTTAAAAAATTAATTTGTTAAAAGGGTTAAAAAAATTTTTTAAATTTTTTTATTAATTTATATTCCTTAACAAATTAATTTGTTATAGAAAAAAACCTTTTAATATTTAAATTTATTCCATGGTCTAAAAGTCCCTAGAAAAAATTTCCCCAAGTAGAAGGAGTTTAATAGTGTGAATAAAAAAATTTAAAAATCTGTTTTGTATTTTTGTGTTAAATTCCCCTTTGAGCGTTTTGGAAAAAACTTTTCCCTTTTTTAAATTGTTTAATTATGAAATTATAATGAAAAAAATTTTAAATGACAAAAAGGTTGGGGTTCATTTTAAAAAACCTTTTTTTTAATTAACCCCCTTTTATAACATTGATGGATTTGGGGGCAAATCCCCAAAATTTAAATTCTTTTTTTTGCCAAACACTAATTTTAAAACAAACCATATTTGAAAATGAAATCCCTCATTCCCCCAAAATCCTAAAAAATTTAAAATTTTTTAAGGGGGGTTAATTTTTTTTATGTGTGATTAGAATTTATGGGTGTTTTGGTTTATGATCCCTACAAAATTGATTTGTGGGGAAGATCAAGTATTTAATTCCAAAAAATTTAATTTTTTTCTTTTAAAGGGGGGTTTGGAAAAGGGGGCTTTTTTATGAGAATGTTTTTTTTTAATGAGGTTTTTTTGATGGATAAATTTTGTGGAGATAATATTATATGTGGTTGGAAATGCTAGGTGAAAATTTATGATAAGGTATATGAATTGTTTTTTTTAGGGTTTAGGGGTTTTTGGGTTTTTTTTGTTATGAATTATAAGGGATCTTTCTTTTTATAAAAAAAATGATAGATATATGATATAATGATGCGGGTACGAACCCCTTTTAAGGGGCCGTAGTCCCAAGTGGCGCCCTTTAAAACCCATGTGGGATGTTTTTTGTCGTTTTTGTTTTTCCGAGAAAATTTTAAAAACTTTAAAAAGCTTAAAATAATTTAAAAAAAAAGGTTTTTGAAATTTTTTTAAAAAGGGGGCCAAGGAAATTTATGTGTTCAAATTGGGGGAAATCGTTTTTTATTTGGGGTTTTTTAAAGCCCAAATTAGCCTTTTTTAATTTGTTAAAAAAAGGGAAATTTTTAGTTGTTAGGGGAAATTTATGAAATTAATTTTTAAATTACTAAGTCTTATTATTTTGTTGGGGGGGAAAAAAAAGGGGTTGGGTTAAAACGTTTTAAAACGGTTTGTTTTGTGTGTGGGGTTTTTTGAGCATTTGAAAAACCATTTTTTTTCGTTGCGAAAGGGTCCCGTTTTAGACCATCCCCATTTATGTGGTTTTTGCAAAAAATGTTTTTTCCTTTTTTATTATTGCTTTGGGATTTTCCAAAGGATTACACCCAAAAAAATTTGAAAGTTTCCCCCCGGGAAAAAATTGGGGGTTGATGTGGTTTTTTACCCCCAAAGGGGGGTTAAATTTTTTGGGGAAGGATTTATATTATCGCCCCGGAAGTTTTGGATCATTACGGTCCCCCAGGGGGGGATCATCTTTTTCCCTTTGGCCCCCAAGGGGGCAACGCCTTGGGGGCCCCCGGGGGTTGCCGGGATTCCCCCCAAAAAGGTTTTTTCCCCAAATAATTTGATTATTATTTGGGGCCAACTGGGAAAAGAAGTTACGGTTTTGGGGTTTTTTAATAAAAAAAAGGAGAGCCTTTGCTTTTGGGGGGAACACTTTCTTTTTTTTTTCCATTTGAAAAATTTTTATTTTTGTCTCCCCGGTATTGATTTTTCCCCTTTTTGGAACCTTTAAAATTTGTTGGGGCGATAAAAACCCCACAGGGTTTAGTGGGGGGATTGGGGGAGGTTCTTTTTGGATACATCACCAACCCCTTTTGTTAAGAATTATAGTAGAAAATAATTTCATTTTTTTTTGGGGAATTAAATTTAGTTTGTTTTGTGGTTTAAAAATTTTTTAGAGGTCGAGGGTTTTTGGGGGGGTTTAATATGGAACTTTTATAATCTTTTCCCCCCGTATGCTTTTTTTTTTCCGTTTTTGTTATATTCCCTAAAATGGGTGGCGTTTGGGGGTTGGGTTCTTCCCCTAAGTGCCCTTTGTAAACCAGGGGTCATTTTTTTTTATGATTACCCGGGCCCCCCGGGCCGAAATTGGTTTTTTTTTTCCCAAAAGCTTCCCGGGGAAAAAAGGAAATTTTGGGGCCTTAGAAGAGGGGTTTGGGGGGCCCCGGGTTTTAAAATTGGCCTTTTTTGATATGTTTTGGGGGGGATGTTTGGGGGGGGCCGGGTTTAAAACCTTTAAAGATAGGGGATTTTGGTTTTTGCCCCCCTTTTTTACCCCTTAATTTTTTTCGTATTTATGCGGGACAAAACCCCCAAAGAACCCACCCCCCCCCTAACATTTGTAAAATTTTTAACGGAAAACCGTGTGGAGGGGGGGTTTTGAATAATGACATTTGGAAGATAAAAGGGGGGGAAGCACCCAAAATTATAAAAAAGGATCCCCAAAGGAAAAAAAGATAGGGAAAATTTACACCTAGAGTTTGATCATATAGGTTACCCCCCTTTATAAATTCGGGAAAAAAAGAAGTAACCGGGGGCCCCAAGGGGGGTTAATTTCCCCCAAAGGGGCCCCCAAAAGGGGGGGGGGGATGGGGGAAGAAGACCCCGGGAGGAGGGGGGAAAAAAGGGGGAAACCCATGAAAGGAGAGTTTTTGGAGGTGGAAGAACTCCATATAAAGGGGGGAACTAATCTTTTTTGGAGCATATGGGGTAAATATCATCTACCCCCAAACCCCAAAAATAAGGGGTTTGGGGGGTTTTTGGGATCGAAACCCCAGAATCACGAGTTTTTAAAAATACTGTGAAGATGAGGGGGGAAAAGGGTTTGGGATGGTATGATCTTTTATGGATTTAGGGTTGAATAAAAAGGGGAATCTTTTGAGGGGGACCCCGGGAAAAAAAAGGGGAAAAAAGTTTTTTAAAAGCCAAATTGGGGTATTAAAATTTTGGGGAACCCGGAAGGGGATATATGAGTTCAGAACCCCCGGGGGGGAGGGGGGGTGATGAAGTTTTTTACATAAAAAATTATGATGGGGTCTAAAATTATGGATGTTCCGTTTTTTTTTATTTCCCCCATTGTTTTGTTTTTTTTTTTAGTTGTTCTCCCCTTTTTAATTGAAAAAAAGTTTTAAAATTGTTATATTTTAAAAATTAAAAAAAAAAAAAAAAAGTATCAATGGGGCATTATATTGAGTTTTTTTTCTATACTTCTTTTTTTTTTTTCTTTCCTTTGTTTTTTAGTTATGCATGAAAATATAAATTTGGAAAATTTTTGAACGTTAGTAAATACTAATGAAAACCAATGTGGGGGTTTTTTGTGATTATTTATTTTCTTCCAAAAAAACCCCCCCTTTTTGAAACTATGGACCTTAGGACCGTTTTTGATTAGTACCTTTTTTTGGTTGCAGAAGATGCCCCTCTCCCAAAAGGCTAGTAGGAAAGGTACTAACCAACCCTTTGGGGGGTTGGTTAAGGCTTTATTTTGGGGTTGGGGAAACCCTAAAGTGAGGTCCTTATCTGAACAGGCTTTAAAAATAAAAAGGCTTGTTGGAAAAAAAAACCAAAATCCTTTTTAAGGTTTTGGGGGGCCATCAGAACCCAGCATTGGTGAGAAAATTTTAAAACTTTTTGATGTAGTAAAAAGGGTCAGGCCCCAAATTAATCGGGCGCCCCTTTTTTTATTTGGGGAAAATTGGTGGGCAAATAGTAAAAAGGGGGGCTAATGGGGGAAGTTGAGGGACTTTTAAAATTTGGGTATGTTTAAAAGGGCATGGGGGGAAAATTTTCCCCTTTGCGGAGAAAGGAAAAACCCAATGAGTTTGCCGATTTGAAATGGGTATTTTTTCCGTTAATTTTTCCAAATTTTAATGATCCCAAAAAAATTTTTTAAGGGATGATGCCCCAAAAAAGAAAAAAATTTGGGAAATTTTAAAAAGGTTATCTTTTCATATTAAAAAACATATTAAAAATGTCCCGCCCCTTAAAAAGGGGGTGTAAAAAACGCGCCCCGGGGGTATTTGAAGGGGGGAAAAAAAAAAAGGGAAGAATAGCTTTATAAAAGAGGAAAATTTGGGGAGCCGGGGACCCTGCGGGGTTTTTTTTAAAGGAAAAAAACCTTTGGGGGTTTCCCCCGGGGAAATTTTTTAAACCCCCATAACCCGGGGGAAGGTCAAAAACCTTTTTAGATCGGGAGGGAAAAGGGAAAAAGGAATACTTTCCGGGGGGTGTAAAAAAAACCCCCCGGGAAAGGTTGAAGGGGGAATTTTTGGGGAATTTTTCCCCCTAAGAAGGGGGTAGAAAGGGGCTACTAAAAAAAAGGGGGTGAAAATTTGGGGCCCGGGGGAAAACATCGAAAAAACCCCGGAGGGGAAAACGAAAAGGGGGAGATCACCCGGTAAAAGGGTTTAATTTTTCCCCCCGGTTTATGGAAAAGTTTGGGGTGGCAACCCCAAGGGGGTTGGGGCACCACGAATGGGAAATCAAGGGGGGGAATGAACGCGGGGGCTTAAAAAGGGGGGGATCTCCGGTCCCCCCCGGGGGGTCAACCCAAAACCAAAGGAAATTCGGGGACCCCCCCTAAATTTTTATAGCGAAAAAGTTTTGTTTTTGATTTTAAAATTGTTTTTTTTTGGGGGAGTAAAGAAATTTTTTAATTTTGGGAAATTTTGAGAATGTATCCTATGGGCGGTTCCTTGGGGAATTATATATGATAGATTATAAAAGATGTGCCTTTTGAAGAAAAAAAGGAAAGTTGTTTTTCCTAAATCATATGTGTTAGATAAGGGGTCCGGAAGTAATTTTGGGAATGGATTGGTTAGGAAGGTAAAAGCACCATTGAATTTTAGAGGCAAAGAGTGTTGTTGGTAGGACCCGGGGGAAAAACGTTAGATAAAGGTTTTAGGGCCCCAAAACAAACTTAGTGTAACCTTGAAACTCCCCAAAACTTGTGAGAAAAAGGGCTCCTTTAATTTTGTCACTCATGCGGGGAAGGGGAAAAGGGGAGGTGGACCCTAGCATGTCGCATGGTAAGAATTTTGATGTTTTCCTGAGGAGATTCCGAGCCCCCGCAGAAAGGGAATCATTTTACGATAACTTTGCCCAACGGGCCCCCAATTTAAGGCCGCTCACGGGCCCAAAAGGAGATGGAAAAACCAAGTCCACCGGGAGTTGTTGGATAAGGGTTTATCCCCAGGTTTCACCTTGGGCCCTTTCGGTTTTTTTACTTAGAGGAAGGCGCGTTAAGATTGTGTATTGGAATTATAGGGAGTTAAATAAGGTGGTTAAGAACAAATACCCCCGTTTTATGTGACTTGTTTGATCAATTGAAGGAGCGGGGAATATTTTCAAAATTTGATTTCGGTTGGGTATCATCAATTGAGGATTGATAACTACATAAGGCGGCTTTTAGGACCGCTTACGATTATGAGTTTCTGGGATCCCCTTTTTGGGTTTACAAATGCTCCGGCCAAAGATTTATTGTTTGATGAATCGTTTTAGTGCGTTGATAAATTTGTGGTTTTTTATTGATGATATACCGGTTATTAAGGGAAGATGAACATGAGGGACATTTCGTTTGATTCTCGGGAACACGGGGAAAATAAGGTTATACGCTAAGTTTTGGAAGTGTGAATTTTGGTTGGAAAAAGTGTCATTTTTGGGCCATTTCGTTTCTAAGGAGGGCGTTTGTTGATTAAGGGTAGAAGTTAAATTTTAAACGGCCAAAAAATATTATAATTGTTACAAAACTAAAGACTTATAAAAATTCGACCCAAAGGGTTTTTAAAAGCCATGATTAACTAATATCAGAGTATCTAAAACTTTTTACATTAAATAAGTAGATATTATTTACAAAACGTTAAAAAATATTACAATTTAATTTTACTAAATGTATTTCAAAAAGAAGTCCCGCCCGCGCATTACCAAAACACATGTAGACATTCTCCCTCATTAACCCGAAAATGGGTCCAAACTCCCGTGAAGGGATAGGCCAATCAAAGTTCAACAATTGAATTGTTGAGTAATCAAACAAACTATTGCATTTATATATAAAAAATCATTAACAAACAATTCCAATTAATCATTTGGTATTTTCTTTAATACAATAATTTATCAAAACCCAAACTCTTTTAAAGACTATTTGGTATAAACAAAAATAAGGCAAAGGCTTTAGTTCAACGTAATCAAAAGAACTATAACTTTAAAGAAAGGAAATCAAAATTTGGCTATTCTTTACAAGGGAAATGCGAAATCAAAAAACCCAAATGGAACATATAAATTCATTTCTTAAATAAAAAAAACTTTATATACCAAAGATTTTATTTTACAAACTCAAATTTAAAAACGATAATATAACAAAATTAAAACTGGGAATATATTTGGGCCCCGGAAGAGGGCCGATCTAAATCCTGAGAATACGGGATCATAAATCCTTAAATACCGGCTTCGAACAAACAAGATCGAGGGCCCGGTCCTCCAAAATAACCTTACCTATTATCAAACTATAGGATTTCATAAAATACCCGGATATGAATATCCGTTGCCAATTCCCAAAAACCCTGTTTCAAAATTGAACATTTCAATATAAAACAAATATAAATCACTTTTCTTTTTTTAAAAAACAATAATCGTTTATTTTCATAAATACAATATTTTAAAGCTCTTTTTGTAAAACTAATGAACATAAAAAACATAAATTTTATCAAGGATTAAAAGCAAGGTCAAAATAATCAAATTTAATCTTCAACACTAAAATATAGATTTTGCTTAAATATAAATAACGGAAAACCACTTATAAAAAAATAACTTGTCCTTTAAAATATTTAAATTAAATTCAAAAAGATAAAGTGTTTGTAGGATTTTCCCTTTTAAAAATGTAGAATAATATTTTTAGAAGTCTAAATAATAAGCGGAGCCAAATAATTTTTGAATGGTATAGAGAAATGGGATTTCTAATTTTGCCTTCCATTTCCCCACGGCCAAGGGGCCTTTTTTATAGCCAAATTCTAACATGAGGTGGCATCTTGTGCCACGTAGGGGTGCCAATCTTTGACACGTGCCCGCGGTCACACACAACTCGCGGAGCCACGTGGCCTTCACGCGCCACATGGCCCCTCTCGCCCCTCGATGTTATAATTTTATATCTACTTTCACGTTTGCATATCTTAGATAATGTGTGATCTCACAGTTGTTTAGCTTTTATACATACATCCATTCAATCTCAATTTTTCATCGTATAACTTACTTTGTTCCAACTCTAATACGACTGATATATTCAATTAATAAAATATTATTTTGAGTCCCAATAAAATAACATACTTAAAATTTAATAACCCTAATTAACTTAATTAATTACTATTAATTAAGCTGCTAAAATAGGGGCTGTCTCAGAAGCAGTTCGAAATTGGTCATCACCGAAGAATATCACCGAAGTATGAAGTTGTACAATGTTAATTATTATAAGTGATTTTATTTTAGAACACAATGTAGTGCATATATAAAATTAGTATATTTGGTATAAATAAGTATACATTTTAAGGGTTGAATATGTTTGGTATAAATATGTATAACATTTTTAAGGTTGAATATGCTTGGTATAAATAAGTATATAGGTGTATTAATTTTGTTTTGAATTAAATAATCACACTTAGGATGACAAAAGATTTTTGGGGAATTAAGGAATTTTTGGGTTTGCTGGTGAGGAGGGAGTTTACATGGAAAATAGTATTGTTGAGGATGTCAATAATGTGGCCGATGTCTATGAGGATGTAGTGGATGAAGAGAATGTTGATGAGGATGTGGATCGTGTTGATGAGATGATGGAGATGAGGATGAGTTAGGAAACGTCCTCGTGTATTTGACTTTTTGGGGAGAGGCTTCTCAAAACCTTTGTATCACGGATGTACAAAGTTCCCCTAAACTTACAGCTTTTGGCGATTTTCAACATTAAGTCAAAGTTCAATTGGGTGACACTAGTTTCACGGTGTTATTAGAAGCGTTAGATGGGGGAGCTTCCCAGGAAATGAACTTCCAAAGTCGACATACTATGCCAAAAAACTAATGTGTCCTTTGGTTAGAGTACCGGAAGATTCATGGTCAAATGATTGTGTGTTGTATGAATGAAAACGAGAACTTAGAAGAGTGTCCTAGGTGTGGGTTGTCGGCGTTCAAGCGTAAAGGGGCTCGAGATGCTAAAGGTTTCATCAAGGTATTGTGGTATGTTCCAATAATACCAAGATTCAAGCGCTTGTTTTCTATAAAGAAAGATGCGTTAAATTTGAGGTGGCATGCAGATAGGGTGAAGAAAGGTCACTTGCTCACACATCCATCCGATTCTCCGGAGTGGAAGAGTATTGATAGGTTGCACAAGACTTTTGGGGATGAAGTTCGTAATTTGGCAATCTTAGTTCTCAACATAGTACTTGGCCGGTACTTTTAGTGATTTATAATTTGCCACCTTGGTTGTGTATGAAGCGTAAGTACATTATGCTTTCGCTTCTTATCTCGGGTCCTATGCAACCCGTAAGCGACATAGATGTATATCTTGCACCTCTGTGAGGATTTGAGAAAGATGTGGGATGAAGGAGTTTCAGTGTTTGATGCATATCTTTAATGAGGAGTTCACTGGCGTGCGATGCTTTTATGCAGTGTAACGATTTTCCCAGATATGGAAACTTATCGGAGTATAAGAACAAAGGGAAGAAAGCGTGAATATGTATCAGGGATGACATGGAATCCAGTGGATTCCTAAGTGCAAACATGTATTCAATGAATCATCGAAAGTTCCTCCCACGAGATCACCACAGTAAGAAGAAGATGTTCAAGGGGAGGTTGAGGGCCAGGTAGGGCCCCCAATGCGTTAAGGTTATGAGGTTTTACGAACGAGGTTAAGGGGTTGAAACCGTATTTGGTAAGAAAGGCAAGTGCAAGGGGTGAAGATCATGTGGAAAAAAAAATAATCTTTTGAGCTTTCATATTGGAGAGATCTACAAAGTTAGGCATTGTCTTGGCGTTATGCATATAGAGAAAATGTATGTGATGCCATATTTGGGACTCTCAGAACATTCGGGTAAGACAAAGGATAATAAGGCCGTGTGAGATTACTTTGAATGTAAGGGTATTCGTCCGGAGTTGTGGGCACAGGTTAAGGGGAGTAAGAAAAGAGAAAGAACTGATGAAGTTGGTGGTAGTAGCAAGGGAAAGGTCGGTAAGAAGAAGTGAGTAGTGAAAAAGTTTATTTGCCTCCCAAATTGCTACACTTGTCCAAGCGAAGCGGGCCTTTTGTGAGTCTTTGTATGGCATTAGGGTTCCCCTCGGGGTATTTTCATCTAACATGAAGAGATTTGTGACCCTTAATGGTGAATTGAAGTTGGCAAGCATGAAATCTCACGATTGCCATGTAATGATGCAAGTGTTCTTACCGATCGCACTACGTGGAATATTGCCAAAACATGTGAGATATGCTATTACGATATTTTTGCTTCTTTAACACAATTTGTAGTAAAGTTCTTGGTCCCTTTAAACTTGATGCTCTTCAACTCGACGTGATTGTAACTTTATGCAAGTTTGAAATGTATTTTCCACCTTCTTTCTTTGACATAATGGTTCATCTTATTGTTCATCTTGTTCGTGAAATCAAGTTTTTAGGTCCAGTTTTTTTAAGGTGGTGCTATCCTTTTAAGAGACACATTGGTGTTTTACAAAACAAAGTGAGGAATCCAGCACAACCAGAGGGGAGTATGATTTAAGGCACTGTAAGCGATGAGATTGGTAATTTTATAGCCGAGTATATGGCTATGGCAAAGCCTATTGGACTACCCACCTCTCGACATGAAGGAAGACTTGAGGGAAAAGGAACAATTGGCTCTAAAACAATCACACCTTCTCGGGATAGTCTGTTACAAGCACACCTGTATGTGTTGCATCATATTTCAGAACTTCATCCTTTTTTGAATGAGCATTTTGAGATTGGTGATAGGGCATTGATGCAGTTGCATAACAAGACGTTTATTGATTGGTTTCATAATTGAGTAATATGTGAAGAACTAAAGGGTGTATCTGAAACTGTTAAGTGGTTAGCTTTTGGTCCTCGTGATGATGTCAACAAATATGAGGGTTACGATGTCAATGGGTTCACATTTTGGACTGAGGGTCAAGATAAGAAGTCATCGTATTTGCAGAATAGTGGGGTTTCTATTTTGTCGTCATCTACATTTTACGCGAGTGCCAAGGATCAATCGCCGGTTGATGCTAAATCGGTATACTACGGGCGGGTACGTGAAATATGGGAGCTTGACTATTGTACTTTCACTATGGGTCTTTTCAAATGCAAGTGGGTGGATAATAATCGACGATGCGTTAAAAATGACGACCCTTGTGGATTCACTCTTGTAGACTTGGATCGCTTGCGTGATGGTGAGGAGCCATTCATACTAGCCACACAAGCCAACCAAGTATTTTACATTGAAGACCCTTCTGATAAAAAATGGTCTATTGTTATACCGGCAAAAAGAAGTATCCTTGGTATAGGTGATGTTGAGGATGAGGAAGAATACAATGCTTTTGAAGACTCCCCACCCTTTATCAATCCAAAATCGGTGAATGAAGATGATGAAGATGTTGGTTATATGCGTGTAGATCACACGGAAGGAATACATTTGAATTAAGTGATTCACAAGGTATGAATTATTTAGGGTTATTAAATCATTTTTTGTCATATGCTTGAAATTAAGGGTTAAGTTGCGTTTTTAACGTTTTTGAATGATTTTTGGCATTTTCATGCGTAAAAAAGCTTAAACTTGGTTTGTTATGAATGAAACTTGGCACACAACACTATTTGGTATATATTATTGTGCTGAAGTTGTTATAAATAAAAAAAATTGTCATATGCTTGAAATTAAGGGTTAAGTTGCGTTTTTAACGGTTTTGAAGCGTTTTTGGCATTTTCGTGCGTAAAATAGCTTAAACTTGGTTTGTTATGAATGAAACTTGGCACACAACACTATTTGGTATATATTATTGTGTTGAAGTTGTTATAAATGAAAAAAATTGTCATATGCTTGAAATTAAGGGTTAAGTTGCGTTTTTAACGGTTTTGAAGCGTTTTTGGCATTTTCGTGCGTAAAAGAGCTTAAACTTGGTTTGTTATGAATGAAACTTGGCACACAACATTATTTGGTATATATTATTGTGTTAAAGTTGTTAGAAATGAAAAAAATTGTCATATGCTTGAAATTAAGGGTTAAGTTGCGTTTTTAACGGTTTTGAATGATTTTTGGCTTTTTCATGCGTAAAATAGTTTAAACTTGGTTTGTTATGAATGAAACTTGGCACACAACACTATTTGGTATATATTATTGTGTTAAAGTTGTTAGAAATGAAATTAATTGTCATATGCTTGAAATTAAGGGTTAAGTTCGTGCTTTTAACGGTTTTTGAATGATTTTTGGCATTTTCGTGCGTAAAATAGCTTAAACTTGGTTTGTTATGAATGAAACTTGGCACACAACACTATTTGGTATATATTATTGTGTTAAAGTTGTTAGAAATGAAAATAATTGTCATATGCTTGAAATTAAGGGTTAAGTTGTGTTTTTAACGGTTTTGAATGATTTTTGGCATTTTCGTGCGTAAAATAGCTTAAACTTGGTTTGTTATGAATGAAACTTGGCGCACAACACTATTTGGTATATATTATTGTGTTGAAGTTGTTAGAAATGAAAATAATTTTCATATGCTTGAAATTAAGGGTTAAGTTGCGTTTTTAACGGTTTTGAATGATTTTTGTTACTTTCTAATGTATTTCTATTTATATTTTTTCAGGTACTTTATCTACAATGGATCTTTTCAGAGACGAAATTGTGCCCGAGATTGAGACTGTGGATGACGATGTTCATAGTGAGTCGGATAAGAGCTATGATCCGACGAAGGAAACGGACATAGATGATGTTGATCATGCCAATGAGGATGGCGACCCATTTGTTAGACACGAGCAATTGGTTGATGATGCTCCTCCTATTGATGATATGCCCATTGTCGTAGCTCCTACTACAACAGTGACATCTTCCAAGAAACGAAAAGGGCGAGGTCCTACGAAAAACCTCAAAGCCACAGAGCCTATGTACCTCGAATACAACACGTTGGGTCAACCGTGTGGAAAGTGGCGTAAGGAATATGGAAAGCAAGTGGGTCTCTGTCTGCGCAAGATTTCTATATTGCACGCGTGGCACGAGGTTCCAGAGGGTTTGAAGAACACATTTTGGGATGATATGATGGTAATACGCAACTTTAGAATTTTTATTAATTTACTTTCATTTTTCAAATTAATTGAATTGACATTAATTATTAATTATATTTTTCTTTTGTAGAATCTTTTTCACATCGAGCACGACGAAGAAAAGAAGAGTATTTTTCATTCAGCTGTTGCTGAAAGATTGCGAGATTTCAAAGCAAAGCTCGTAGCTCGTTGGATCACAAAAAAGAGTCACCGTATTTCCAAGAAGGGCAAAACGAGAAATGAAGGTGGAGAAAAATCACCTTCAAAGATGCCGTATGAGATATGGCCCCACATATCGAAAAAAGAATGGGAGGCATTTGTTGCCAGAAAGACAACTCTCAATGAAGTTGTAAGTAATATTGTTTTTCATTTTAATTTACTTTTTTTGATTTAATTATTAAACTAAGGAAAAATTATATAAAACTACCTAATATATACCTCTTTTTTTAAAAAACTACCTAATATAAAAATTTTTTCAAAAAACTACCTTGTATAATACTTAACTTTGCAAAAGACTACCTATTAATGAAAAATCGTCTTTTGACTGTTAAGTTAAACGTTGACTATAGCATGCTGCTTGCACGTGACACAATAAAACATTTCCTTCTTCATTATATACCAGTTTCATCCTTCTTCTTCTATCCAAAATTCGAATACCCAAAAATCAAGCCCTAATTTTCGATTCTTCTTCTTCTTCTTCCAATTAATTCACAATTCCTTGTTCTTCTTGCTTCCCTAATGTATTACCCTTCTTCAACATTAAATTCAAAGCCTGAGAAATGTGGTTGTGGAGTACCCTTGGCAAGAAGAGTTTCATGGACCAAGGAAAATCCGGGAAGGAGGTTCAATTGTTGTGCTTTTTATGATCCAGAGACAAATTGGAGGGGTTGTAAAAAGTTTAAGTGGATTGATCAACCTGAAATGGCTGATTGGCAAAGAGTAGTGACAAATACACTTGTGGAGGAGAAGCGACAATTAACAACCGAAATCAAAATTCTGAGTTCAAGGGTTTCTTGCTTGGAAAATGAAAAGGAACAAGCAATTTCAGAAGTTAAAAAGATAAAGAAGAAATGGGTGAATGAGAGGAAGAATGAAAATCAGATTAAGAGCTTTGTATTAGGGTTTTTCTTTTGTTTTTTGTTAGTGTTGGTTGTTCTAATCAATTGTAGTAAATTATGTTTATGAATATGAATTAATGTAGAATTTGTACTAGTTAATTTGGTATTGTAATGTGTTTATGATAAATGAAATGGGGAAATTGTGGTGGTCGACTATTACTGTTGTATGTTGGTGTTGTTGTGTTCTAATTTGATGCTTGGAAGCTGTAAATGAATACACAGCAGCTGGTATACACACATTTGCTTGGTATATGTGTTTGCTTGATGCTTGGAAATTCAACAGCTGGTATACACGCATGCTTGGTATATGTGTTTGCTTGATGCTTGGAAATTCAACAGCTGGTATACACACATGCTTGGAAATCAGTTGGTATTTGATAAACAAAAATCAGCAGGTCGTATTTGATAAACACAACAGCACTAACAATTGAAAATACATTAGTTCTTGCAAAATACATCCATTATAATCCGAACTACTAGACTTGACTAATTTGATCAATTACACATGAAGCGGATCCGCTGGTGCTTGGCATATCATTTGTTGTTGATTGTTGAGTTGAAGAAGATATCTTTGCATCACATATCTCCTAATCCATTCCATAAGAGATATTATAGGCTTCCCTCTAGCTTCCCTTAAAACATTATTGAAGGACTCACAACAGTTATTTAACAACATCCCAGACTTACTCTTAGTGGGAAAAGCATGCCTAGACCAATGTTTTGTAGGTATGGAAGCAAGATATTCATATGCTTCAACAGAAATCTTCTTAATTTCATTCATTTCTCTATCAAAATGAAACTGTGAAAACAAATTGTTAGTTAAAAGTTTAAAACAATTAATTATACGTAATTTAGAATTACTACCTTATTGTAAGCCCTAGCTGCTTTCAAAAAGTGTTGTTTGAACAACTCTCCGGGGAACTTGATCTTGAAATTCGCCCAAATTCGCCCAAATGAAATCAACCTCTGGATTGAATGTAGGATAGCTACTTGTACCTTCCTCATCATCATTCAATGCACCCAAATCATCATCATCAGACTCCAATTCATCCCCTTCTCCATTATAGTATATGTCTCTATTATTTTCTTCATCAATTTCCTTATCTACTGCTAACCTTAAATCATCATCTCCAATAAAAACATCATCAAGACCATATACTACATTTTCTGCAAACAAATCAGCATCATCCTCAGATTCATCTTCATCACCTACACTATAATCTTCATCAGAACTATCATCAAAATCATAACTCTCCTCTATGTGGGCTGTGTGATTTCCTGTGAGGGTTTTGGATGGTATAGCTGCTGATTTTTCTGATGTAGATCTAGGGTTAGAACTCAAATTTTCTTTAATACCCATATTATTGCCTAGTGGTCCCATATCCCCAACATCAACATGTGCCCTATCACTTTCCAACTCAACAACATCAACATGTGCCACATCAGCTCTACCAATTTCCACCTCATCTACACTACCCACCTCATGAGCCAACTCAGATTCTCCACCATTAAATTTCACAACTTTTCTCTTGATTTTGAGTTTCTTCATTTATTGAAGTATGTAATTATATGAACCCTAAGCAATTGATACAAAACGAAATACTATATTAACAAACTAAGATGCATACAAAATTAACCCTAAAACGAATTAACATATAAAACGCAGCAATCAGAATAAATTCCTCAATTACAGCAGACGAAACTAACCCTAAAATGAACAAAAAACCTAAATTGAGAAGTTATACATACCTGTGTTTGGTAGGTGAGAGAATCTTTGATGAATTGATGCCAAGAAGGAAGCAATTAATATGGAAGATTTGAGAATCAAAGGAGAAGGAGATGTAGAATTAAAGAAGGAAGTAAAAGTTTTGGTTTGGTAGGTAAGTGAGAGAATCGACACAGCCAAATGAAGGAGAAAGAAGAGTTTAAAAAGGGCACGTGACAAATGCGTGATGGTCAACGTTAGAATTGCCAGTCAACTAACGAAATTTACTAAAAGGTAGTCTTTTGCAAAGTTAAGTATTATACAAGGTAGTTTTTTGAAAAAAATTTTATATTAGGTAGGTTTTTAAAAAAAGAGGTATATACTAGGTAGTTTTATATAATTTTGCCTTAAACTAATATATGACATTTGACTTCTGTTGATTAATTAGGAAGAACGTATGATGACGCCCGAAAAGAGTGGGTGGATGCGGGATTATACCCCAATCAGAGTTCAGCCCCGAGTTCATCTACGGCTACCTCCGCATCCATGAATACTCCTGCTGGAGATCGGGTGCTGGATTGGTATTGCGGGCTTCATACTCGAGATGAAAGTGGTAAATTTACCATTCCTGATCCGGGAACGAAGAAGATTGCGGATGCTGTGGTGAGTTTTCATACCATTTATGTATATTCTTGATTTCTTATGTACTTAAACTAATTGATCGTTTTTATTTGAACAGATGGGCTGGAGGGAAAAAGAAGCTACGGGGGAGTTCACCCCAAGAGGCAATGTTGATCCATTGCATATGGTCTTAGGGAAAGACCATCAAGGACGGGTAGTCGGCAAAGGAGGCGTCCGTGTGGGCGTAAGGAAGGCATTCGGCAAAGAGTGCGTTACTACTCAATCCAGAACGATGCCATCACTTGATGAAGTCGAGAAACGACTCAAGGAAAAAATGACAGCCGAAGTCAAAGCCGATGTCACAGCAACTGTCACAGCCGATGTCACAGCAAAAGTGACAAAGGATGTTCTCGACAAGGTGGCATCGCTGTTGCAGAAGATAGGAGCACCCAATGTTGACTTGGCAAATCTGATTGCCGAGGACCAACAAAGTCAACATGGGGATCCTAAGGCTTTGGTGGAGCCATCGCCCGAGCTCGTTACCCCCGCAGCACACCAGCCCATTCATCCCCGTACCACACCCGAGCCACGCAATCCCACACCGGAGACCATGAACTCCGTTACTCAGGTTCCGGGATCAACACCCGAGCCAGTGCTAAAGGTACATATAATTTAAATTGCAACGTGTTTTAATAATTTATTATGATGTTAATTATACTAAACGACAAAATTTTTAGGAGGCGACTCCTTGCTCTCTTTTGTTGCCTCAGTTAGGCGTTGCTCGTGGTGGCGACTTAACTGAGGTTGCATACGGTGTGGCGCAGCCAACCCACGTGGGCCAAACAGTGCATTCAATGCCTGTTACAAGTGGCCACATTAGTGTGACGATAGATACTATCTTAAAGGGGTTCGAAGATTTCTCACTTCCGGTTCCAATGCCAGAATGGACCCTTGAGAACCTATCGGACGCCCTAGGTAGTTTCGTCACCTGGCCATATGCTTGGGTCCGACTCACAGCCAAGGTAATAATCTTTTGTATTATCTTATTTGTTTTTATTATTTCAATTGCGTGAGTAATTACACTAATGTAATTGTATAAAATGAAATAGGAAAAAAGTTCAAAGGGCTCTAAGAGAGAGGTCGGTTCCTCATCGTCGGTGACAATCAGGCCAATCTTGAATGATGAGGAGCTTAAAGATCTCTCTTCAGATTGCCTATGGCTGCACAAAGGAGCATCTCGCATGCGTGAGGAGGACCCACTTATACTATCCCTGAGCACGGAACAATTCTGCTTTGCCGAAGAGCCTTGCGTCATTATTGGTCCTAGTGACATAGGGCAATTTTTGCGAGGGGAGATGTTGAATATCGCCCTTATTCATGTCTACATGATGTATGTGATGTTCTTATCTTACAATTTAGGTTTTATTGTTTAATTGTTTTAATAATCGAATAACTAACAAAATTTTCTTATTCGTGAGTTTAGTGGTATTTACGAGGAGTTGAATTGCCTCGAACCTCCAATAAAATTTGGATGGTTTGATCCTGAGTCGATTTCGGGTGCTAAGAGTCAGACTGATCCAGATGACGTCAAAGCATACATTGAATGTGCTTTGAAACATTCATTTTCATCTAAACACACATTCATTCTGGCCCCATATTATTATTGATATTGAACTTATATTTTGCTTTTACTTATGTTCACCTATTCTTTATCTTATTAATTTAAAATCGTGGCTTTGTAGTGTGCATTGGATGCTTTTGGTCATATATCCTATGACAAATACTGTGCATGTCTTCGACTCACTAAATCATGGACAAGCCTTGCCTCGAAACATGAAATTCAAAGCTTTGTTGAATGCGTAAGTTTATAAATTGTCAATTAATTTCATTTATGTTTATATATATATATATATATATATATATATATATATATATATATATATATATATATATATATATATATATATATATATATATATATATATATATATATATATATATATATATATATATATATATATATATATATATATATAATAAATAGTATTAAATAAATGTATATTCTTTACCCATGTGTCTTAGTGTTATGAAGAAATTGCGTGGGGAAATGGGATCTTCTATAAGAGCCACTCACCCGAAATGGAGAGCAGTAAAGGTAAGTATGCTTGAAATTAAGGGTTAAGTTGCATTTTTAACGATTTTGAATGATTTTTGGCATTTTCGTGCGTAAAATAGCTTAAACTTGGTTTGTTATGAATGAAACTTGGCACACAACACTATTTGGTATATATTATTGTGTTGAAGTTGTTAGATATGAAAAAAATTTTCATATGCTTGATATTAAGGGTTAAGTTGCGTTTTTAACGGTTTTGAATGATTTTTGGCATTTTCGTGCGTAAAATAGCTTAAACTTGGTTTGTTATGAATGAAACTTGGCACACAACACTATTTGGTATATATTATTGTGTTGAAGTTGTTAGAAATGAAAATAATTGTCATATGCTTGAAATTAAGGGTTAAGTTGCGTTTTTAACGGTTTTGAAGCGTTTTTGGCATTTTCGTGCGTAAAATAGCTTAAACTTGGTTTGTTATGAATGAAACTTGGCACACAACACTATTTGGTATATATTATTGTGTTGAAGTTGTTAGAATCGAAAATAATTGTCATATGCTTGAAATTAAGGGTTAAGTTGCGTTTTTAACGGTTTTGAATGATTTTTGGCATTTTCGAGCGTAAAATAGCTTAAACTTGGTTTGTTATGCATGAAACTTGGCACACAACACTATTTTGTATATATTATTGTGTTGAAGTTGTTAGAATCGAAAATAATTGTCATATGCTTGAAATTAAGGGTTAAGTTGCGTTTTTAACGGTTTTGAATGATTTTTGGCATTTTCGAGCGTAAAATAGCTTAAACTTGGTTTGTTATGCATGAAACTTGGCACACAACACTATTTGGTATATATTATTGTGTTGAAGTTGTTAGAATCGAAAATAATTGTCATATGTTTTAGTTTTAGTATGAAAAATATATATATATATAATCTAATCTAATCTATTATATGTACTAACTTTTTAATAATTATCTATTTTAATACGTAGATTATATACAACACTCCAAGGGAAACATGCGAATTGACGGATATGGAATTACGCAAAGTCAAAGACAAAGTTGCCGTGTCTATTTCTAATTTATTACGTTGGTATATTATGTATGTATATAACTCGTAGTATTTAGGTGTATGTACAATTTATATACCATGAAAAGGCTGCGGACAAGGTGACCATGACCCTTGAATTAGTATCTAATTTTGGGCTCCCATTTTGGGCTGCGGACATACCTTAACCGCAGCCCTTAATAATTCATTGTTTTTGGCTGCTATTTGGGGCTGCGGACAAGCTAAAAACCGCAGCCCTTGTGTAATTTTTGGGCTGCATTTTTTAACCGCAGCCATTGTTTTTTATTACTTGCTGCTACTCCAAGGGCTTGGGTCCAAAACCGCAGCCTATAGTGGGAAAAAAACCGCAGCAAATAGGGTTTTTTCCACTAGTGAATGCAAGAAAAAAAAAACCGAAAAGCAAGCATCAAGAAGGAAA